>JANAVB010034218.1:9441158-9605008 GCA_029216955.1 Iris pallida
ATATATATAGATATATCTATATATATATATATATATATATGGACATAGCCTATATATGGTACCTATATAACATATACCATATATATATATATAATATAATATATATATATATATATATATTATAATATATATATATATATATATTATATATATATATATTATGGTACCTATATAGGCTATGTTCTATAGGTATTATATATATATATATATATATATAATATATATATATATAATATATAATATATATATATATATTATATTATATTATATATATATATATGGTACCTATATAGGCTTTCTATAGGTACCATATATATATATATATATATATATATTATATATATATATATATATATATATATTATATATATATATATATATATATATATATACAGGGGTTGGTTAGACTATATTGACCCCTGTAGGCCTATTTGGTCTTGTAGACTTGAGTTTGACTAAACCCTAGACTAGTTGACTAGTTTGACTAGAGTTTGACCTAGTTTGACTAGATTGTTGACAAGAGTTGACTTTGACCTAGAACGACCTACAATCATGTAGAATGTATTGTAAACTTATTTATTATATCTTGGATACATTGTAACTTGTGTTGCTCTAAATAGGAGTCAGTTACTCCAGTACGGATATCTATTCTCATCAGTTATCAGGATATCAGGCGAGTACATTCTCTAATCGTTCATACTTGCTAGGACTTTATTCTTGCTCTATACTACTTTACTTGATGTTGTCACGTTGTTACACGGATTAGTACTATATGGAAATTTTCATGAGATGTTATCCCCCTCGGGTGCATCGGATATTTCATGTTCATGTACTTCATCATGTGTATCATGTACTCTTGTACTGTATATTTTCATGTACACTCATGTTCACATGAGCTTCATGTATAAAACTAGTTATTCATGTGCAATAATGTAACTTGACTGGATTTTTATGTATTGATTGGGGTAGGGGTGAGTAGAAGTGGTTATGTGATTATTATCTCCAGTAGGTATTCATGTGCAACTTTGTAGCTATTTATGAGCAATCCAACCTGTTTACATAACCATTTTGTCTAAATCACTTAGTCACTTACAGTTCTTACTTTCATATATATATATATTTTTATTTTCAGATATCTTTTACTCTTCATGTACATTTCTACAGAGTTTCATGTATCTTATTCTATTGCTTGTTTTATTTCCTGGCATGATATGAACTGCGTAAGAGTTATGTATTCGCTCCTGTCTTGACTAGACCTGTTAAAAATATTTTAGAGGATGAGGAGGAGTTCTGCCCCACCTATTACGGAGCTAGTATAGATGACACTTGCGACCTGGACCCTCAGGAGGATCCAGCTTGCGCTGAGGATGCTACCCTATTGCCTAGGATAGACTGCTAGGCTTATCTTATCTTATTCTTACTTTCTGTTGTCATTTCATGAGATGTATTATTCAGATGTTGGAATTTGTGTTATTGACACTTAGACTTATTTCTTCTGGTTGTATTGCACTCTGTGATTTCATATCTATCTTATCGTGCCATTTATCTACCTCTGTTTATGTGATTGAGTTGTATCTTCTGAGATGTCCTCCGTTCGGAGAGTGTATTATATTGTGTTTAGTTCTATTGTGACCTAGAACATCGTCTAATGCCGACACTGTGACGTAGGCTGGACGTACCCACGTTCTCATGCCCCAAAACCAAGGTGCGGGTCGTGATAACTATGGTTGCTGATTGGCTTTGACTCTATGTTTCCTACCAATATCTATTTATGTATAATATTTATTTGAATGACAAAATAACTTACTAAAAGTCTACCTATCCTCTCAGGTTATTGAAATATCTCGGATTTGTGCTGCATCAGACATTTGGATTGCTGGTTTGCACTGTTATTGAGCTGCTTGCTTGTGGCCACCATATTATGATCTCCAACCTATGCCTGCGCTTTTCCGAATTATTCAGGTTCCCTCTGCCTAATACAGTTATATTGTAGTATCTCATGTGGAGATTATTATTTCATTTTCTACATCTGTGATCTGTTCTTTGGCCCATGGTGTTATTTTTTTGTTTTGTTGATATTCTTGTTTATGGTTTGCCTTAGAGTGTGTGATGTGTGGTAGATTTAAGATCTACTGAGATCATAGTGTTTTATCTATACATTTCACAACATCAAATAGTTTCGTTAATTTGATGTCTCATATCTGTCAGAAAGAATATTTAAGGCCTGATGGTGTTAACTTGCAATAATAAAATTCTAATTCTTTCATCTTGCTGTGTTTTCTTATCTTCTTTTGTGCTGCAGAACCAATGAACCATTTAGGAAATATTTTTAGACTTGGATTTGAATATTGCTCGTGTACTATTTCCAAGATTCAGTATCTGCATTGTCGCTGACACCTTTAGTCCTTTATCATATTGATTGCCATATATTTTCCTTGGTGATAGTGCTTACATAAAAGTATCATGCAGATATATATGAAAAAGGCATTTTAAATAAAGGCCAACTTATTGAGAGGGTCTAACCTGCGTCTGCGATTTGATTGTGAAAAAAATTTGTTTTTCTCAAATTAGTTTCCTACGATCCAACGTAATGGTTTTACAAAAGTGATAATATGATTAGTGTACAGTAACAACATTGAAATACCTCAAACATGTCAAGTTTTCAAGTAGGACAAACATGAATTGCAGTGGCTGTGATGCCAATACTATGAATGGTTTGCAAGCCTCGTGGCTTTATCTTCTGTTTCAATTTATTAAAGGATGTCTTAAATTCTTATCTTAATCATATCTATATAGAAGTACTCACATTGCTCAAGTTTGGGATATAACCCATAATTTATTTCAATTTAAGGAAGGAGGTAGTTTGATAGTTTGTTTTGGGTCGCTTTGCTATTCAAATAAGGAGTCACTTGCAAAAGAAACCTTTTAAAATGATTGTCAGTAATTAATTATTATGTTAAATGTGACAACTCCTGCACATATGACAAGCTAAAGATATCTCAAGCATGTTCAAAAATCTCTTGGCAATATACAGTATCAATATACATTGGATGGTCCCCTAAAAACTTCACTACGGATGCTTGGCTTTTAGAGAGGTAAGTAGTTTCATTGACTTGTTCGATGAGGTATTCATGGATGAATTTACAGCTAGATGGTAACCGGTGAGAAAATATCAGAAAAACTAGTTTGCTTGAACTGTGATTTTCAAATTGAGATTCTTGGACCAATATGCCTGCCTTTGTTTTTGCTGCTATTTTAGACCGGTTTCAGGTGTAAATTTTCACGGCCGAGGTTCGTTAACGACGAGTTTCCCTTGATTTTTCTCCCATGTATGAAATTCATTAGGTTTTTGATAGCGTAAAGATGATGAACCTCTCAGTAATATGCAGACAAGTGAGTCTCAGGGAAACAGTTTCAAATGCTCCAGTATACACTAGTGCCATTGGTAATTTTCCTATTACTTTGTGATAAGAGTTATATTGCTCAGAATGTCTACATTACATGGTACGGTTGAGTTTATTGAAGCACACTGTCTCCAGAAGCTTCTTGAGGATTGGGTTTATTGTTCATGCGATGGGCCACCAAGAAGACTGCAGGATCCACAAAAAATGGGCGTGATTCGAACCCAAAGTTTTTCAGTGTAAAGAAATTCAGAGGGGAGGTATGTTCTTTTTGGATACCTTAAGCTGCTTTCTGTATTGGTAATTGCTTTGTGAATATTCTTTCACATTTCATGTTTTCTCTGATTACTTGATTAGCTGTAACATTAAATTACAGAGAGTGATACCTAGGAATATCATTGTTCGACAATGGGGCACTCGATTTCATCCTGTCGACTATGTTGGTATAGGAAAGGATCACACTCTGTTTGCCCTGAACGAAGGGTAAGTGCGGTTTGAGCGCCACAAGTTGAGTGGCCGCAAATGGGTGCACATTGACCCCAAGGAAGGCTATGTTCTTCGTCCCATCTATACTGCTGCTTGCGTTGAGGATATTGATGAAAGCCAGTTGTGCTAGGCAGAAGGATCAACCTGAGGTATCTGAAAGTGATAATGATATCAATTTGATTAAATATGATGAAAATTAGGAGTATGCAATAGAAGATGCCATGGAGAAATCTGTGGAGGACCAGTCTGATAAATCAACATTATAATTCAATCTTGATCTCCCTGAAATAGTTGTTCATTCTGATCAAGATTCGCGCCAATCTGCTCATGATTCCTATGTAACTTTGCCACGTACTGATATTGAGCTTTGCTTTTATATTATACAAAGGATATATGTATTCAATTATTATCTATGTGAGAAATCCATCAACGAATTTTTTTGTTATCATAGATAAATTCTACAGTTGGCTCATATCATGATGCATATTCATCCTGTTTGGTCTACCATAAAATTTCTTGTGTATTGTATAATTGTCTTTGGCATGTTCGATACATATGTCATGTGTATGTTCGATATGACCTATCAGTCTATTGGTATTAAATTCTAAAATTAATTTTTTTCCATTTTTTTTAGATATACTAACGTTCCATTTCCGTTAGTATTCACCTCTAAAATTATTAATTTTTTATGTTTTTTAAATATACTAACGGCAATAGCCCGTTAGTATCCAATTCTATACACTTCTACAAACCTGTTAGAAAAATAATCACTAACGGCTATAGCCGTTAGAATAGTTGAAATACTAACGGACATTATCCGTTAGGAGGGCAGTTAGTAATATTACCCATGCCTAAATACTCACGGAATTTACCTGTTAGAATTAATTTTTGTAACATGTTTACGCCGTTACAATACATGTATTTTGGTGTAGTGATTTACATTCACTTTACTATGTATATCCGACTGTTATTGTTAGTGGATCAGATCACATGAGTCGTGGATTCGACTCGTACGATCTCATGGGAGGGGAGGACAACTACTAGATGCTTGGGCTACTATGTACACACTATTTCATATACACCGTTGAGTCTCTATATCGTAGCTACGATCTTGCATTCCGTTGAGTCTCTATATCGGAGCTACAGATTTTATATTTGGAAAGCCCACATATCGAACATTATCCTCAAAAGTAGCATATCACATAGAATGGTTGTTGTCTAGTTTACCCTGTCTCGATGCAGTTTACATACTCATATTTCTAGTATTGTTTATACCTGGCTTGCATATTATGTACCTTATTGCGTCCCGCTGAGGACCTGGTTTTCTATTCCAGGCTTATACGAGGAAGATTATTCGGAAGTTTACGGATCCAGAGTTGAGCCAGGAGCAGGATTAGCAGCTGACGACGAGATTTTTCCAGCAGAGTAGCTTGTTCCATTGGTAGAGCTCTTCTTGATCTGACTTTATTATCTAATTTATTCTGTTGTTAGATCTAGTTATCTTCCAATTTTTCTTTCATTCAGTATTGTATTAGCGAGATTATTTTCGCAAGACTTTTTTCATTCAGTATTGTACTATGGCTATATTTCATACTTATTCATTTAGCACATTGTACTTTATTTCAGATTATTCACTATGTGTTCCTTGATCTTATTTGTGGATGAGATTAGGTACTTATGTCTCTTGGGCGTTACTTATATTTCTGTACTCTACAGCTTAAGTGCAACTCTAATGGTTCCATTAAATTGGGATAATCATTGGAGTGGTACTCGCTGGTATTGCCACGTGGCTCGGTTTCGTATTTTTGGAACTGGGACATGACAAAGAATAACGAAGGTACTATAATGACCCATATGTTAGTGAGCTATATGTTATCTGTGGATTGCTCCGACTTTCTTTATCTTTACTATTATAAAAAGGCTTTAAAACGGCTCAAAACGAGCCGGGTAGACTGTATGTATATCCTCATGTAATGAAAAAATAAGAAATAAAAATATCTAATATTATGAAGAGGCTTGGAAATAGCTAAAAATCAGTCGCCTAAGCCAAATGTATATCTTTACTTTAAAAATTAAGGAAAAAATATCTGAACTAACAACTTAACTACATAGATATTATCTAACTTTGCACGCATATATATATATATATATATATATATATATATATATATATATATATATATATATATATATAATCCTAATTAAATATATATATATATATATATATATATATATATATATATATATATATATATATATAATCCTAATTAAAATATATTTATTTAAATATTATCATAAAGTAATACTATTGTTTAGAAAGGGTTATTACAAGAACTAGGAAGGAACACATACATAACCGAGCCATAAAATTGTACTTGACTTGGACGAGCATGATTTGCATTCATATGTTGATTTTAGCACCATTATTGAAGACAAATAAAACTAGAGAATATAATAGAAGAAAAAAAAAATATAATCCTAATTAAAATATATTTATTTAAATATTATCATAAAGTAATACTATTGTTTAGAAAGGGTTATTACAAGAACTAGGAAAGGAACACATACATAACCGAGCCATAAAATTGTACTTGACTTGGACGAGCATGATTTGCATTCATATGTTGATTTTAGCACCATTATTGAAGACAAATAAAACTAGAGAATATAATAGAAGTTAATAAGTGCAAGTTATAATTGAAGCTAAAAGAAAAAAAAACTAAATGTAAGGATAGATAAAAAAAAAATATTTACACACTAAATCAATGTTATACGAAAATCAACCTCTTAAATATTTGTTATATATATTTGATAGATACTGTTGAAAGATAGTTTAATTACAATTTTGTTCTAGATATGACTGGACTGGACTGGACTGACTACGTGGGTTGAAAAATAGACTGGACTACGTGGGTACGTCCAGCCTATTTGTTATATATATATATATATATATATTACGTGGGTACGTCCAGCCTACGTCCAGCCTATAAACATCAATGGGATTATCCTGTCAGGGTATGAGCAAGTACAAACGCTATCACGCCCCAGATCCAGAATACCGAAGAGCGGGGGAATGACTTAACCAACTACGTATTACGGGTAGATGAGTACCGTATAATACGATCAATGCTGTCTACAAGACAAGGGGATGCATACTACATACAAGTCTCACTAGGGTTACTCAACCTCTATTGTTCCAATCATTCAATAAAAAGCAGTAAGTAGAGAATATGTAAGAATAAGCAGTACGACGTCCCAAACGCTCAGTAAAATATTCTTGAGATATGGTTTTACAAACATAGCCAGATGATATACAAGGTATACACAATCGTTATCAGCAGTCTGACTTAGTTACAATTATGTAAAAGTAAGTGCAAGACAGTCCGACTAACATGTCGGTGCCAAGCAGTAAAAGTAAAGTAAGTAGCAAAACGAGCAGGGAAGCAAGGAACCCACTCATGTCCTCCTGCGATCATCCCTCTAGTATTGACCATCTTGGGGGTAGAAGTAAGCTGAGTCCTCGGGAGCTGGCTCTAAATCTGGCCATACAAAACCAGATAGGTTAGACCTCAAATAGCAAGTACCACAAAGGAAGCCCGACATGAGGAATTAGAACTAGTGATAAGAATTAAGAATATGATAAATAAGTTTCTGATTTGCTACTGGGATTAACACAACGTCATGACACTTCAAGCCAACTTCCCAACTAAACAAGGACAGAAGTTGACCCATCATGTCTTGACATTCTGCTCATCTCAGTAGTTAACAGAGTAGGTACAGTACACAAACAAATCAATTTAAACGGCAATACAACCACTACGGCTTGCTAACTGTCAGTTCCAAGTTGCCCTGGAAATATGCAATAAGGGATTCCTCAGTTCTTACAATGTATGAACAAAGCTAGTCTATCCAGAAATTAATTGCGCCAATCATGAATTAGGCGTGTCCCAGCGGGACGCTTGTGAAACCCGCAATTTCAGGATTTACTGGTTTTTTGGATTTGATTGTACTTTGTAATGGATTGGATATATTTTTGTTAATTTATTATTATTATTAGTCAGTTAGGAAAATTGTATTTTTTTTAAAATCCCGGGATTTTTTTATTGTCTGGCTAGACCTGTTTGAACCGAACCCAATCTCGATTTCATCTTTAAGTTATTTAGTTATGAATATTTATATATATTATTATATTTCTTTAAAGAAATTCTTTCATTTCCCTCACCAGAACTCTTACTTCACTTTCATTTCTTTTCCGTTCATTCTCAGCCGACCTCTTCCTTTTCCCTTCCCCGAACGTTCGAACCCCTCCTCTTCCGTAACTCCGGCGACCTTTGGTTCCCGTAACTCCTGTAACTCCTCTTCCCGAATTATTTTATCTATTTGTTTTATTTTATTATGGCCATAATTTTTGTGGAGTTTTGTGAATGGTTTTATAATTATTTCTTTTATCAGAAACTAATTAAAATTTGGAGTTTACAAAAAAATATATACATTATCTAGTATTCCCTATAATTATGAGAAGTAAATTATTCGGATTTGGTTTTAAATTCATATGATTTAGTATGTGTATTTTAGAATATTTTAGTATCCTTGATTTTATATTCATTTATAAAGAAGATGGATTTTGCACATTTTAAACTAATTGATAAAATCGGATATTACTATCGCGATCATTTATAGTATTGCGATTAGACCGATTCGTAGTTAAAATTTAATGATTTTAATTATTGATAAATATTAAGTACTATTTTAAATTATTATTTTTTACCTATTTAGATTTGATTAATTATAGTTTAAATGATTATTGGATTCAAATTTATTTAAAGGCCTATCTATTAGTATTTGAAATTATTGGATTCAAAAATGATTTTTGAGTATCATTAGTAGTTTTCTATAAGAAAAAGGGTTTGGCCCTTACTTTAGAGTAAAATTGGATTTAGCTTTTGAAAGTTCTTCTGAGTTTTATATTAAAATTTTATTAAAATTAATTTGAATACGTAATATTAATTTGAAATATCTATATGAGGATTAAATAGTTGTTCTATTATGTTATTATTATTTTGATTTAGATTGGATTAAGTAGTAGGGTTGGAATATATATATATACTTAAAATATTTAGATTCCAGGGTATACCAAGAAATAAATAACAAAAAGGATAGATTTAATGGAATAATGTATATGAAGGATTATGGGTACACAGTATGCATATACCTGTTCATCCATATAAAGAATCCTCCTCATATATATACCAACTTCTATCCCTACTTGTATTCTAGGTCCCAACAGTCGATGCACTTTCATGCCACCAAAATCCACCGCCCCATCTTCTTCTCCGATCAACTACCATCATCATCAGGGACGCAACCAACACCGACCCCACTTTCAGTGAGCAGCGTTGCTAACGCGCCACTCCGATCACGACCTTCTGATGCTATCGCCGTGTCGAACTCGTCATCGACGAGGCCCTGCACTTCGTCTCCTCCGCAGTGGCCGACCGACACGAGCCCAGCCACAACGGTGCGCCGTAGCACCAGAGCCTAGCTCCATGGGTCCGCGCCCCGTCGACCCAGTCCACCACCAGCGCCTTCTTGCCCGGCAACCCAGACCGGTCATCTCGACCCTGATCCCCTTCGTGGCGCCAGCAGACCGAAGCAGCACCGCGCTTCCCATGGGCTGCATGCCGCCGGGATCTCAAACTCCTCCGTGCCGCATACGCACAGACGAACCAGCGGAGCTCCTCCATCTGCTTCCTGAGCGCCGAGATACAGTGCCCCTCCGCCTGACCCGGCCCTGCCTCCGGCCAGCCAGTTCTGCAGCACCGCCGCTCCACGTCAGCGCCTGCCGAGGCTCTCCTTCAGTGAGATCCCCTCCCCTTTCTCTCTCGACCCACTGTCTCTTGCTCTATCTCAAAATTAATTGGGGAAGAGAGTGAAGGAACTAGCAGCTCCTTTTTCTCCTCCTTTCAATTTGGTGAGTTGTTGGCAGTGGTCAACAAACCCCCTTCTTAATAAAAAAAACCCCTTCTTATAATTAATGCATGTTTAGAGTAAGAGACCAGCAGTCAAACCCCCATTTTCGAATTATTAGGTGAAGCAGCAGCTTCAGTTTCGTTTACAATGTAGTAATTAAGTAACAAGTAATTGGGATTTATGGCAGCAGCCATGTTTACTCAGTTAGATTAATTAATTATAATTATTATTAGTTAATAGTTAATGGGTTAAGGGTTGAGTTTTTACTTATTTTATATCATTAATGATAATAACAAGTAATTGAGATTTTTGGTATTAATATTTTTATTAACATATTTATTATCAATGCTTTTGTTAACTGTATGCTTGAAAAACAATATACGTATGTATTTTTATAATACTATATTACTTTATTTTAGTGCATAAAGATATATGTATAAATATTGTACGTACTTATATATATATTCTAATAAATCTTTTAAACAGGGTATATTTTATTATGGTATTTTTCTCTAAATCAATTTTTCTATTCAACTAAATCATTAATCATGACTAAATCTATTCTTATCTTCTTGCAAATCCGAATCCATGAATGTCGACCCTATATAAACAGGCTATTCTGGACTCAACGGACGATTTTGTGCACGGCCCGCCGGAATCCAACTCTGGACATACGGTTGGGTTCGTATCGAAAAACCGGATCCGTAGACATGTAGTTTGACGACTTTAGAGACCGTTGACTCTGGCACGCTTTTCGGTGCAAAACGGGTCCAACGACGGACATCGATTTTGCCCGAAATTACCGTTTTACCCCTGTGTCCAGAATTGGACTTAAGGACAGGCAATCCTAGCTAATTTGACTATTCTGAGAACGTTGGTACTATTTATTTCAGCATCCAGAGACTTCTATATGTGTTGACTGATTGTGGCTCATTGAGTGGTATAGTGTTATTGGTTTCTCCAGCTAAGGACCTCAGGCAAGTGCACTTTCTGATTGCTTTCCGATTCATAGTAGTCTTTTCATTTCATGTCTATATATATATCTTGCTGCTTGTTGACACGCTCGTCACACTGAGTAGTCTGGAGGGGAAATATCTTAGTACACATGTGAACTACCCAGAAATATCCCCAAAATGTCTATTATTGCATGATAGCAGCTGCACACGACACGTACAGATATTTCACACCACCTAGATAGATTTCTTTAATAGTTTTTTCTTGTTTATTTCTCTATCGTGCTATGTCATCAGTTTTCTTACTAGCTTTCATATTCCATATGTTATTTTCATGTCTTGTTAATTCTATTGTGTTTTGCATTGCCGTCGGTTTGTGTACTTGTTCCATTCCTGACTGGAAACCAATATTTTTCAGGTTTAGCCGCTATCACTCTTACCACTGAGAAAGACTTGGGTATGCTGAAGACAACCTAGAAATAGAAAGCATTGTATCAGATTCATTAATTGTAAATCTTGTATTTTCTTTAATTATAAATCTTGTAAATGTTGTAATAAATTTAGAATTGTGAATGAGCAACAAATGTTGTATTTTGAGCATTTATTTCTTGCGGGCTTGACAGCGTTCTACCGCCGACTCTGCGGCGTAGGCTGGCTTGGACACGTCTCGTATCCGAAAGGCGGGTGCGGGTCGTGACAAATTTTTGTGGTGGTCCATGCAGGTCAGTTTTTGCAAATTGTGCGAACTCGTGGTAGGACCATATTAGTCGTACTACTGCGAGCCTGCGACTAGGAAATGCTCATTCACAACTAGGAGTAAATCAATTTTAAGAAAATGGTTAGAACTAGGAGTCCCTAGTTTAATTTGACAATTGGGTAGTTAAGGTTGCTACATAGGCCTCATTGAATTCTAAATCCTGTTAGATAATTTTCGTAGAAGGATGCTCTGTTGTATTCTGAATCGATAGTATTTCTGAAGAAGGGGTAGATTCGCAACCCTCTTTCCGAAATTTTGTTGTTTACTTATTTAAATTAAGTATGATTTTAGCATTTTAGAAAATTTTAATTTATTTATTTACTATTATGTAATATCTTAGTCATGGTTACATTTTGGAATGCCAAATGACTAGAAGTGACGGCACGGATAGTACAGTGGCGTGATTTGACTAGTGTATTAGCTGTGGTTGGAAAGATCGAACAATAAGTGGGTCCAAACTAGAAAAACCAGGCCAAGTTATGACTTAACCCAAAATATGTTTATTTATTTAATTATTTAATTATTTATTGTTAGGATTATTTGCTTTTAGAAATTTCGATCGTTCCAAACCAGCCCGAATCCAACCCAAGTCTTAGTGGTCATGTAGTGCGACCAACGTCGTCCATGTAGATGTGTAAAAGTGTATATATTGGTAGTCCATTTTTTTAGCATTGTGAATAATTTCTACAAAGTATATATATTGAATATAATATATGTATTATTGCTATTTAAATTTATATTTTATTGGAAAATAGGATGACCTTCTCTTAGAATGTTATTTTGGGATTATTGGGATTCACTTAGGCTATACATATATATACTTTTGTATAAATATATTCATGATGGGTAGACATAGTGCTATTCATATACTTTTCCTTCGATATTGAATATTAGAGAAATATAAATTTAAGCTTATATTCCTTTTGCCTTCGGTCATTTTCTCCCTTATCATGATCAATTGTACAACTTTACCTTATGTTTTTCTAAAACATCGCCATATCATAAGTTCTGTCACTTATATTCTTTTCTGGGACATAAGGAATTTTTTTTCCAATAACTTCTCCCTCAATTGTCTATTAAATCTCGAGTAAAGTTTTTGGATTCAAGGTTTTAAGTTTCCTCTCAATCGTTGGGTATTGAATACCCGTGAAATAAGGACTAAAAGATTTTTACTTATTTCGACTTCGATCATCATCCTTCATAATCGATTATTTTTCTTTTCAAGAAGCTGAACCTTATGCTTAAAGAATAGAATACCTGTACTTTTCTTTCTTTATCAATTTGTATGATACTTTTAAAACCCCTTTGATATTCTTAGAGGATATAGTTGAAATAATTTTGATGACTTATGATGGCAGACAGCCGCGCACTGTCGCCCCTTACTTGACTTACGAAAACTGTGGGTTCACTGCAGCCAGCAGCGCACTGGCGAGGCATGATCCCTAAGTTAAAGTAATCTTGAGTAAGTATAAGTTATCGAATGTTGTCAAAGCTATATCTTGGTCGTCCTTTCTTCGTTTTTGAGTTATTATGTCAATTTGGATAGAGTTGATAGAGTACTCAATACGGTATTCTTACCTGCGTTATGGGACCAAAGGGTTTACTGCAGCCAGATGTACACTGACGAGGCATAAATCTTCGGTAAAATGACGGGTATACTTACGGTTTTGATACTATAGATGCTATATCCTTATTGGCATACGACTATTCATTTTCCAAATTTATTGGTGTAATATTTCTATCGTTCCTAAAAGACCTTGATCGTGACTAAAACTATTTGACTATAGTTGTAGTCGTGTTTATATTATTTCTAATGCTCACATTTTTTCCATTATGCTCATGATTATTTTGATTGTGTTCATGCTTGGGCCAAATTTTTTTAATTTTGATTTAAACTTCGTCTTTTGATTATGTTCCTAGTCATACCTAACTGTGCCCTTAAAATTCGAGGACGAATTTATTTCTAAGGTTGGTAGATTTGTAACTCCTCTTCCCGAATTATTTTATTTATTTGTTTTATTTTATTATGGCCATAATTTTTGTGGAGTTTTGTGAATGGTTTTATAATTATTTCTTTTATCAGAAACTAATTAAAATTTGGTGTTTACAAAAAATATATACATTATCTACTATTCCCTAACATTATGAGAAGTAAATTACTCGGATTTGGTTTTAAATTCATATGATTTAATATGTGTATTTTAGAATATTTTAGTATCCTTGATTTTATATTCATTTATAAAGAAGATAGAGTTTGCGCATTTTAAACTAATTGATAAAATCGGATATTACTATCGCGATCATTTATAGTATTGCAATTAGACCGATTCGTAGTTAAAATTTAATGATTTTAATTATTGATAAATATTAAGTACTATTTTAAATTATTATTTTTTTACCTATTTAGATTTGATTAATTATAGTTTAAATGATTATTGGATTCAAATTTATTTAAAGGCCTATCTATTAGTGTTTGAAATTATTGGATTCAAAAATAATTTTGAGTATCATTAGTAGTTTTCTATAAGAAAAAGGGTTTGGCCCTTACTTTAGAGTAAAATTGGATTTAGCTTTTGAAAAGTTCTTCTGAGTTTTATATTAAAATTTTATTAAAATTAATTTGAATACGTAATATTAATTTGAAATATCTATATGAGGATTAAATAGTTGTTCTATTATGTTATTATTATTTTGATTTAGATTGGATTAAGTAGTAGGGTTTGAATATATATATACTTAAAATATTTAGATTCCCGGGTACACCAAGAAATAGATAACAAAAAGGATAGATTTAATGGAATAATGTAGATGAAGGATTATGGGTACACAGATATGCATATATCTGTTCATCCATATAAAGAATCCTCCTCATATATATACCAACTTCTATCCCTACTTGTATT
The DNA here is from genome assembly GCA_029216955.1 of Iris pallida. Taxonomy (NCBI): domain Eukaryota; kingdom Viridiplantae; phylum Streptophyta; class Magnoliopsida; order Asparagales; family Iridaceae; genus Iris; species Iris pallida. The sequence continues at coordinate 9,455,629 of JANAVB010034218.1, forward strand.
CTAGGTCCCAACAGCCGATGCTCTTTCATGCCACCAAAATCCACCGCCCCATCTTCTTCTCCGATCAACTACCATCATCATCAGAGACGCAACCACCACCGACCCCACTTCCAGTGAGCAGCGTTGCTAACGCGCCACTCCGATCATGACCTCCCGATGCCATCGCCGTGTCGAACTCGTCATCGACGAGGCCCTACACTTCGCCTCCTCCGCAGTGGCCGACCGACACGAGCCCAGCCACAACGGTGCGCCGTAGCACCAGAGCCTAGCTCCATGGGTCCGCGCCCCGTCGACCCAGTCCACCACCAGTGCCTTCTTCCCCGGCAACCCAGACCGGTCATCTCGACCCTGACCCCCTTCGTGGTGCCAGCAGACCGAAGTAGCACCGCGCTTCCCGTGGACTGCATGTCGCCGGGATCTCAAACTCCTCCGCGCCGCGTACGCACAGACGAACCAACGGAGCTCCTCCATCTGCTGCCTGAGCGCCGAGATACAGCGCCCCTCCGCCTGACCCGGCGCTGCCTCCGGCCAGCCAGTTCTGCAGCGCCACCGCTCCACGTCAGCGCCTGCCGAGCCTCTCCTTCAGTGAGATCCCCTCCCCTTTCTCTCTCGACCCTCTGTCTCTTGCCCTATCTCAAAATTAATTGGGGAAGAGAGTGAAGGAACTAGCAGCTCCTTTTTCTCCTCCTTTCAATTTGATGAGTTGTTGGCAGTGGTCAACAAACCCCCTTCTTATTAAAAAAAACCCCTTCTTATAATTAATACATGTTTAGAGTAAGAGACCAGCAGTCAAACCCCCATTTTCGAATTATTAGGTGAAGCAGCAGCTTCTGTTTCATCTATAATGTAGTAATTAAGTAACAAGTAATTGGGATTTATGGCAGCAGCCATGTTTACTCAGTTAGATTAATTAATTATAATTATTATTAGTTAATAGTTAATGGGTTAAGGGTTGAGTTTTTACTTATTTTATATCATTAATGATAATAACAAGTAATTGAGATTTTTGGTATTAATATTTTTATTAACATATTAATTATCAATGCTTTTGTTAACTGTATGCTTGAAAAACAATATACGTATGTATTTTTATAATACTATATTACTTTATTTTAGTGCATAAAGATATATGTATAAATATTGTACGTACTTATATATATATTCTAATAAATCTTTTAAACAGGGTATATTTTATTATGGTATTTTTCTCTAAATTAATTTTTCTATTCAACTAAATCATTAATCACGACTAAATCTATTCTTATCTTCTTGCAAATCCGAATCCATGAATGTCGACCCTATATAAACAGGCTATTCTGGACTCAACGGACGATTTTGTGCACGGCCCGCCGGAATCCAACTCTGGACATACAGTTGGGTTCGTATCAAAAAACCGAATCCGTAGACATGTAGTTTGACGACTTTAGAGACCGTTGACTCTGGCACGCTTTTCGGTGCAAAGTGGGTCCAACGGCGGACATCGTTTTTGCCCGAAATTACCGTTTTGCTCATGTGTCCAGAATTGGACTTAAGGACAGGTAATCCTAGCTAATTTGACTATTCTGAGGACGTTGGTACTATTTATTTCAGCATCCGGAGACTTCTACATGTGTTGACTGATTGTGGCTCATTGAGTGGTATAGTGTTATTGGTTTCTCCAGCTAAGGACCTCAGGCAAGTGTACTTTCTAACTGCTTTCCGATTCATAGTAGTCTTTTTATTTCATGTCTATACATATATCTTGCTGCTTGTTGACACGCTCGTCACACGGAGTAGTCGGGAGGGGAAATATCTTAGTACACATGTGAACTACCCAGAAATATCCCCAAAATGTCTATTATTGTATCATAGCAGCTGCACACGACACGTACAGTGAGCCGGATTTACCCCCTAGCCGTTCACATTTCGAAACAGATATTTCACACCACCTAGATAGATGTCTTTAATTATTTTTCCTTGTTTATTTCTCTATCGTGCTATGTCATCAGTTTTCTTACTAGCTTTCATATTTCATATGTTATTTTCATGTCTTGTTAATTCTATTGTGTTTTGCATTACCGTCGGTTTGTGTACTTGTTCCATTCCTGACTGGAAACCAACATTTTTCAGGTTTAGCCGCTATCACTCTTACCACTGAGAAAGACTTGGGTATGCTGAAGACAACCTAGAAATAGAAAGCATTGTATCAGATTCATTAATTGTAAATCTTGTATTTTCTTTAATTATAAATCTTGTAAATATTGTAATAAATTTAGAATTGTGAATGAGCAACAAATGTTGTATTTTGAGCATTTATTTCTTGCGGGCTTGACAGCGTTCTACCGCCGACTCTGCGGCGTAGGCTGGCTTGGACACGTCTCGTATCCGAAAGGCGGTGCGGGTCGTGACAACTCCATCCCCTCACACCCTATAAAACCCTTTCCCCTCTCCCTCTCCATCACTCCTCTCATCCAAACCCATCCCCAAATCCCTAGTCCTAACCCGAGCCCCTGTTCGCGTCCACCCGACGCTGTCGACCCATGCCGTTCTCAATTTGCTGTTCCAGTGCCCGGCTTGTTGTCCCGATCCACTGTTTCGGTTTCACGTGGCCCGATCCCGCTGTCCGTTTGTTTTGGGATTTTTCGAGTTCGCGAAATTTCGATTTTTCCCTATTTTTCATCTGAGAGCTCTAGCCGAGCACCCGAGGTTTATTTCCGTGTCCCTGTGTCCCTTCTATAGAGTCGATGATGACTCGGTCTCGATCCCGCTATGGGATTCGATTGTTGCATATTTAGTTCTGATTTCTAAGTTGGAATTAGTTCGTTGGATTTTTCGATTTTAATTAGAAATTTATGTTGTAAATTTAGGTTTCTTATTTTGATTCCTATTCGGAATTAGTTCTGTTATTTTTGACTTCGATTTGGAATTGTCCATTCTGAAAATCGGTTTCCGATTTCAAGTTCGATAGACTATGAGTTCGGATTCTCGGATTTGGGTTCTGTTGTTTTTGGAACACATGTATAGGTGGCTTAAGCTCTGTTGATTCATTCTTGCATATATATATATATATATATATATATATATATATATATATAAAATATATATATATATATATTTTTTTTTTCTTGCATATATATATATATATATATATATATATATATATATATATATATATATATATATAAGGCATTGAGATGGATTTCGGTTGATTTTCCCAGTTATGTATTTTTGGTGTTGAGTATGTACATATCTTGGTGGAGTATATATTGACTAGACGGTGTTGTTTGGATAGGATTTTCGACTTTCAGGTATCGTCTCGTGGCTAGGTCATCCTAGTTACAAAGGAGATACTGTCCGATTTTTCTAAAAATATTTTGAAAACCTTTTTGGTTTATTTTCTGAGTTCGACTATAGTCCTTTGACAGTTTTATATTGTTTGGCTTTCGGATAATATTTTTGGGCGACGACCGTATCGGTCCATTGGCCCTAGCGAAATGCAAACAAAATCGACATTTTCGAACGTTGAGGCATAAGCTAGAATGCAACATGACACTTTAGTCTGAGACTTACCATATTTTTTATATTTGAAAAATAATTATTATTTTAGAACGTGTTACTGGCCTATAGTATTTTGGGTGCAGGGTCTCGGCCTGCTGAATAGACCGCTTCCCTGCGTTCAGAGTTCACCAGCAATTTAATTACTTTAATTCATTTATGTAAAGTGTTGTAAGGGCATAAGCCCAGTCTTTTTTTTCTTTCTCTATGGTTTTGTAATTGTATAGTATAGTTTTGGTTTCTTTTTGGTTTTTCTGGTTTCGTTAGTTATCGATAAAAGCTTAGAATAATAAATTGAATATTTATTTTATATAGAAAATTAAATAAATTTTCCCACATTTAGTTAATAATAAAATATAAGTTTGTATTATTTAAACAAATTCACGCTTTTCTCATTTAAAGAAAAATCTAGTTTTAGATATATTACAAAATACAAAGTTTTGCCAAATAATCGAAAAATGCGAATTTTCCTAATAAATGTTAACTTGACTTTTATTTTCGTTAAATTAATGATTTTAAATCGCATCGATAAACGTGTTATGATAGAATAACATAAAACTTGACTAGGATCAATTTTAGAGATTGTAACTAGCACACCTAGATATGGTTCAATGATGATGGTTCTGAGTCAGAACTTCTCAACTGTAGGATTTCGTGGACAAGTTTGACTTTTCCGGTACCGACTTCCAATCCAGTCATAAACCAAGGCAAGTACGGTTATGTTTGTTTTTCAATTTAATTAGTAATTATAATATTGCAAGCTTAAACCATATTGCTACACGGAACTCTCTCCTAGAGTATTGATTGTTATTGATTGTGGGATATTGGGGGAGTAGTGTAGTATTTTATGACCAATACCTTCATATTGCATAATTGTGCGAGCTTACCCCTCTTCACACAGGGATAAGCCGTATCGTATCACTAGGATACTATTGTACAACCCAAGCCGGTCATAAGCATTACATACTCAAATCATATTGTTTTCAATTGTGGAAAATTGCTCAAGTATTTTAAACTATTTAAAATTGTAAATTTCTAATTATTAGTTGAATTGTTAGATATTCATAATTGTACTTTACTCCTTTCCTGACTAGATCCCCACCCCCAATAGGTCCCATTGATGAAGCTGAGCTATTGATTAATAGCTATTACGATCCTGAGCTTTACCCAGCTGTGCTGCCAGAGTCCCAATCGGAGGATGTTGATCTCGGGGCTGATGAGCCAACTTTCTAGATGATGACATTTTCTTGCTAGTTATTATGTTTGAACTTAAGACAGTTTATTTCAGTTTTATATTATCAAATGTATCTTTCTGTTGGACAAAGTTTTTAATATTCGTAATTTTAGAAGTTGTGACAAATATATTGTGTTATTGAGATTATCTGCAAGTGGATACAACTTACTGTCGCCGTCTCACAATGGTGCAGGCTGAGCATGATCCGATTCGACCCAACAATTTGGGAGCGGATCGTGACATATTTTTAGTGGTGGCCCGTGCATGTCTGACCAACAACTTAGGTAAACATATCTAGAAATAATTAGAATACTAGAACATTAATTTGTGACAACATAGGACGGGAATATATTATAAATAAATATTTTGTTTGTTATAGACTGGTAGGCTACCTTGCTTATGTTTTGCAATCCTAAACCTTCCAGAGTATGGCCACAGACAAGACCAACACTGCTGGCGATGGGTTGTCATCACCCGATCACACCCCACCTCTTCAATCAAGTCCGGATCCTACACCTCGGTAGCTTATCGATCGTCCCTATAATGCACCAACACCCCATATATTTTACACTACAACTCAAGTTACAGATCCTATATCTTCCCGGACTGAACAGAAAGCCCCTGCGGTAGTGCCCGATCCAGCTGCCCCACCAGTGTCGGTGGACCCTACCAACGTCGTAGGCCTGCTACGAGGAGTGCTTGAGGCACAGAGAACTCAAGCTGAAGCTCATCGCGAACAGACCGCGATTATGAGAGAAGGCATGGAGAATGCCCACAATGTGGCTATGGGTGCACTTGAGAGACGAGAAGCAGCCCAATCTGAACCAAGGCCTGCTAAAGTCGGAGATATTGAAAACTTCAAGAAGTTGGGCCCTCGACCCTTCAAGGGAATCGAGGAAATTATCTATACGGACGAACGGCTCGACAGCATGGAGCGTCTCCTCAGTGTCGCTCGACTTCCTGATGACCTCCAAGTTGAAGCTGTGGGACTCCAACTGCTGGATGTAGCAAGCACCTGGCATCAGAATGAACTCCAACTCTAGGACAGACAGCTTGACTGGAACACCTTCAAGAGGTTGTTCTGCAGGAAGTTCTTCCCAACATCAGAGTTGCGGGAGATGGAAAGACAATTCAGAATTTGAAGCAAGGGAACATGACGGTTGGTAAATATGCGACAGAGTTTGGTCAACTTAGTCGCTTTACAAAGAACTTGGTTGCCGACCCCGCTGATCATGTTGAAAGATTCAGATATGGACTGAGGGAAGAAATTCGCACCCCTGTGATCGCAGGCGGCGCCAAGACGTACGAGAGGATCCTAATACGAGCTCAGGATATAGAGAAGAGTCAGCCTGCTCGTTTAAAGAGGGAGTATTCTGGAACTAGCAACTTCCAGAGTAACAAGAAGAGGCCCAACCACAACAATAACAACAGGCCTTCTCACCACCACCACCACCACCATCAGGCGAGGACCAATGACAGAGCACCTCACAAGCAGATTCCTGTCTGCGACTACTGTAAGAGGCCAGGACATCAGGCGAACATCTGCAGGAAAAGACTCGAACACTGCCTAGTTTGTGGGTCTGCCACCCACCAAGTGAGGGACTGCCCCACGGCATTCAAGCGGACCGGAATAACACAGCAGAAGGATTCCTTACCCACTCAGCAACAACAGTTTGGACAACACCAATAGAAGACTGGGTGAGCTTTCCCCTAATAGCAGATGAGCAATAGCCAGAGCAGGAACCCACCGCTGATGTCATCACAGGTTACATTTATGTGCATTCACATCCTGCTTTAGCATTATTTGATTCGGGTACATCACACGGTTTTATAGCATCAAAATTCATCTCTACACACCACCTAGTTACGGGATTTAGCAAGAAGATATGTAGAGTTATGACTGGTGGTGGACCCATACCCATCATTGAGACCTGTAACTGCCCTATAACTATCTCAGGACACAAATTCTTAGCACCCTTACTTGTGATACCCTTACCTAACTATGATGTAGTCCTAGAAATGGACTGGTTAAGTAAGCAGCATGCGCTGATAGATTGTCACAGAGGATGTGTAGTCTTCAGCCCACCTGGAGAGCCGGAGTTTGAAATCTCTCGAGCTCCGGAAGATATGGAGGGTATTACCTACTCTTCTATCACCGAAGAACCCGGACCTCCTCATCCTATCATAGCAGAATTCATGAACGTCTTCCCTGATAGTCTTCCAGGATTACCCCCAGATCGAGATATGGAATTCACCATCGACCTAGTTCCCGGCTCTTCCCCTATTTTTCGGGGATGCTACAGAGTCAACCCTAAGGAGGCCAAGGAAATGAAGGACCAAATCAATGAACTGAAGGCCCAGGGATTTATCAGAGATGGAGCTTCACCCTGGGGAGCACCTGTTTTGTTCGTGCCCAAGAAGGATGGGACAGTGCGGATGTGCATCGACTACCGGGCGCTGAACGACATCACCATCAAGAATAAGTACCCTCTGCCCCAGATCGATGACCTGTTTTATCAACTAAGTAGAGCTAAGGTATTCTCGAAGATAGATCTCCGATCTGGCTACCACTAAATCAAGCTCAGGAAGGAGGATATTCCAAAGACGACATTCAACACCAAATATGGTCAGTATGAATTTTTGATCATGTCGTTTGGATTAACGAATGCCCCTGCAGTATTCATGAACCTCATGAACAAGGTCTTCCATGAATACCTGGATCAGTTTGTTGTTGTCTTCATCGATGATATCCTGATCTACTCGAAGACCAAAGAAGAGCACGAAGAGCACCTGAGGAAAGTTCTGGGAACCTTAATGAGGGAGAAGCTCTATAGTAAGCTATCTAAATGTGAATTCTTCTTAGACAAGGTGGATTTTCTAGGCCATGTTTTCACAAGAGAAGGAATTTCGGTGGATCCAAATAAGATAACTGCTATTGAGAAGTAGAGTACACCAAGTTCAGTTGCTAAAATCAGAAGTTTCTTGGGTTTAGCTAGCTACTACCAAAAATTTATGAAGGACTTCGCCAGGATTGCTGAGCCAATGACAAAGCACACAAGGAAGAACGAAGAATTTGTATGGACTGAAGCTTGCCAGTCAGCATTTGAGGAACTGAAGAAGAGACTTAAAACGGCACCGATAATTGCGCTACCCGCAGGTACCGACGGTTTCTCAATTTATAGTGATGCTTCTGGTAAAGGATTGGGTTGTGTTCTTCAACAACATGGAAAAGTAATTGCTTACGCATCTAGGCAATTACGGACTCATGAAAAGAACTATCCTATACATGATTTGGAGCTTGCAGCAGTTATATTTACATTGAAGCTGTGGAAGCATTACCTCTATGGAGAGAGAGTGGAAATATTTACAGACCACAAAAGTCTTAAATATATTTTCACTCAGAAGGAGCTGAACATACGACAGAGACGATGGCTGGAGCTGATAAAAGAATTCGACATCGACCTACAGTATCATCCGGGTAAGGCTAATATTGTTGCAGATGCACTTAGTCGATACCCAATGGCGATATTTTTGACCAAGGAGCGACATTTACTGGAAGACATAGAGAAGCTTGGACTAGAGATTGTACTGCCTGAAGAGAAAATGAAGAAACTGGAAAGAGAAGCAATTGTACCAGGATCTGAATCATCAATGATGTAGTTGCAAGTACATTCAAGTCTACAAAGTCAAGGAGACACAATTTCAAGACGAGACGCTTTGCAAACTCAGAGATCAAGTACTGGAAGGAACACTTGAAGGATTCTCAATCGCCAACGACGGAGCATTGAGGCATGGTACGAGGCTTTGCGTACCAACTAGCGAACTGAGAAATGAGCTGATGCAAGAAGCGCACCATTCACAGTATTCCATACGTCCAGGAGCTAATAAAATGTATCGGGATATGCGTACGGTAGTATGGTGGTACAGAATGAAGAAGGACGTATCCAGGTATGTGGCTAGATGCTTAATTTGTCAACAAGTGAAATCTAGCAGACAGAGACCAGCAGGACTGTTGCAGCCGCTAGACATCCCGAAGTGGAAATAGGAACACATAACGATGGTCTTTGTGTCAGGATTGCCTCGATCCTAAGGAAAAAATGATGCCATTTGGGTTATTGTGGATCGACTGAATAAGTTGGCTCACTTTATCCCCCTTCAAGGTTGGTCTATCCACCGAGAAGTTGGCAGCACTGTACATGCAGCATATCTACAGGATTCATGGAATTTCGGTAAGTATCGTATCTGACAGAGATACCAGATTCACCTCTCATTTCTGGAAGAGCTTGCACGACAGTCTAGGAACACAATTGAAATTCAACACCGCCTACCATCCCCAGACTGACGGACAATCGGAGAGAACCATCCAGACGCTAGAAGACATGCTAAGATCTTGCGTCTTAGAATTTAGAGGTTCTAAGGAAGACCACTTGCACTTGGTAGAGTTCTCCTACAACAACAGCTACCAAGCTAGCATCGGTATGACTCCGTTCGAGGCACTCTATGGACGTCGTTGCCGTACTCCACTTGCTTGGAACGATGTAGGAGAAAAAGTATTGCTTGGACCTGAGATGGTGACCGATGCAACAGAGAAGGTAAAGGTGATTAGAGACAAACTCAGGATTGCTCAGGACAGACAGAAGCATTGGACAGATAGCAATCGTCGACCACTGGAGTTCGAAGCAAGAGATAGTATCTTCGTCAAGATTTCCCCTACCAGAGGAACTATCAGATTTGGCAGAGCAGGAAAGCTGAGCCCCAGGTACATCGTCCCATTCGAAGTTTCGAGCCGAGTCGGAGAAGTAGCGTACAGATTAGCTCTACCAGCTAATCTTGAGGGCGTGCACAACGTCTTCCATGTTTCACAGCTCAGGCACTACATTCCGGATTCGAGCCACATCTTGGACCATTCAGAGCTGGTGATTGGACCCAGCCTCACAGTACCAGAGAAGTCAGTGGCAATTTTAGACAAAGGTGAGAAGAAAACCAGGAACTCTGTGACGCCCATAGTCAGAGTCATGTGGCAGCACAACTCTCCAGGCGAGTCTACCTGGGAGCGAGAAGATGAGATGCGGGAACAGTATCCGTATCTATTTGAGACCTGAGGTAACTCCTAACCCTATCCTTTAATTTCGATGACGAAATTTCCTAATAAGGGAAGGTTGTGAAACCCACAATTTTGGGATTTACTGGATATTTGGATTTGATTGCACTTTGTAATGGATTGGATAAATTTTTGTTAATTTATTACTATTATTAGCCAGTTAGGAAAATTGTATTTTTTTAAAAAAATTAATCCCTGGATTTTTTTATTGTCTGGCTAGACCTATTCGAACCGAACCCAATCTCGATTTCATCTTTAAGTTATTTAGTTATGAATATATATATATATATATATTATTATATTTATTTTAAAGAAATTCTTTTATTTCCTTTACCAGAACTCTTACTTCACTTTCATTTCTTTTTCGTTCATTCTCAGCCGACCTTTTCCTTTTCCCTTCCTCGAACGTTCGAACCCCTTCTCTTTCGTAACTCCAGCGACCTTTGATTCCCGTAACTCCAGCCCCTCACTCCCTATAAAACCCTTTCCCCTCTCCCTCTCCATCACTCCTCTCATCCAAACCCATCCCCAAATCCCTAGCCCTAACCCGAGCCCATGTCCGCGTCCGCCCGACGCTGTCGACCCCTGTCATTCTCAATTCGCTGTTCCAGTGCCCGATTTGTTGTCCCGATCCGCTGTTTCGGTTTCACGTGGCCCGATCCCGCTGTCCGTGTGTTTTAGGATTTTCCGAGTTCCCAGGATTTTAATTTTTCCCTATTTTTCGTCTGAGAGCTCTAGCCGAGCACCCGAGGTATATTTCCGTGTCCCTGTGTCCCTTTCGTAGAGTCGATGATGACTCGGTCTCGATCCGGCTATGGGATTCGATTATTGCATATTTAGTTCTGATTTCTAAGTCGGAATTGGTTCGTTGGGTTTTCCGATTTTAATTCGGAATTTATGCTGTGAATTTGGGTTTCGTATTCTGATACCTATTCAGATTTAGTTCTGTTATTTCCGACTTTGATTTGGAATAGTCCGTTCTGAAAATCGGTTTCCGATTTCGAGTTCGATAGACTATTGAGTTCAGAATCTCGAATTTAGGTTCTGTTGTTTTTGGAACACATATATAGGTGGCTTAAGCTCTTATATATATATATATATATATATATATATATATATATATATATATATATATATATATATATATATATATATATATATATATATATATATATATATATTTATTAAAAAAAAATATATATATATATATTTTTATTTTTATATATTAAAAAATATATATATATATATATTTATATATATATATATATATATATATATATATATATATATATATATATATATATATATATATATATATATATATATTTTATATATATATATATATATATATATATATATATATATATATATATATATATATATATATATATATATATATATATATATATATATATATGGCATTGAGATGGATTTCGGTTGATTTTCCTATTTATGTATTTTTGGTGTTGAGTATGTACATATCTTGGTGGAGTATGACTAGACGGTGTTGTTTGGATGGGATTTTCGACTTTCAGGTATCGCCTCGCGGCTAGGTCATCCTAGTTACAGAGGAGATACTGCCCAATTTTTCTAAAAATATTTTGAAAACCTTTTTGGTTTATTTTCTGAGTTCGACTATAGTCCTTTGACAGTTTTGTATTGTTTAGCTTTCGGTTAGCGAAATGCAAACGAAACCGACATTTTCGGACGTTGAGGCATAAGCTAGAATGCAACATAACACTTTGGACCAATTCTGAGACTTACCATATTTTTTATATTTTAAAAATAATTATTATTTTAGAACGTGTTACTGGCCAATAGTATTTTGGGTGCAGGGACTCGGCCTGCTGAATGGACCGCTTCCCGGCGTTCAGAGTTCACTAGCAATTTAATTACTTTAATTCATTTATGTAAAGTGTTCTAAGGGCATAAGCCCAGTCTTTTTTTCTTTCTCTGTGGTTTTGTAATTGTATAGTATAGTTTTGGTTTCTTTTTGATTTTTCTAGTTTCGTTAGTTATAGATAAACGCTTAGAATAATAAATTGAATATTTATTTTATATAGAAAATTAAATAAATTTTTCCACATTTAGTTAATAATAAAATATAAGTTTGTATTATTTAAACAAATTCACGCTTTTCTCATTTAAAGAAAAAACTAGTTTTAGATATATTACAAATACAATGTTTTGCCAAATAATCAGAAAATACAAAATTTTCCAATAAATGTTAATTTGACTTTTATTTTCGTTAAATTAATGATTTTAAATCGCATCGATAAACGTGTTATGATAAAATAACATAAAACTTGAATAGGATCAATTTTAGAGATTGTAACTGGCACACCTAGATATTGTTCAATAATGATGGTTCTAAGTCAGAACTTCTCAACTGTAGGATTTCGAGGACAAGTTTGACTTTCCCGGTACCGACTTCCAATCCAGTCATAAACTAAGGCAAGTACGGTTATGTTTGTTTTTCAGTTTAATTAGTAATTGTAATATTGCAAGCTTAAACCATATTGCTATACGGAACTCTCTCCGAGAGTATTGATTGTTATTAATTGTGGGATATTGAGGGAGTAGTACAGTGTTTTATGACCAATACCTTCATATTGCATAATTATGCGAGCTTACCCCTCTTCACACAGGGATAAGCCGTATCGTATCACTAGGATACTATTGTACAACCCAAGCCGGTCATAAGCATTACATACTCAAATCACATTGTTTTCAATTGTGGAAAATTTCTCAAGTATTTCAAACTGTTTAAAATTGCAAATTTTTAATTATTAGTTGAATTGTTAGATACTCATAATTGTACTTTGTTCCTTTTCTGACTGGATCCCCGCCCCCAATAGTTTCCATTGATGAAGCTGAGCTATTGATTAATAGCTGTTACGATCCTGAGCTTTACCCAGCGGTGCTGCCAGAGTCTCAATCGGATGATGTTGATCTCGGGGCTGATAAGCCAACTTTCTAGATGATGACATTTTTTTGCTAGTTATTATGTTTGAATTTAAGACAGTTTATTTCAGTTTTATATTATCAGATGTATCAGATGTATCTTTCTGTTGGACAAAGTTTTTAATATTCCTAATTTTAGAAGTTGTGACAAATATATTATGTTATTGAGATTACCTGCAAGTGGATACAGCTTATTGCCGTCGTCTCACAACGGTGCAGGCTGGGCATGATCCGATTTGACCCAATAATTTGGGATCGGGTCGTGACAACGCCCGTCATTGATATGTAGAAAAATATAAATAGATACCACTCCCTGCCCGTGTGGCAGGTTTACAGTATCCGTGGAAACCAGCCGGCATGTTGGGGCACTAATTGTCCCAAGATGGCTATCATGTAAGAACTCGGGAATCCATTCTCTCCATGCAATAATTATTTTATTTAACTTAATAGTCCCTACGTTAATTGAAATCTCATGCCGTGGATCATGATCATTCTGAATGAGTACTTTCGTTAAGAGTACGATATGCATAACTCTACAACGATGTCCGTACGGTTAGGTTGTAAATCTTACATAGCGTAATACAACAATCAAACCTAGCCACGAGATAATCATGTCTTGACTGTAAGGTACACATACTGCTTTTGTAGAAAGAAATTGAAGTCAGCACGTGTCCATATGCCAATGTTCGGGATCGGCTAGTCGATCGCAATGGTTCATGGTTCATACATGAACGAGTCTCATTCAATTTAATAAGACGACTAGCCTGCTTTTAGTTCCAACTAAGAACGCATGATCAATCATTTAGTCAAGGTAACAGTCTCTGTCAATTCGTGACAAGCCTTGAAAGTCAAACTAGTATTTAGTATGGTCGAGTCTATAACTCTCAGGGTTAAGTACCAGTGATACGAGATGCCCACAAGCCAATCAAGACACGGGGCACACTCCACACAACAATATGTATTAAATACTAACATGCATCAATTGGCACAATCCAGCGAAATGTACGAGATAAGACGAAACGCTCGAATTCGACGAATCGCACGGGATAAGACAGATGGCGCGATTTTATTATACGGTTTGCGGGACTCATACGGTCCGCAGTACCAAAGGGGCCAGGAACTCAAGCGGTCCGCAGGACCAAAGCGGCAAAGACTTATGCGGTCAAAGACTAATGCGGTCCGCAGGACCAAGGTGGTCCGTAGGACGCATGCGGCCGAAGACTCATGCGGTCAAAGACTCATGCGGTCCGCAGGACCAAGGCGGTCTACAGACTCATGCGGTCCGCAGGAGCAAAGCGGTCCACAGACTCATGCGGTCAAGGACTCATGCGATCCGCAGGATCAAGACGGTCCGCAGGAGCATGCGGCCGAAGACTAATGCGGTCAAAGACTCATGCGTTCCACAGGAGCGTGCGGCCGAAGACTCATGCGGTCAAAGACTCATGCATTCCGCAGGAGCAAAGCGGTCCGCAAACTCATGCGGTCAAAGACTCATGCGGCCGAACTGCTCATCTTCTCCAAAAATCCGAGAAAGATGACCAAGGAACTCATGAACTTCAAACTTGCGTAACTCGGTCAAAACAAAATGAAATCTAACTTTTCAAAGGTCAAATTTGGGTAAGACAAAATTTTCTTCCACATGGAACAATTAGGTTTTGGAAACAAACAAGTTTGATAGATCAAAATCAAGAAAAATCAAAAATGACATAAACTTAGATCAACAAAATTTGAACTACCAAAATGAAAAATGCAAAGAACTAAAGGGTCTTAGAATCGTGTGAGGAAGATAATAGACAATTAAAAATAGCGTTGTCCAACATTCGGCAAGATGTACTTGCCTCTCTAAATTGGGTTAGGTTTTTTGGTGGAGGAAATGTAATAATAGTTTGTAAGGAGAGAGAAAAGAAAAGGTGTATAAATTCAAGTCAAGTTTGATCTCCACCACCCATTCCTTCCCCATACAATCTAGGCTATCCATCCCTTATTATGATGAACCAAGCCAAACCAAGTTGGTTCAACATGAACCGAAATAAACCAAGAGCTAAGCAAAAGCAGGAAATAAAATACCGAAAAATATTTAGCATGTAATTAAAGGAATTAAATACAGAATAAATGCATGATAAATACTAAATAATTACAGTCAAGTAGTACGCATATTAAAAATACGTATCCCGGGAACGGGGAGTGACATCTCTACCCTCCTTAGAAAAATTTTGTCCTCAGAATTTTAAATCCTAGCATGCTAGAAACATCAGGTCTAAACTAATCCAACTACAAGCAACTCTAGCAAGCAAGAAACCATCTTATAATATCTATAACAAGTAATATATCTATATTTATCAATCTACGACATCAAATAATTTCTACCCATAGGGTGATAAGCATGAGGGATCAAGACAATTAAGGTACACGGAAAGAAATATACCTTGTGAGTCAAATAGGTACAGATACCGTGATCGGATATCATCCTCACGTTCCCATGTTGACTCTCCTAAGGAGTGATGACCTCAAGCAATGATGACCTCAAGCAACATGGACAAGGCTAATTGTTCAGTTCTTGAGTATCTTCTCCCTTCGATCCAAAATAGACACATACTGTTCCTCATAAGACAGGTTGGTACCAACAACCAGCTCAGAATAATCGAGGATATGGCTTGGATTCGATACATACCTACGCAACTGAGATACATGAAACACATCATGCATCTCTCGTAACGAAGGTGGAAGGGACAAACGGTAAGCAACATCGCCTACCCTATCGAGGATAACAAATAGGCCCACGTATCGCAGACTCAACTTCCTGCGAATACCAAATCTAATGATCCCATGAGTAGGCGAGATCTGCAAGAACACATGGTCCCAAACAAAAAATTCTAACAGTCTACGATGTTGGTCTGCCCAATGATGATGCCGATCTTGCTCAACTCAAAGTCGCTCTCTAATCCCCTTAACCACTTCAACCGTCTGAACCATCACCTCTGGGCCTAACATCTTCCTCTCTCTGATATCATCCCATGCCAGTAGTGACCTGCACTTCTTACCATATAGTGCTTCGAATGACGCCATCTGGATACTGGCTTGATAACTGTTGTTGTACGAGAATTCGACTAAGTATAGGTGACTCTCCCATGATCCTTCAAAATCTAGGGTGCAAGCTCGTGACATATCTTCTAAAGTCTGAATTGCTCTTTCTGATTGCCCGTCGGTCTGTGGGTGGTAAGCCGTACTAAATCTTAACTTGGTATCCAGGCTCTGATGTAAACTCTTTCAAAAATGTGATATAAAATGGGTATCTCTATCTGACACAATACTGACAAGGATCCCATCTTGCCTGACTATCTGCTGCATATACAACTCTGCCAACTTTTCTGTAGATTACCCTACTCTAAAAGAAAGAAAGTGTGCCACCTTCGTAAGCCGATCCACTATCACCCAAATAGTATCCTTGCCACTTGGTGATCTCGATAAACCGGTCACAAAGTCCATTGTGATATGCTCCCATTTCTATTTCGGAATAGGAAGCGATTGTAATAATCCAGCTGGCCTCTGTTGTTCTGCATTCACTTGCTGACATATTAAGCAATAGGAAATGAATCTAGCTATCTTTCTCTTCATTTCGTTCCACCAAAAATGTTGCTTGATGTCTTTGTACATTTTGGTCCCTTCGGGGTGTATAGAATACTAAGAACGTGGGCTTCTGTCATAACCTTATGTCTAATATCTCCACTTGGCACATATAGATGTGATCCAAATATAAGTATTCCATCTTCGTGAATTTCCATCTCCTTCTTGAGTCCTGACTCACATTATGTCCTAAGCTTCTGAATCCTTGGGTCCTGTGCCTGAGCTGCCTTGATCCTGTCTACTAAGTCGGATTGAACTCGTAGACTCGCTATAATTCCTACATAACTAGGAAGTATAACCTCGATGCCCATCTCTTGAAGATCTTCTAAAACATATTTTTGTGAAGTCAACATAAATGCACCGCCTCTCCTGCTAAGAGCGTCTGCTACCACATTTGCCTTGTATGGATGATACTGAAGCTCTACGTCATAATCCTTGATCAACTCTAACCATCTTATTTGTCTCATGTTCAATTCCTTCTGAGTAAAGATGTACTTCAGACTTTTGTGGTCTGTGTATATGTCCACTCGATCACCGTACAAGTAATGCCTCCATAGCTTCAAAGCAAATACTACTGCTACCAACTCCAAGTCATGAGTCGGATAATTCTTCTCATGGTCTCGAAGTTGCCTAGATGCATATGCTATCACCTTCCCATGTTACATTAGGACACACCCAAGTCCCTTTCCTAATGCGTCACAATATACAGTAAAACCTTCGGGTCCAATTGGTAATGTAAGAATAGGTATCGAGATCGACTTCTGCTTCAAATTCTCAAATGATGTCTGGCACTCTGCCGACCAGACAAATGGCACATCCTTTCGTGTCAAGCGGGTCATGGGTGCTGAGAGTCTTGCAAAGTCTGATACGAACCTTCTGTAATATTCTGCCAATTCTAAGAAACTTCACACATCTGCTACGGTCTTAGGCGTTGGCCAACTTTCTACTGTTTCTACTTTCTTGGGATCCACTGCTACTCCAGTCCTGGATATGATGTTCCCCAAGAATAAAATGTGATCTGTCCAAAACTCATACTTGCTGAGCTTGGCGTACAACTGGTTCTCTCTCAGAACCTATAACACTTTCTTGAGGTAATCCTCATGCTCTTATTCACTAGCTGAGTATATGAGAATGTCGTCGAGGAACACAATAACAAATTGATCTAAATATGGTATAAAGATACGATTCATCAAATCCATAAATATTCCTGGTGCATTGGTCAACCCAAACGGCATAACTAAGAATTCCTAATGCCCGTATTTTGACCTAAATGCCGTCTTGGGAATATCCTCTTCTCGAACTCAAACTTGATGATATCCGGACAGAAGATCTATCTTGGGGAAAACTCTTGCTCTGCTCAACTGATCAAACAAGTCGTCGATCCTTGGTAGTGGGTACTTGTTCTTTAACGTTGTCGCGTTGAGATTTCGATAGTCAATACACAATCTTGATGACCCATCCTTCTTTCCTACAAGTACCACTGGTGCTGTCCATGGTGATTCGCTGTCTCGAATGAACTTCTTCGCCTTTAGTTCCTCTATATGCTGATACTCCTTGGCCTGCTCTGAATCCGACATTCTGTAAACTCGATCCGATATCGGTTTAGTTCCAGGTGCTAATTCTATACTGAACTCAATATCCCTAACAGGTGGTAGACCTGGAAGTTCTTTGGAAAATACATCAAGAAACTCTTCAACTACCTTTGGGACTTGACCTTCTTCCATTACCATTTCTACTCTTTGTTTATGTTGGTCTATCTCTGACCTGACTAAGGTAAACCGCTTCCTGCCCGAAATATTAAAAGATACACTCGCTCTTCGATAATCTATTGTCGCATGACTGTCTTTCAGCCAGTCTATACCCAAAATAACATCGAAATTACCAACATGAAATTCTATCAACTTAGCGTGTAAAGAATGTCCGCACACTACAACTCGATATGCTAGAATAACTTTACTAACTTCTACGAGCCTGTTACCAGTGAGTATATTCAGCCTCTCTGGCAATGCCTCAAATTTTATTCCTAGTCGTGTCATAAATCGTGCAGATATAAATGAGTGTGATACTCCCGAATCAAACAATGCTACTGTGTGATATGAGGCGACGAGAATGTTACCTGCCAAAACATCTCCCGATGCCAATGCCTATTCCAAGGATAGATTGAATGCCTGCCCTCAGCCTCCTTGTTGGTTCCTATGCTGCGGCCTAGCCTGGTGTTGCCGCTGGTACCTGCCTTGGTGATGCTGGGGTGGTCTTTGTTGTTGCTGCATCGGCGGTCCCTGCTGTCGAAACATCTGAGTCTGCGACATCAACGAACGTTGTGCCAATATTCTGACTGCTACCGTTGGTCCTTGATAATGGCATACCCATGGTGCTGGCAGCACAGGAAATTGTTGTACTGGTCCTCCTGACCTCGAATTTATGGGATAGGTGGAAACCCGACGATCTGGACTTCCACATATCAAACACTTCCCGTTCAATGCCCGGCACACACCTCTAGTGTGTCCTGCCTTTCCACAATAGGTGCATTTCGTCGGAGGTTGCTGGTTCTTCCTCTATTGTTGTTGTTGTTGTCTTGTTGGTGGTGTTAGCGCTCGTATTGCCATATCGTGAATACTAATGCCAGGAGATTGTGCTGTTATTCGGGGCGCTGCTTTCCCTCCTCCTTCAATCTGATTGTAAGACATGTTCTGACCTCCAGTCCTTGATGTGATCCTCTGGATGGTGATCGCATGCCTCCGGGTTGCCGTCAATACATCATCGAAAGTCTGGTAGTTGTGCCCCTCTATCAATTGCAAGAGTTCAAGATAAAACCCTCGCTGAAACCTCATAGCCCTCTGGCTCTCCGTTGCTACCATCTCTGGGACGAACCTACTCAGTCTGCAGAACTCTGCTGCATAAGCATCCACTATTTTGCCAGCCTACTTGAGGTTGATAAACTTCTGTTGTAGCTCGAACTGTGCCACAACTCCATAGTACTTCATCTTAAATCTCGTAGTAAAATTATTCCAAGCAACAGGACGTTTGATGCCCACTTCTTCTGATTCCTACCAATCACCTGCGAGGTCCTGAAGTAACAACTTCACTTGATCCACTCATCCTTCTGTCGGAACCTTAGCCGCTGTCAAAATAGCCTCGATGTCCTTAAGCCATGCATCCGCTAAAATAGCATCTTTTGTGCCTTCGAAATGACGGAGGTTATACTTACAGAACCTAGTTGACGTCCCTAAATCAGTCCTCACTCCTCTTTTCTAAGCCGTATACAATCTTTGGTTGAGTAATATATTTTGCACTTGCAGTTAAGTATGCATGTGTTGCTGGGATAACATCTGATGTTGTTGAGTAGCCATCATCCCTCTTATGATTTCCAGAAGGGCTGGTGTGTCTACTGCCACAGGGATAGGCAGAACTGTTGGTGGTGTTGGAACCTCCGGATACTTCGTTCCAGCTGTTGGTTCCACTATCACCTCTTCTTGGATGTTCTCTTGAAGTAGTACTGGCCTTTGTTGCTGACCTACATGGTCATGTTGTTCGTGCTGCCCTGGTTGTTGTTGTGCAGATCTGACAGGTAATGAATCATGAGATCAAGGGAAAACAGGTGTGATTGAGACATCCTATAAATCAAAACACCCTACAAGTCAACTAAAACCTTGTCACGCCCCAGATCCAGAATACCGGAGAGCGGGGGAATGGCTTAGCCAGCTACGTATTACGGGTATATGAGTACCGTATAATACGATCAATATTGTCTACAAGATAAGTGGGTGCATACTACATACAAGTCTCACTAGGGTTACTCAATCTCTATTGTACCAATCATTCAATGAAAAGTAGTAAGTAGAGAACATGTAAGAATAAGCAGTACGACGTCCCAAACGCTCAGTCAAAATGTTCTTGAGATCTGGCTTTACAAAACATAGCCAGATGATATAACAAGGTATACACAATCGTTATCAGCTGCAGCCTGACTTAGTTATAATTATATAAAAGTAAGTACAAGACAGTCCGACTAACATGTCGATGCCAAGCGGCAAAAGTAAAGTAAGTAGCAAAACGAGCAGGGGAGCAAGGAACCCACACGTGTCCTCCTGCGATCATACCTCTAGTGTTGACCATCTTAGGGGTAGAAGTAAGCTGAGTCCTCAGGAACTGGCTCTAAATCTGGTCATGCAAAACTAGAGAGGTTAGATCTCAAATAGCAAGTACCACAAAGGAAGCCCGATATGAGGAATTAGAACTAGTCATAAGAATTAAGAATATGATAAATAAGTTTCTGATTTGCTACTGGGATTAACACAATGTCACGACACTTCAAGCCAACTTCCCAACCAAACAAGGACAGAAGTTGACCCGTCATGTCTTGACATTCTGCTCATCTCAGTAGTTAACAGAGTAGGTACAGTACACAAACAAATCAATTTAAACTGCAATACAACCACTACAGCTTGCTAACTGTCAGTTCCAAGTTGCCTTAGAAATATGCAATAAGGGATTCTTCAGTTCTTACAATGTACGAGCAAGGCTAGTCTATCCAGAAATCAATTACGCCAATCATGAATTAGACGTGTCCCAACGGAACGCCCGTCATAGATATACAGAAAAATATAAACAGATACCACTCCCTGCCCGTGAGGCATGTTTGTAGTATCCGTGGGAACCAGCCGACATGTCGGGGCACTGATTACCCCAAGATGGCTGTCATATAAGAACTCGAAAATCCATTCTCTCCGTATAATAGTTATTTTATTTAACTTAATAGTCCCTATGTTAATTAAAATCTTATGTCGTGGATCATGATCATTATGAATGAGTACTTTCGTACAGAGTACGATATGCATAACTCTACAACGATGCCCATACGATTAGGTTGTAGGTCTTACATAGCGTAATACAACAATCAAACCTAGCTATGGGATAATCATTCCTTGACTGTAAGGTACACATGCTGCTTTTATAGAAAGAAGTTGAAGTTAGCACGTGTCCATATGCTAATGTTCGGGATCGGCTAGTCGATCGCAATGGTTTATGGTTCATACATGAACGTGTCTCATTCAATTCAATAAGACGACTAGCCAGTCTTTTAGTTCCAACTAGCAACGCATGTTCAATCATTTAGTCAAGGTAACAGTCTATATCAATTTGTGACAAGGCATGAAAGTCAAACTAGTATTTAGTATGGTCGAGTCTATACCTCTCAGGGTTAAGTAACAGTGATACGGGATACCCACAAGCCAATCAAGATACGGGGCACACTCCACACAAAAATATGTATTAAATACTAACATGCATCAAGTGGCGCAATCCAGTGAAATGTGCGAGATAAGACAAAAAGCTCGAATTCGACGAATCGTACGGGATAAGACAGATGGCGCGATTTTATCATGCGGTTTACGGGACTCCTGCGGTCCGCAAGAGCAAGCAGTCCACAGGACCAAAGGGGCCAGGAACTCATGCGGTCCGTAGGACCAAAGCGGCCAAAGACTCATGCGGTCCGCAGGACCAAGGCGGTCCGAAGGACGTATGCGGCCGAAGACTCATGTGGTCAAAGACTCAAGCGGTCCGTAGGACTAAGGCAGTCCACAGGACGCATGCGGTCGAAGACTCATGCGGTCAAAGATTCATGTGGTCCACAGGAGCAAAGCATTCCGCAGACTCATGCGGTCAAAGACTCATGCGGTCCGCAAGAGCAAAGCGATCCGCAGTCAACCATTGATCAGCTATTAGTCAAACTAAGTCAACATCTAGGATTTGGTCAACTGTCTAGTCAAAGGGGTCAACTCTATCTAAGCTAGTCATAATTCTAACCATAGACTCACATACTCTAGGATACCTTATAGTACTATATCATATACATATATATCATGCATGAATTCTCAACAAGCCACATATACTATGTATCCCAAATCACATATATCATCTATTGATACTATCCACTTATCCTTAGCCCATATCTCAAATACCTTAACTATTAGTTAATACCTTAGTTCTAGGGTCAATACCTTGTATAAACTAGATTTTCTAGTCCATGGTAGTCAATACCTCGTTTCTTGGTCTATACCTTGAAGGTATTAGCCATACTAGCTAATATTACCAAGTATCAATACATATATCGTACATCTCTACTAGTTACCTACTATTTAGGATTACTTTAGCCAATTTATCATTTATATATACATGGATGTACCCAATGCCTATTACATATACCTTTACCTTTACCTACCCATAACATATACTAATATACCTTTTACCCATATCTAAATATTTATCCTTTACCTATATTATATACATATGTCCATATATCCTACTATAGACCCATATCGCTAACCATTTACCCATTACTATACCCTCATACACGTTTGTCTATACTTGCCTATGGTGCTTGGTTACTTTGTCACTCCCGTTTCTCGTTATACGTATTTTTCAGGATACGTATACGAATTTTTGACAATTGTCAGGTGCCTCGTATTTCGACTTATCTTGCTTAACTTAGCCTTGGTTTAATCTTGACTTGATTGGTTCAACTTGGTTCAACATGACTTGACTTGGCTTGGTTTGGTTTATTTTGGGTTGAGATAAAAGGGGTTGCTATATAAGTCAACTTCTTTTCTCTCCTCCATTATTTGCATTTACTTCTTCATCTTCTTCATTTACTCCTCTCCACCTACACCCAAGAGCTCTAGGCAAGTGCAACTTGCTTCATGATGGATCTTGAATTTTATTGTTCCAATGTCTTCCTCTCCTAGTTCTAAGCCTCTTTAGAACTTGTCATTTTTGGTTTTGATGGATAGATTTTTGTAGATCTAGGTTTTGCCCTTTATCATGATTTCCTTGGTTTTGATCTATGAAAACTTGGTATTTTTGAAAACTAATTTTTCCATGTTGTAGGAAATTTTATTCTATCCAATTTTGACCTTTGAAAAGTTGGATTTGGACTTATTTTGACCAAGTTATACACTTTTGAAGCTATAGGTTCAAACCATGGAAATTCCTGCTGATTTGGAGAAGACAGTGAGCAGTGTGCGCCAGCTTTTTAGCTTGCGCCACTGTGTTGCGCGCGCTCCTTAGCGCGGCGCAGCCTGACCCAATACGCGCGCTCCTTAGCGCGGCACAGCCTGACCAAATGCGCGCGCTCCTTAGCAGGACGCAACCTGAGTCAGGCGCAACCTGAGTCAGGCGCAACCTGAGTTAGGCATAATCCGAGTCAGGCGCAACCTAGCCTCACGCAGTCTAGTGCCTGGCGCAACATGACTTGGCCCGACTCGTTCTGGCGCAACTTGACCCGACCTTGGGCGCAACCTGTTATCCTGGCGCAACTTGGCTAATGCCACTTGTTGTCCATGGTACCCCTTGCCCCTCCCCCTTGGGCGCATGATGTCCCCAGTTTTCCCCTTTTTATGATTTTTGCAGCCATTTTATATCCTTACGCTTTCACTACCACATTTCTAGTTGAGGGTATTTTTGTTATTTTTGAATTATTTGAATTTAATATATTTTATTAGGAATTTAAAATGATTTATTTGAATGGTGTGATATAAATATTAGTTAATTGATTTCCATGTGGTTTTGGTTAGCCTAACCTAGATTGGACCTAACCTAGATAAGTCATAGCTAGCCTAGTTAGCCACATTGAGTTTAGTTAGTATTGGATAGTGGTTTGAGTCATGTTTAGCTTAGTGAATGGGTTGCAACTTAACTAGGAAAGAGCCCTAGATTTTAGGCCACACATTAGCCTTGATTTATTGCTAGCCCTTAGATGCAACCTAAAAACCCTAACCCTAGCTAAAGTGGCCAGCCAAGACCCCCCTTGCCTATATAATATCCTTTTAGGAATTTGAGCCTCTTTTTAATAGTTCATTATTTTTTCTAAAGACAAGGTGAGCCTACACTTCATTTCTCCATAGATTAATCAATAGAGGTCTATTTTCATTGGGATTTCTTCCATAGCACTCTAATTACTGTTCTACTACTGTTTGTGGAGTCACATCATAGGTTTAGGACAATTTGAAGGATTTGGGAAGCTTTTGGAGATCCCCTTTGAAGAAGTTTTTGTGTTGAAGAACACCCATAGGTAAATTCCTATCCACCTATTAAAATTAGATTTTCTTTGCATAAACACCTAGCCCTAGGTGTCCTGGTTCTGTAGGAATAGGGTTTGTCAAATTTCGTGTCTTTTACGTGTCCGTATCGTACACGCATCAGTGCTGTGCGCCGGTGTTCGACGAAATGCCACAAAGGGCAATTCGATCGAGATTTCGATTTGTGTTTGAATAGAAATTCATGTCTTGGTGTTGCTTATGGGGTTCTAAGTGACTGAGGTGTTTTATGTGTCGTGTCGTGTCGCTTTGGACGCGTGCACACGAGGAGTGCACCACGCGCGCGCTGGTAGCCTTTCCCTGCTACCAGCGTGCTCGTGCTTGTTTTCCATAAATAAATAGTCGTCTCGTTGAGATACGCTAACTCTCTTGTTAGCGTATTTTTGATGAACATCTTGCTAACCATACATTGCTCTTTGGAAAATTCCATACTACTACTTGCTTTGGCTAAACATACACGTAGTTGAGCGTAGGTTGAACTTAGAATCTATCATACGCTTAGGATAGATTCTTTTTCCTTTGATCTTTGAACTTGTCATCTCTTTGACAGGCTGCTTGATACCTAATTTGGATTAATTTATCCCCAGCAGAGTCGCCAATTTGTTTTCCATAAATAAATTCTATTTATTTATTGTGTTTCTGAGAAAATTACAACTGTAGGAATCTGATCTAGAAGACAATCACTTTATCCCTTGGACAATGCGATGAAGAAGGCTCGGATCTCGAAGAACTTGGACAGCAACTAGGCAATCTCTCTGTTCTCTCTGAATTGAATGTGGTGTCTGTTAAAGGTGGAGAAACTCTCTTTTATAGAGTTCTGGATAACTGCTCTGGGCATACGCTCAGTCAGTTTATTTGACGTGTGTATAACTGCAGGGACGCATGGCGAATTTTGGTGGAGACACGTTGGAGTGCGGTTGAGAGTAGTAGAGTATATCCAGGAGAGATTGATGGCATGAATGCCATATTGCATAACTTTTGAATAAATGGGTAACCGAATACAGGACAAATGAGAACGTGTGTTGACTGTACATTTGAAGTCATTCTGAATGCATTTGCTTTGATACGCTGTCTTTTGGGGAAGCATGACTAGCATACACTGTCTTGTTTGAAGAGGAGTCGTATGGAGTCCATACGCTGTCTTGATAAGGAGTCGTATGAAGTCTATACGCTCACTTGATGAGGAGTCGTATGAAGTCCATACGCTCACTTGATGAGGAGTCGTATGGAGTACATACGCTCACTTGATGAGGAGTTGTATGAAGTCCATACGCTGCCTTGATGAGGAGTCGTATAACTGGAGAAGTAGACACGTGGCTGTCCTCAATCTTCTCGATTATGCCATATCTCCCAATAACTGACAAATATCTCTCGAGCGTCGTGTTGCGGATATGATGGCTGACAGACTGTCAGAAATGACAGTAATGATGGCTGTGCATTTATGATGGCTAATGAGCTGTCCTCGTAAAAGACAAAATTAACTCCCGAAAATCCATACGACGGTTAATTCTCCTAAGACATCTGTTCTTTGCACGAAAGACGAAGTGTCAGATGCATCCCCCACTGAGCGTATGTTGTGCTGTCAGTTAAGAAATAATAAAATATTCACTGAGCGTATGACTTTTGCACTGAGCGTATGGCCTTCGGCTGACTTGGTCTTATGTCAGCGTGTCAGAATTTTTTACACCCTACAAGACCCCCTTCAAAGTTTTCGAACTTTATGATTTTCAAAAGTTCGAAATTACTTTGAACTCAAAGTGGGAATAAGTCTTGACACGCTGGCACGAGTTTATTATTTCCTCGATATCAGTACATATCTCTAGGGATTATGTATTTTGAAAACTGCTGCCGTTTGGGCTTCTCTTTCTCCTATAAATATACCTTTAAGAACTTAATTCCTCTCTTTACTTTTGCCTTCGTCTTCGAGATATAGAATCCAGAGCTCAAACCTTCTTCTTCTCCAACCTAATCTTCGTCAGTGGCACCCAAGCTCGATGCTGCCACGAAAGGGAAAGGCAAGGCTCCTGCAGAGTCGTCTCGACCCGCCGCCGCCGCCGCAACCACTAGGAGAACCGCCGAGCAGCGTCTTCCACAGAGCGAACTTCCGTTGAAACCCCTATACAGTGAGGATGGGGATGATGAACAGTAACCATCCCTTTTTAGGGCTCTAGTTAGGACAAAATTAGAAAACGTATCCCCTTTTTAGGGTCAATACGTTAGAAAATACACTTCCCTCTTTAGGGTTTAGTCGTATTCCATGTTTTTCGTCTATACAAAAAATATGTTTTGAGCGTATTTCTGTAAGATACACGTATCTTTGATAGAAATGTCAAAATACGCTGATCTGAAGGAATACGCTATGTCAAGTCGTCTCGTTGAGATACGCTGACTCTCTTGTTAGCGTATTTTTGATGAACATCTTGCTAACCATACATTGCTCTTTGGAAAATTCCATACGACTGCTTGCTTTGGTTAAACATACACGTAGCTGAGCGTAGGTTGAACTTAGAATCTATCTTACGCTTAGGATAGACTGAGCGTAAGTTGATTTTTAAATCTGACATACGCTTAGGATGGACTGAGCGTAAGTTGATTTTTGAATATGACATACGCTTAGGATGGACTGAGCGTAAGTTGATTTTTGAATATGACATACGCTTAGGATGGATTGAGCGTAAGTTGATCTTTGAACTTGTCATCTCTTTGTAAGGATTTTTAACCTGTTATTTTTCCTTTATAGTAGATATTCTGGCCCAAGAAGCGCAGTTTGAAGGATGTGCAGGGAGCAATTATAAGAGTGACCTATCCCATGTCCACTTTCCACAGTTTGATGAACCTTCCACGAGAATAGCCATTCTGAAAAATCAAGATAGCGAAACCCTGCTGAGTCTGATAAGTGGTCAACCACTGCAGAGTGTGGACAGTGTTACCCACTCAAAACCGGCATTTCTATTCGGGGACGCTATTGACAGAAGCTCCCAGCCAGCCTCCGATAAAGTGTTATACTCGTATTACCGGGATGGTGATGCAACTCAGCCGATGTACTTGACTGGATTGTCTAAGAGTATCAACATAGCTCGCTTATTCCATGCGAGTCACCAAAGGCACATGAAATGGGATATTACTCCAACCCGTCAAGCAAAAGCTAGGTGGATAGGGTACAGACAGGGAAGATTTCGCAGTGGTACTGAACCGCATGTTTCAGTTTTGCGAGGATTATTGCCAGCCACAATTCCTCCTGAGGACTCTGCACTTCTGATGCCGGTTAGAGTCCCGATATTCGTGAACGAATTTGCACAGCTAGAAAACGATGTCTATCCGAAACAGTCCATGAGACTCACTCGTCTCGTGAACCCAGAGAATACCAGATGGACTGCTCTCGTGAGATGGACTCTGAGAGATTATGGAGAACAGTTGAAGGTGATAGGCCTGTACAATGCCATCAAGTGCACTGCTTATGGTTTTAGGCAGAACCCAGATTTGTTCCTGGCACTAGCAGAAAGGTACAACTACCGCACCGGAACTTTTATGACTCCGAGAGGCGAAATGGGATTCGCTCTCCACAAAATGGCGTATATTTCTCAGCTGCCGACAGGAGATCTGCCGTATGAGGAATATATCCCGTTTATTGTTGAAATAAACAAGATTTCTGACGCCAACCCGTTAATTCTTCATGTATTCGAAGAATTAATGTGCCACTATAGTATCTGTAAGGCCTTTTATAAGACAAAAGATATAGATTCAGGCTGTTATTCTTCGAAGTGGATGGCCTACTTATTCCAAGGCCGCACCGAAGAAACTCAGAAGAAGAAGAAGACCGAACAATATATTAGTCGTTTTAAACCTCTGAGTCAAGCCAAAATTGACAAATTAATCCGGGAGACCACCCATGATGACATCATAATAGAAGAAGATGAAGGCACCTATAGAGCTGGTGATAGGTTAGAGACCTACATAAAGCAAGGTGGCCGGGCTTTATCTAATGAAGGTCATCTGGCCGGGTTTCTATCCCTTTGGCTGAGAAGATTCATAGTACCTGGCACCTGTCCGCCAGACAGGATGCACCGAGGAATCGTATTTACAGCAGTCCGTCTGACGTTCGGGTACAGGATGGACTTGCTAACGGCGATGACATGTCGTCTGAACGCCGGTTTAAGAACATATGCAGACAGAATATTTACCCTGGCAAAGAAGAAACTTATAACTTTTCCTCGGGTAGAAATGTCCTTCACATATTTGTACGGATGGCTGCTCCTCCACTTTGAGTCTCTTATGAGTGCTGGACTGGCCAGACCAGATGACACTTTCTTGGAAAGATACCGTAATACGCCAAAGTGGAAATATGACACCCTGACAGACTGCAGGACCATACTGAATAGGGGAGAATTATGGAGTTTCACCTGTGTTCCTCCGCCTATCGGTTATGAGACTATGCCTGCGAAGATGATTGATGGCACTGGTGCCAATGAACTGGATGATGTTCAACACGAATGGCTGAAGAGGATCAGACCATCCCACCTGGTTTGTCGCCATGACGACATCACTTATTTGGAGCCATATCTTCCGAGTAGATTTGCTCGACAATTCGGCTATGATCAGTTGCATGTAGGGAATGCAACGACATGCTTCAACCACCAAGGCGGATTGATCGACGGTGCGAGAGCCTAGATATATTATATTGCCAAAGACACCGGAGCTACCTTTACAATGCCAGACCCAGTGAATCATCGGAAAGGAGCTAAGATATTGGCATCTTATGCCAAGTTCTATGTATCTGCAAATACATTTGATGAGAAGTTCAGCATCTTGGGTAAGAGCTTCATTCATGTTAATAAGAAATCAGCCAAGTCACTTCTGCCAGAAGAATGTCACGACCGAGAGGATCCCCTCGCTACTGACGAGGTTTATGAAGAAGTCTCAATGGGGAATCTCTTTTCCGTTGAACTTCATCAGCCACTACACGTACCGCTTAGAGGTGCCGAGAAGAGTGTATCTGCTGAGGGTATACCGAAGAGAAAGCGTGACAAGGGTGCTTCTGGGCCCGCTCCAAAAAGAGTTACTCGAGCAGAAGTTCGTAGTCGTATAGGAATTACTATCCCGGGGACTTCTCCTGCTTCGAGTCAACAAATCAGAGATGCTGACGAAGAAGGTAGTGACTCCAAAGAAGATTATCCTACCATTCCACTAATGAAAAGGGTAGAAAAAAGAAAAGTGATAGTTTCAAAGACTAAATCTGTAATTTGTCTTGATGCAGAAAGCCCCACCAATTATGCTGAACGATTGGCTCGAGAGAAGCAAACTGCCCTTGCTTCTCAGCAAAGAGTTGAAGCGGAATCTTCTACTGCCAAGAAGATTATTGAAGTTTCCTCTTCTGCACCCTCGAAAACGCAGCCCATGTAGGACGCTAATATAGAACTTGCTGCGGAGGATGTGATAGAAGAATCGGCAGCTAAGCCATCTACCGATCGAACAACACCGGCTGCCGAGGATCCTTCCATGGTAGTAGATGAGCATGTTGAACCATCCGTACTGGTTTCGAGAGAATCAATAAAGGAAGCAACCACTCTCGAGCCACCTGCTGATTTAGCTTTGATTGATGTTTCGGAGAGCGACAAGGGTGAAGAAGAACAGGTTGACTATGAACCTTCGTCTCATTCTTTTGAAGATGAGGATATGGAGATTGAAGATGAGTCACCAACTGAAATCCGTATCGACGAGTTGAAGACGGCCGGCCAACATTCAGGGTTGACTCCAGAGCCAGAGAACCTTCTAGAAATAGAAGCCCATGTTCCGAGCACTTTTGGGGCAGGAAGTAGTGAAATAAGACCAGTGTCAGAAGACACTTTGAATAGACTACGAACAGGGCTGAACGATCCTAGAGAAACAGAGTACGAGCCAACTTCAGGTAATATTTTCTCCAGTAAAGTTTTGTCTTTTCTTGTTTTATTGTCTTTAATTTTGATCAAGCTTTTCTTTGATTCCAAAAGTTGTAGGAACTACACCAGCGATGATCTCGACTCATGCTCCACCTGTTCGGACTGATGTTGGTGAGGGAAGTTCACATTTACCAAGTTCTCCAAAAGCACATACTTCTGTTTCCAGAATATAGCCCATTCAAGCTTCTTTCTTTACAATGGCAGCAACTCCCGGTTTTGAAACCGGAATAGCAAGGACCATGGCTATGTATTCAGATATTATCTATTCATATCTGGATACATTCTCCAGGCAATTTATGAAGGACGAGACTATGCCTTTTTCCAATCTCCGAATGGCGATTAATTTCCCGCTTTTAGCTCTGCGACAGGCTGGTTATGAGACTCAGTGTACTTTCTTTGAGCATCTCCTAGATGATTTGGAAGTAACCATCCACAAATACTGGGAAATCAAGAAAGAAGATATTAAATCCTTGACTGTGGCTGAGATTGCTCAACTGGAATGTGAAGCTCAAACCCAGCAGGCTGCTTTGAAAGAATTTCTCACTTTGTCATCCGAGAAGTTAATGGCGAAGGATGAGGAGATAGTAACAACTCGTCAGAAGATAGAATGTCTGGAAACAGAGGAGATATCTAGAGCTGAAGAACTCCAGAAACTAAAGGAAGAATTAGCTCGTCTCCAAGAGCGCATTGTATCCGCAGAAAAAGAGCAATCTGATATTATCGCTGCTCGTATAGCTGAAGCTACCCGCTATCAAGTTCTACAACAAGAGCGGGAACAGATGCAAGCTGAGCAGATAGAAGAAACTAATCGTCGTAGTTCTGTTATCATTAATTTTGACCAACAGATGGTTGCAATTGAAGCAACAGAGCGAATTCGTAAAGCTCATGAAGAGAAGATGAATAGTGTACTTGCTCATATTCAGGAGATAATTACTCCTTCTATTCAATAGATTAATACTCACTTGTAATCAGTATTTTGATTTTGACTGAGAAAATGTGCACTTTGACATGATTTCGGTTTTGTGTATGATGTTTTTGTAGAAAATATGTTCAGAGGTAAATAATACATGACATATTTCAATAGAATAAAATATACAAATGAATTTTGTAATTTCATCAGATGATATTAAACCAAAAATTTTTTTAGTTTAATACTGATTTAGAGAAAACAGAATTCAGATATAAAGATATCTTTGAACTCAATTTTCCATGATCTTTGGACTCGAAAATCAAAAGACTAAATATCATTTTCATAGAATAGAAAATATGATACTGAGATAGAAAATTCAGAGATAATATAGACGTGATTTTCTATATGAGATCTTTATTAAATCCACTGGGGATCTAATAAGACAGAATATCAAATTCTCTGGGAAGATGATATGTGGTAGATTATCAATTTCCGCTGGGGATAACGATATTGAGACGACATTTGTGGGGAAGAATAAACTCTGATTTTATATTTGCTGGGGAATAATCGCAGCAGATGAAAATATCATATATTAACGAGATTTATACATAATATTTCTTCAAAAATTTGCCGTTGATAGGCATCATTGTGACTTTACCATCCATAGAGGTAAGCTGATATGCTCCGTTTGAGTATACTTTGTTTACGACGAATGGGCCTTCCCATTTTGCGTCGAACTTGTCTTTGCTCATATGTGTCATAGTCATCGGACGTTTGACGGTAAGAACAAGTTCTCCTTTCCGATATGCTCTGACTTTCACCTTCTGGTTAAAAGCTTTTGAAATTCGGGCCTGATACAGCTCGATATTTTGTTAAGCGTACAATCGCTTTTCGTCTAGAGCTTCTAGCTCTTGAAGTCGAAGATGATCATTGTTCTCTGTTGTAAGTTCGTTGGAGATTGCGATTCTCAGAGAAGGAATCTGGATCTCGAGGGGAAGGACAGCTTCACACCCGTATACCAAAGAGAAAGGCGTACACCCGGTCGTATTGTGAACTGTGGTACGGTAGGCCCATAAACATTCACCAAGCTTCTCGCTCCAGTTACGTTTGTTAGAAGAAATGAACTTTTTTAGGAGTTTGATGATGGTTTTATTGAAAGCTTCTTCCAATCCATTAGCTGCTGGATTATATGCTGTAGAAGCTAAGTTATTGATTCGATGGTCGTCTTAGAATCGAGTAAATTTCTGACTGACGAACTGTGGTCCATTATCATGGATAATACGCCGAGGAACACCAAATCGATAGATGACATGATGCTTGACGAAGTTGATGACGTTGGAAGTTTTGACTTCGGATAGCGGGATTGCTTCAGCCCATTTGGACAAGTAGTCGGTTATTGCTAGAATAAACCGGTGTCCTTTTGATGACGGTGGGTTGATGGGACCAATGATGTCCATGCCCCAGGCCTCGAAGGGCCATGATGCCGCTGTCGGGTGTAAGAACTCTGACGGTTGATGGATAAAGTCTGCATGGATTTGACAGGCTTTACATTTTCGGGCATATTGAATGGCGTCAGCCACCATCGTGGGCCAATAATAACCTATACGTCGGATACGATCTTGAAGTTTGGGACCTGGTTGATG
This sequence comes from Iris pallida, assembly GCA_029216955.1. Taxonomy (NCBI): domain Eukaryota; kingdom Viridiplantae; phylum Streptophyta; class Magnoliopsida; order Asparagales; family Iridaceae; genus Iris; species Iris pallida. Next base: position 9,488,668 of record JANAVB010034218.1, read on the forward strand.
GGCTCCGCAGACACCATCGTGTGCTTCACGGATAATCTGTTGTGCTTCCTCACCAGCGATGCATCGGAGGAGAAGACCGTCATATGCCCGATGATATAGTATCTTTGTCGTATAATTATAATAAAATCTGAGAGATCGACGCCGAATAGACGCTGCTTCGCTCGGATTATCGGGAAGTATGTCATACAATACAAAGTCTAGAAATGGACGTCTCCAGTCTTCGGTCATGGCTTCTGTTTTGTTGGAAAAGACGTATTCCATAGTAGAATCAAAAGAAGACGAGGATGCTCTGCCAAACCCTAATCCAGTGTTAAGGTTGGAGGAATTAAATTCATCACTGTTGAGAGAATTTTTGTCTGGGTCAGGGGGAAAACCCAAAGCCAAATTATTCTCGACGTAGAATAGCTCCCGGTTATAAACCACTATCAATTGTTGACGTCTGACCGGTATGGCTAGCACAGCAGCAAGATTAGCCAAAGCATTGGCTTCTGTATTACAGGCTCGCTGAACGTGTTCAATAAAGAAACCTTTAAAGGAAGAGGCCATAGAGAGTGCTGCTCGGTAATAAGGTATCAAATCCTGATGACGGACTTCGTATGTACCTCTGATTTGATTGACGATAAGTTTGGAGTCTCCATAAACTTCTAAATATTGAATATCTAGATGTTTAGCAAGTTGAAGACCGATGAGTAATGCATTGTATTCGGCTACATTGTTTGAACACGATTGATCCAGAGAATAAGCCCTCTGAATAGTCAGCCCTTCCGGGGATACAAGAACAATCCCGACTCTGGCGACAATATCGCCCTTGGGACCCATTCTAGACGCTCCATCAAAGAATAGACGCCATGTAGGAGTTTCTTCAGAAACCTGATTTGAATCCATAACTTCATCTGGAATCTCATCGTATAACTTAGAATCTTCTGGAACTGCATGAGCTGCCAGAAAATCAGCAAGAGCCTGTCCTTTAACTGACTTTTGAGAAATATAATGCATGTCATATTGAGCTAACAAGATTCCCCGATTAGCCAGTCTGGAGTTGAGAATACCGGGTTTCTTCATCATAATCCTGATAGGATTCACTCTGGAAATGACATGAATCGTTTGACCGATGATGTAATATCGCGTCTTCTGAACGGCAAACATTAATGTTAAGCATTCTTTCTCAATTGGAGAATAACGCGGTTCAGTACCTGTCATTGTGCGACTGAGGTAATAAATAGCCTGTTCATGGCCATCTTTGTTTTTCTGGGCGAGCAATGCACCGAGAGAATGATCCATGGCTCGAACATATAGAAGGAATGGTATTCCCGAGACGGGAGGTACCAAAACTGGTGGGTTCATGAGGTACTGTTTGATGTCGTCAAATGCTTTTTGACATTTTTCGTTCCAGACGAAGGACACACCTTTCTTCAGAAGTTTGTTGAACGGTCTACAGCGTCCTGATAAGTTAGAGACGAATCTCCTGATATAAGCAATTCTTCCTTGAAATCCTCGTAGCTCTTTTAAGGTGCGTGGAGGACGCATCTCTTGGATGGCTTTGATCTTCTCGGGATCTACGTGTATACCTTTAGCGGTAATGACGAAGTCGAGAAATTTACCACTAGAGACGCCTAGGAAGGACTTAGTAGGGTTCATCTTAAGTTGATGTTGACGCATTAAATCAAAGATAGTCTTCAAATCTTGGATATGATCCTCCTGTTGTCGACTCTTGACTGCAATATCATCAACATAGCATTCGACTGTTTTTCAGAGATGTTTGCAGAATATAGTGCTCATTGCTCGCTGATACGTTGCTCCTGCATTTTTGAGACCAAACGGCATCACTGTGTAACAGTATGTACCGATCGGCGTTCTAAAGGAAGTATGTCTCTCGTCGTCTGGAAACATTTTGATTTGGTTGTACCCCGAATACCCATCCATAAATGACATTCGTTCGAAACCACACGTGTTATCGATCATGACGTCGGTGATTGGAAGAGGAAACTCGTCCTTAGGACAAGCCGCATTGAGATCGCAAAAGTCTATACAGACTCGGATCTTGCCAGTCTTTTTGAGAACAGGAACAATGTTAGCCACCCACTCAGGATGTTGTTCCTCTCGGATAAATCCGGAAGCCATAAGCTTGTTGACTTCAGCTTCAATTGTATCCATAATGTCTGGACGAAATCGTCGCTGTTGTTGTTTGACCGGTTTAGCATTCGGAATGATATTAAGTTTGTGTGTTGCAATCTTCGGATCTAGCCCTGGCATATCCTCATAGCTCCAGGCGAAGACATCGATGTAATCATGAATAAGCTTGATCATGTCTTGCCTATCTGTTTCTGAAAGACTTTCGCTGATGAATATTGGCTTGGGGGATCCCTCCTCACCAACATCAATTTGGATTAATTTATCTTCAGTAGGAGGTTCTCTTTGCTCGAACCTGAATTCCCATTGGTTATCTAATCTTTGAGCCCATTGTTCCGATTCGGGTGATATTTCAAAATCATCTTCATCTTCATCATTTTCTTGCGGACCGTCGGCGGAGACCATATTGGTGGATAGAATAGAACGATGAAAATTGCCAATACTTGTGTCGGAATCCCAAGAAAAGGAATCGGAAGAATCAGATCGTTCGTCTCCGTCGGATTCTGGATTCTCATGGACTGTGTTGATGAAGGGGGTAGGAGTAACGTAACCCAATCCGCTTTTTGTCCTTCCGTATTTCAAGGGAGGAATTCGAACAGGCATTCTTCTTCCTTTTCCACTACTGAGGCCGGTTCTGAAGTTATAGCCCATGTTCTTGATGATGTTTTTAGACTGCTGACTGTAGCGACGTAGTTGTAACCTTCCGGTATCATCGTTTTTGTCGTCGTCTTCCAGATTAGGAGGATTCTGGGGTCCCTTGCAGAAGAATATTGGAGCTTCTCCGGACTTTCTAATAGGAACAAGGAAGTATGAATTTTGTACAGACTCTAATAATACTTCTGTATGAAGAGTTTGAACAACTCCTATAGTTAGTGGCTCTAAGCTATCTAGCAGATGTAAATAACTTTGTACATGATTACAAACATCAATATACTGTAAAGGAGATGCTTTATTAATATCAGATGCTGTATTTACAGAAGAAGGCTGAGCCTTAGTAGATTTAGTCAAATTAATGACTAAAGGGGGAGAAGAAGGGCGAGCAGAAGTTTTGTTTCGATTAAGGTCGATAACAAAAGGCTCAGAAGAGGTGAGCTCCCTTGAAGAGGATCGTGGATAAGTAGTGCGTCCACTGACTGGAATGACTAGAGTATCTGGTCTAGCCTGAGAAGATGGTGAAAGAGTGGTGCGTCCACTGACAGGGATTATCAGCGAACTTTGTGGAGCTTGGGAAGGCAATGAAGTGGTACTTCCACTAACAGGAATTATCAGTGGGCTTTCTTCAGATGATTTAATAGACCGCGGATGAGTGATACGCCCTTTTACAGGAATAACAAAGGTGTCAACTTTCGATGTCTCATCATCATCCATAGCTTGTAAGACTTTTGAATACTCATCTTTGTACATGCGAGAGTCACTGTAGTAAGCTTCGACTCCTCTGAAAGGATTAATGTCCGCGACTTCCTTTTGAACTTCTCCCTTTTCATCAATGTATTTGAAGCACTGGTGAAGAGTGGAGGGGACGATATTGTGTTCATGGAGAAAAGGTCTTCCCAAGAGCAAGTTGTAAGATCCAACTAACTCGATCACGTAGAATGTGACACTCGCCCGAAAATTGTCTATTTGTATTTTTAGGCGAATTTTCCCCAGAGGTTCACTCTTGCCTTGATTGAACCCTAAAATGGTAGTGACTGTCTTGACTAGATGATGAACTGGAATCCGTAAGGCATCCAAGAGACTCTTAGGTATAATACTTAGAGCTGATCCTGGATCAATTAGAATACGGTCGACCTTCATCGTGTCAATGTACCGAGTGAAGTAGAGAGGTCGATCATGACGATTGTCCTCTAGAAGCATATCATCTTGGGTAAAAGTGATGTTCGGAATGATTTCCAATACACTGTTGCAATGTAGGCAAGTTACCGGCTCTGTTTTCGGCTTCTTCAGATGAGTCAGGCAAGAGTCTGCTTGCAGTAGAGCTTCACTTAACGTTTCCCGAGTTTCCTTGGATAAACGTAAAAGTTCAAAAATGGACAACCTGGCTGGAGTGTAAGCAAGTTGAGCCAGAATGTCAAAATTATATGGCTTCTGCAATCCGGGAGAAAGAGACTTCTTGATTGGTTTGTCAAAACGGGCAGGTTGCTTCCCTTTGTCGGCTGTTGTTGGTTTAGAGGGAATCGTCTCAGCGGGAGCATTTGAAGGTCCTTCGTTAGAGATGGGTGCTGGAGCTGCAACCGGAAGGACATCAGGAGTTTCCTCAAGAGCTTCAGCGTAATCTTTCAGATATGTTTTTCCTGACCGGGTTCCGGAGAGAGCTTCGACTTCAGGTTCAGGTTCAGGGTCTATCGAAACCATATTGCAATCCTTCATCTTGTTCTTGGTTTTTCGGTGCTTGATGAGAGCTTCAGTCCAGAAACCGAGGCCAACACGAGATTGATTATGTCTCAAAGTGAGGGCTAGAGGTGCTCGGAGTCCTTTGCCGTAGCTTAGACCAGGAGCAGTGGCTAGATCATAACCCATCTTCGCCATTAATTCACGAGATTGTGAACTATATAGATGAAACGCAGGTTTGTATCTGTCTTCGGATCGAGGTACAGTTTTTACCTCTGTAGGGGATGACTTTCCTGCTAGGATGAAAGGTTAGAGAAAGATTGGGTGTGATGCTAGAAGTCATATGGCATGACTTAGTCTTTCCAGGTTTCTTTCTAGACAGAGAAGCCTTCCGAGGAGAAGAGGAAGACGTCTCGAACTCCGTCATTAAATCGGGGTGGATCCACATAATCTCTCCCTTTTTAGTGGTGACGGGAACAAGTCCTTCATTCTGGGCTGGTGGAATATTCACAACTTCAAGGGTTGCTTTGGGGATAGGGACAATCCTATTTTCCACCAATAACGGAGGGAAGTCACCGAACTGCATCGAAATCACATTTGCTGTGACTATCTTGTCTTTAGGTGTTAGTGTCACAGCTCCTGATTTGATCATTTCTTGGATCTTTTCTTTTAATATGAAGCAAGTCCGGATTGTATGACCCAGCATTCTGTGATATGGACAGTATTTTGGATGATCCGTCTTGTTGGCTTCATCTGGCTTTTTGATATCTGGCAGTTGTATCTTGTTACCTTTAAGTAAACATTCGAAGATACCTTGAACATCGTCGTCGTCGAAAGAGTATTCTTCCTTCGGCCGAGGAGGTCTCTGCTATTGATTTGTTGGAGCTGGGGTAGCTTGGGCAGATATACCTCTTGATTTTTTGCTCTGGAGATTGACTTCGAGAGTCTCTTTTCCTTTGCGATTGTTGGGTCGCGTACTATTGCTAGTACTTTGACTTGATTTATTGGGAGTCATGTGTACCCCCAGACCTTTGAAAGTCTCAGTACTGACTTCGGCAGCTTTGGCACTGACGATGAAGGAAGGCCAATCTTGGAACTGAGTGGATCCTGTCCACATGCTGATGATTGGTAAGAGGTTCGACTTGCAAGTGTCGATAGTGACGGCATCGGGAGTTCCGAGAGGCATTTTTAGAGCTTCTCTTCTGAATCTTTCAATGAAGCTCTCAGTGCTTTCATTATTTTCTGTTTGATTTGTATAAGGGCTGACATGGTCATGTCGTTAATGCCTTTATAGAATCGTTCTAGAAACATCTGTTTGAACCCGGCAAATGAAGTAATGCACCCATCAGGGAGACTTCAATACCATTCATAAGCGGTTCCTTTAAGACAACCAACAAATACCCGAGTGAGGAGGGCATCGCTCGGTTGCAGCTGATCAGTCATTACCTCAAAGTGATTGATGAACTGACTTGGGGAGGTGGTCCCATCAAAGAAAGAGATAGTCGGAGGCTTGTATTTTGGGGGGTACGATACATCCTTCCATTGTATGGGGTAAGGCTGCTTGATACCTAATCTTTGTAAGCCGTCCTTTTGCTTGAACGCTTCGAATTGAGACCGAAGATTCTTCAACTCTTCAGTGACTGCTCCGAAAGATTGCGGTGTCGTTGCTTGTTGGGCATAATTGGGAGGAGGGACTGCAGCATATGTACCACCCCCAGCTCCGGACTGACTTGGAGTGGGTTGTACATGAACATTAGACTGTACCCCCGGAATAGTAGAAGGTTCCAGGTTTTGGGCAACATGAGTATTTAATACCACTGGTGGTGCTGTTTGTTGAACTTGCTGAGTTGTTGCTGAGCTTGTATAAGAGTATGCATAGCAGTCAATGTATCCGCCATGGCTCGTAACTATTGTTCCAAGGAAGAAATCCTTTGTTCATGAGCCTCAGTGCTAGTCGAAGGTTCGTGATTGCCATCTACCATTTAAGTGGTAATCATTCGAGGTATCGACGATAAAACAGTCTGTTCTGAATCGTCGCTATGAGAATCAGAATCTTTCCCGGGGCTATTTACGGGAGTTAATACCGGGAAGTTGGACTCTCCTAGGAAGTCTTCCGTGGTCTCAGGATTATTACCTGGATGAGAAGAAGAAGAGACCCTGGACGAAGCTCCGGTTCTAGATCTGGTGCCGAGGTAAACACCATCTTCAGAATCTAACATAGAATCAGATCGTATTCTACCCCCAGTATTTCTGGAGATCATGTTGACGGAAGCATAAAGAGGTTTGTCTTTGTCTGGTACTGGTTCATGTTGAATCCGTTCGAAGACAGATCGTCTTTTCGGTGAACAACAACACTGGGTCACGACCCGAGGTTGGAAGTTACAACAATGCTCTTCATGACGAATATGAGCAATGTCAGAGACAGATGGAGTGTTGATTCTCAGCTTGTTTTGCAGATGTTCCCGGAGATCTGCAGAAACAGACTGGGAAGTGTTTGAAGATAGTCTCTGTGTAGAAACTTGTCTTTTATTCTTCTGTCTTTTTGGTTCTTGAATGTACAAAGACCGATTGATCTGAGCGATATAGTTCTTAGCATTTTGTGCATCAGGGTCCATTATACTTATCCCGGTTGATAAGGCTTCTTTATGTCGAAAGTAGAACCGAGACGATTCCGGTTAAGCTTGTTACGAAGGTCCATAGGAGGTACAACTTTGGTATCAGTCCTGGATACTTGCAATTTGCCTTTCTCGGATCGGGAAATTTTGAGAGAAGGAAGATGAACATTATTCCGACTGGGAGTCGATAATAATCCATCTTTAGAGGAAGTAGCTAAAGGCATTTTCCTTTGTTTGATTTAGTAAGAGTACTAGTCAATTAACCCCAGAGGTAAAAACCTTAGGAGCAGAGGAGTTGACTAAAGAGTCGTTCTCCTTGGTTGGCACAAGATGTGCAAGCTGTGGGGGAATCTTCAGAGGATTCTTGCCATACGCTGCCTTTTGACTAGCGTATGGTTGGTCGATGATTGCCATACGCACAGAGTCATTAATGGCTAAAGAGCCGACTACTGTCGTAGGAGTAGAAGAAGAAGAGACTTTGACATGTCCAGGGATGGGTTTCCTTGGACACGTTGACTTGGCTAAAGAACCCATTTTGTCAACGTGACTAGGAAAAGCCACTGTTGCTGTAGTCAGAGAAGCCGAGACGTGCTTCGCTGAGGTTGGAGAGGTGTTCTTATCAGCGTGGGAAATGACAGAAGCGTCTCGGGCCGCCGGAGAAGACTTAGGGACATAGATAGAACGTCCCTTCTTCTTGGCAGAGAGAAAAGCGGAGGAAAGCCGTTCGGCCCTCCTTCGCCTTGAGCATTTCTTCGTAAGCAGATTGGTCGAATTGTACGACCATCATCTTCTTCGTCGAACCGATCGACGAAGTATCGCATTGAGTTGTTGCTGTCTCGTTATAGGAGACAGCTTTCCCCAGCAGAGTCGCCAATTTGTTTTCCATAAATAAATAGAATTTATTTATGGAAAACAGTGCTCAGTGCACAGAGCACGTGGACACGCGTGGCTGGACGTGAAGTAAGGGGCAGTGACTGTCGTGTCACCCCCAAGGTTTCGTGTCCTAAGGATACGTGTCGGGTGCGTGCGGACATGTGCACTGGCCACGCGAGATCGTGCAGGCTCGTGCGTGCGTGTGTTTTATTCTGGACACTCGTGTGTCCTGTTTTAGGACACCATTTGGTTTGTGTGTTATCTTCTAGTATACATTAATAATTACCAACTTTATTGTCTTCTTAAATTGCTAAAATGGATTGGGAAATCGATGTGGTTTTAGAAAGTTCATGTTGATTGATACATTAGCGTATCGGTGATACACTGTTCTTTCTTATGTTAAATTCTGTTATTAGTAATTTCATGTATGTTAAATCATATCCTACACATCCCCTAATCTTTGTTAGTGTAATTTATTCATTAAATAGAATAATTGATGTTGAGTTGGGGTTCTAATGTAAATTACTGATACAACAGGGCCGAATGCATTTTTCTGTATTTGATATCATTCTTTTTTTCTGTTTTTGTGATATGGAATGGTAAATTCTGTATTTTTCTGTATTTGATATCACTCTTCACACACACTCTACAGTCCATACCCATTTTCCTACACACAATCACATTTTTCATACACACACTCCAATTCCTGTCATACATTTTCCTGCACACATGTTACTGTGACACACTGGAACACACACCTACACAAAACCTGAGAATTGATTCCTGCACTGTTTGTAATTTCAGTCACATAACTTCTTAATTTCTGCCACTTGTAATGATTTGAGACCCTCACTTCCTGTCACACACACAGGAACACACATGCTCTCATGCTCCTAACACACACACACATGTTCCTCACATTGCCATGTATCATGTACCCCCACACACAGGAACACACACACTGATTTCTAATTTCCTTCACATGAATCACAGTCACATACACACACACATATCTCATATGTTAGCCCCTCTCTCTATGTATATATAATACATATATATATATATATGTGTGTGTGTGTGTGTATGTATGTCTACAAGTGTAAACCTAAATGCCTAATCTAATGTGATGTGTGAATGGTAGAGTGGCATTTATGCGTATTTCAATATGTGTAGTGTAAAGCTATGTGATATGCATATTTCATAGTGAGAGTAGTGATATATATATATATATATATATATATATATATATATATATATATATATATATATATATATATATATATATATATATATATATATATATATATATATATATATGTGTGTGTGTGTGTGTGTGTGTGTGTGTGTGTGTGTGGTGTGTGTGGTATTGGCCTTGGTGTGTTGTTAGCTTAGTTAGACTTGTTTAGTCTTGATTAGGCCTAGAATAGACTAGTTAGACTAGTTTAGACTTGTTAGACCTAGTTTGACCATAGTTGACCTAGGTTTGACTTCTTGGTTGACCAGGGTTGACCAAGAGTTCACTTTGGCCTAGTTTGATCTAGACTCATGTAGAATGCATAGTAGAACTTCATGTTACCATTTTAGATTTGTTGTGACTTGTGCTGTTCTGAATAGGAGCCAGACACCACTCCTCGGACAGTACTTTCATCTTGGATTGTCACGACCCGATCCCAAGTTAATGGGTCGAACCGGACCATGTCCAGCCTGCACCGTGGTGAGACGACGGCAGTAAGCTGTTCCATTGCAGGTATTCACAACAACACAAGTACATTTGTCACAACCGTTCTATTCGGAATTTGAAACTTTGTTTAATAAAATATTCAGAAATACAACTGGAAGGGAAATACTGAAATAAAACTACAAACTCCAAATAAAGAAGAAAATGCAGAAAAGAAAACTATCTAAACATCTGGTTCTGTAGTCCCAGGATCAGCGTCCTCTATAGACGGCTCCGGTATCGTCGCAGGGTAGAGAACCGGGTCATAATAGCTATTATAGTATAGCTCTTCATCCTCAGTGATACCTAAAATGTTGTCTCCAGTCAGGAGGGAAAGAACGAAATATACATCTCATATCTTAAATAGTAATTGAAAAGTGCAGGATAAACAGTTTAAAATAACAATTTTCAGCAGTTTAAAACAGTTCAGTATGTTTTGAATATGCAAACGTTTATGACCGGCTTGGGTTGAGCAGTAGTATCCTAGCGATACGATATGGCTTATCCCCGTGTGTGTGAGGGGTAAGCTAACACAGTCAGTTCAGTAGGGGCTTTGGTCATAAACGTCTACACTATTCCTCCAGTTCCAGATTCAGTAAGTAACAGTCGGTAGAGTTCCGTACCAGCAGTGTGGTTTAACATACAGCTTAACTTTACTAAATAAAATACAGGAATACACAGTTCGAAACTTGCCTTGTATTAGATTGACTGGAAAGTCGAGTCGGTACCGAGGAGGAACGTCAGTTGTAACTTCGAGTTCCTACAATTGAGAACTCGACTTAGATCCTTGAATAACCAGACTAAGTGTGCTAGTTGTAATCTCTAGTAGTAAGTCCTAGTCAGGTTTTAAGTTGTATTTCTACAGCTAACGTTTACGTCGCAACTACGTGCGTTTGATTAAGCCGGTTAGTTGGATTATTTGGAAATAACACGAGAATCAATTAACTTTGGAAAACTTTGTGTTTTTGTAATATATTTATAAAAATATAGTTTTCTTTTAGTGATAAATCATGAACTAGTTATTTACTAATTTTCATCCAATAATTAATTCTTAATTAATTAGAAAATTACGCTCTAACTACGATTATACGTAATCAAAACCACCCAAGATCACATCCACCCAGAAAAGAAAATAAGATCTACGCTACACAATACAAGGGCACAGCTAAACATCCTAGAGTGGGCTTATGCCCTGTACAATTATTTTTACATCAAATAAGAGGAAAAGATCTAATTACTAAATAAAGTGCAGTAAATAAATGACTATAATAAATAGCCTAAATATTAAATAAAATAATTTAAAATAAATGTTAAGAGTCTCAGACTCGGTCCATCATCAAAATCTAGCTAATACCACAACGCCCGGTCGGACCGGTGCGTTTGCATTTCGCCGGGGCCCACAGACCGGTACGGTCATCGCCCGAAAAATTAGTTTTAAATTCATTTCCGAAAACCAATTTTGAAATCAATTAAATATAGTTTTTGTAAAAATTTGGGCAGCACTTCCTCTATTTCGGGACAAACCCAAAACTAGGAAATGCACCACAGAAAACCTGCAATTGTTCCAACCATAATAATCCCAAAATATTTCCACCGAAATAATTTCCAACACCACCAGAAATAATTCCCAATCCACAGAACTTCCCGAATATCCGGGATTCTCGCAATCAAACCAACAACACACCAATCTCAGCAGACAATATCACAGAAAATGCTAACGTAGCTAACCGAAACTACCACGTAGCTAACCGGATTTCCGAAGGGGGAAACCGGGGACCGATATCATCATAGACTCGATACGGGAGGGACGAACTACTCTGATTAACAGGAATTACCCAATATCCGTTGGTCGGTGAGCCACGGGATAACTTGGGGACTCGCGAAGGAGCCGAACAGAAGAACGCGGAACGGAAAGCACTGGACAGCGGATCGGCAGCGCCAAATCCACGTACGGAAGTGCTGGACAGCAAGCCAGGGCACGGGTAGGTGCTGGACCAGACACGGACGGCCACGGATCGGCTTGGGTTCGCCGAGGAGGGCGCCGGAGAGCGCTGGACCCGCGGGAGGGGCACGGACGGCCGAGATCTGCAGATCTGGACGGCAGGGAGTTCGCGCGCACAAAGGCGGCGACGGGGCGCTGTGGTCAGCCGGAAGGGCCACGCGCGCTGGGAGAAAAGGGGCCATAGAACGCTGGCTCCGCCGGGGTGGCGGCACGCGGGAACGAGCGCACGGCCGGGGGCTTCGCCGGAGAAAAGCCGCGCAGGGGAGGAGGCCGCGGATCTGGGGGCGCGGGGTGCTGCTCGGAGTAGGGCGGACAGGGACAGCGCCGGCAGATCTGGCCGGAAAGGGGCGCGCGGCCACGAGGAGGCACCGGCGGGAGTTCGGCCGCGGTCGCCGAACTCAGGGAGGCCGGTGGGAGGTCGGCGCGGGGGCGTAGCCTCGGGGAGCTCGGGTGGCCGGTGGTGGGGGTAGGGTTAGGTAGAGGGTTAGGGTTCGGTTGGGTTTATTTCTCCCAGAGATGGAGAAGTCTCAGAGAGTGAGAGAGAGATTTGTGAGAGGAAAGAGAGAGTAAAGAGTTGATAACCAAAGTACTTTCTCTTCTGATGTGAGTACGGGGGGAAGTGGGAGAATATTAAGGGAGTGGGTGATCTGAACGTTACAAAACGTGTGGAGAACGTGGGGAGTTATTTAATGGGAAGAGTAGTGGGTGACGTTTGGAAGATGAATGGAGGAGAGTGTTTTGGGTAGGAAGAATAGGTAGCTGCTTACTAATTCTAAGGGAGGAGTTGCTGGTCCTTCGGGACCAGCCCAAATTGTTTTTTTTTATTCTTAAAAGATTAACCAAGTCCAAATTGGATAGGAAAAGATTGGACTCGGGCCTGGTCTGGGCTCGGACTCGGGTCTGGGTCTGGGTCCAAAATCAAAAGTCCAAGTTGTAATTTATTTTCGAAATCGTTTTCACCCAAAAATATTTAATAATAATAATATTAATAATAATAATAATTTTGAAATACTAATAAGACTTATTTAATAAAATGCAAACATGGATTTCACAATCTTCCCTTCTTAGAAAATTTCGTCCTCGAAATTTAAAGTAAGGTTAGGGAAAAGACAAATAGGTACGGGTACGGCGTCCGTAACTCAGGTCCAACCATAAGGATTTCCAAGGCAGTCGTGGATGAGACGGTTTAGGGACAAGTTTTATGATATAATCCACGCAGAAAAAGAAATACAAAAGCGAACCAAAGTACACGAGGTTGATCAGACCATCATGTACCGGTCCTGATTAGACAATATGTTAGTGGGTGCACCCAATAAAATATCATCATGATCAAGCTTGATTTAAAAAATAGCTTGCAAAACTAGGCTAACTTAGCAGCATTAGTCAAATTTAGAACGAAAAAAGAAAGGATAAGGAATAGGAGTTTAAGTGACGGCTCAAATTCTGATTCTCATCTCTGACTAGGCTTACAACTGATTTCTCTGGCACTGAAAGGTTGAGTCCAATCTTCAGCTCTGAATTATCCAAAATGTGACTCGGATCCGAAATGTAACGTCTGAGCTGTGACGTAGGAGACGTTGCATACACTCAGGATTAGCTGGTAGAGCTAACTGGTACGCCACTTCTAACTCGTCTTAAACTTCAAATGACCTGATGTACCTGGCCTCAATTTCCAGCTCCGTCAAAACTGATTGTTCCTCTGGTAGGAGAAACTTTACCAAAAGCAATTTGGTCTTCCCAAGACCTACCAAAAATCCAAGACGCAAAATCTCAATACATCTTCAAGCGTCTGGATTGACCTCTCTGCTTGCTCGTCCCGCGGTACTCCATGAATCCGGTAGATGTGCTTCTCGTACAATGCTGCCAACTTCTCGGTGAACAACTAACCTTGAAGGGAATAAAGTGTGCTGACTTAGTCAGTCGGTCCACTATAATCCAACTGGTGTTCTTCTCTCCTTGGAATCAAGGCAAACCTAACATAGTCCATCGTTATGTGCTCCTACTTCCGGTCCGGAATGCCCAACGACTGTAGAAGCCCTGCGGGTCTCTGTCGACTAGCCTTCACTTGTTAACAAAAAAACATCTAACCTCAATTCTGAATATATCCTTCTTCATTCCATACTACCCAATAATAGTACGCATATCCCAATACGTATTTCTAGAATGTATGGAATACTGGTGCGCTTCTTGCATTAGTTCGTTCCTCAGTTCGCCAGATAGTACAAAAAGCCTCATACCATTCTTCCGAGCTCCATTATTGGCGATTTGAGAAACCTTCAAGTGTTCCTGCCAACACTTGATCTCTAAGTTTACAAAGTGTCTTGTCTTGAACTGAGTCTCCTTGACTTTGTCCATCAGACTCGAGCTCATTTGCAACTTCATCACCCTGAATCAGCATCCACTTCTTCCTTCCATTTCCAGGCAGCATAATCTCCAGTCCAAACTTCTCGATATCTTCTAGCAGGTGCTAGTCCTTGGTTAAGAACTTCGCCATCAGTATCGACTAAGTGCATCAGCGACCGCATTAGCCTTACCTGAATGGTACTGCAGGTTGATGTCGAAATCCTTCTGCTTCAGCCATCTTCTTAGTCTAACATTCAGCCCTTTCTGAGTGAAGACATATTTCAGACTTTTGTAGTCCGTATATATTTCACTCCCTTTCCATAAAAATCATGCTTCCATAGCTTCAAAGTAAAGATAATTGCAGCAAATTTCAAATTAGGCGTGGGATGATTCTTCTCATGAGTCTGTAGTTGCCTACACGTGTAAGCAATTACTTTTCCATGTTGTTGAAGAACGCAACCCAGTCCTCTTCCAGAGGCATTACTGTAAATTGAGAACCCACCGGTTCCTGCGGGTAGCGCAAGGATTGGTGTAGTGGTAAGTCTCTTCTTCAGCTCCTCAATGCCGTCTGGCAAACTTTTGTTCAGATGAACTCTTCATTCTTCCAGGTGAGCTTCGTCATTGGCTCAGCAATCTTGGCAAAATCCTTCACGAACTTCTGATAGTAGCCGGCCAAGTTCAAGAACCTTCCGAATTGAACTTGGGGTATATCACTCTTCAACAACAGCTATCTTCCATCGAAATTTCTTCTCCTGACAACATGGCCAAAAGTCTACCTTGTCAACAATCCACGTTCAGATAACTTACCATAAACTTCTTTTTCCTCAAAGTTTCCAAAATTTCCTCAGGTGTTCCTTATGCTCTTCTTCAGTCTTCAAGTATATCAGATGTTTATCTATGGAGAAGATAAACTGATTCAAATACTCCTGAAAATCTCTGTTCATGAGATTCATGAACATAGCAGTAGTATTTGTCAGTCTAACGTCCTGACCAGAGAAAACTACCCATACTTGGTGTTTAAACGTCGTCTTGGAAATGTTCTCTTTCCCGATTTTTTTGATGTAGTCAAATCTTAAGTCAAACTTCAAACACCTTAACTCCACACAACCGATCAAACAGATCCTCGATCCGGGCAGAAAGTACTTGTTCTTTAGTGTCTGGTAATTGATGCACATCCGTTTGTTCCAACCTTCTGGGCACAAACAAGATAGATACTCCCTAAGGTAAAGTTCCACTCTGATAAATCCTAGAGCCTTTATTGATCTGGTCCTTCATTTCTTGGCCACCTTCGGGTTGACTCTGTAACATCCTTTAGAATTTAGGAAAGAGAGGGACTAGGTCAAGGGTGAATCCTATATCTAGATCTGGGATAATTCGGGAGACTATCAGGAAAACATCTGCCATAAGGGTGTAACAAAAACTTCTATCCCTGTGGAGTAATTACAGCAAAACTCTTATGATTGATCTAAGGACATCCAAAAAGATGATGCTATACAGCGGTTCTAGGTACTATTCCTCATGGTTCTGGCTCTTGTATGAGCAGTCTCCAACTTCTTTCTTTTCTATGAACCTCGAGTATGCATCACGCCTCATTGTAAGGGCAGGGTCTGCTGGATAGGAAGAGGGTTCCTAGGTTGTGGCCTAACAGTGTTACTGGGATATGAGCTCTGGTTTGATAGAAAGATAAGGGACAGTCCTTTACCCGATGTTCAGCAGATCCACATGCCAAACATTGTCCTAATCTCTTGCGGCAACTAACGGCCTGATGACCAGGCCTTTGCATTAGTTACAAACCCATAGCTTCTTACGACAAGGCTGCCGAAAAGTAGAGTACTTGATGGGACCCAAATATCTTCTAGATTCAGGGGTATCCTTCCTAGGACAAAAGTTCTGCTCTAACTTGGTTGGGGATAACTAAGGCTATATCATGACGTTCTTCATGTCTTCTCTCGTGATATTCTTCTGTTCCTGCTGGGCTTCATCTTGAGCTTTTTGGAACTCCATGATTTCTTGAAATAAAACAACCATTTGGAAGATGATTGCTGGTACTGGTGGAGCAACAAAATGAATACTCCACCAAGGAAATGCAACTCAGTTTGAGATGAGGTAGGAATCGCCAGTGTAGGGAAAACTTCACTGGATGCACTATGAGGACGTCAAACAGCCGCGAGGGAAAGGACCCTGGACTTGGTTGAGGAGATGGGGTATGATCCGGAGATGACACCTCATCGCCAGCTGGATTTGGTCAGCGGTCATTCTCTGGAAGGTTTAGGACGCACACATAAGCAAGGTAGCCTACCGGTCTATAATCAAGCAAAAATATTTATTTATATATGAATCGGACCTATGTCGTGACAAATCAATATTCTAGTGTTCTAATTGTTTCTAGATAGATTTTCCTAAGTTATTGTTGTGGACCTGCATGGGCCACCACTGAAAATATGTCACGACCCGATCCCAAGTTGGGTCGAACCGGACCATGCCCAGCCTGCACCGTGGTGAGACGGCGGCAGTAAGCTGTTCCATTGCAGGTATTCACAACAACACAAGTACATTTGTCACAACAGTTCTATTCGGAATTTGAAACTTTGTTTAATAAAATATTCAGAAATACAACTAAGGGAAATACTGAAATAAAACTACAAACTCCAAATAAAGAAGAAAATGCAGAAAAGAAAACTATCTAAACTCTGGTTCTGTAGTCCCAGGATCAGCGTCCTCTATAGACGGCTCCGGTATCGTCGCAGGGTAGAGAACCGGGTCATAATAGCTATTATAGTATAGCTCTTCATCCTCAGTGATACCTAAAATGTTGTCTCCAGTCAGGAGGAGCAAGAACGAAATATGCATCTCATATCTTAAATAGTAATTGGAAAGTGCAGGATAAACAGTTTAAAATAACAATTTTCAGCAGTTTAAAACAGTTCAGTGTGTTTTGAATATACAAACGTTTATGACCGGCTTGGGTTGAGCAGTAGTATCCTAGCGATACGATATGGCTTATCCCCGTGTGTGAGGGGTAAGCAACACAGTCAGTTCGTAGGGGCTTTGGTCATAAACGTCTACACTATTCCCCCAGTCCCAGATTCAGTAACAGTAACAGTCGGTAGAGTTCCGTGCCAGCAGTGTGGTTTAACATGCAGCTTAACTTTACTAAATAAAATATAGGAATACACAGTTCGAAACTTGCCTTGTATTAGATTGACTGGAAAGTCGAGTCGGTACCGAGGAGGAACGTCAGTTGTAACTTCGAGTTCCTACAATTGAGAACTCGACTTAGATCCTTGAATAACCAGACTAAGTGTGCTAGTTGCAATCTCTAGTAGTAAGTCCTAGTCAGGTTTTAAGTTGTATTAATCTACAGCTAACGTTTACGTCGCAACTACGTGCGTTTGATTAAGCCGGTTAGTTGGATTATTTGGAAATAACACGAGAATCAATTAACTTTGGAAAACTTTGTGTTTTTGTAATATATTTATAAAAATATAGTTTTCTTTTAGTGATAAATCATGAACTAGTTTTTACTAATTTTCATCCAATAATTAATTCGTAATTAATTAGAAAATTATGCTCTAACTACGATTATACGTCTAATCAAAACCACCCAAGATCACATCCACCCAGAAAAGAAAATAAAGATCTACGCTACACAATACAAGGGCACAGCTAAACATCCTAGAGTGGCTTATGCCCTGTACAATTATTTTACATCAAATAAGAGAAAAGATCTAATTACTAAATAAAGTGCAGTAATAAATGACTATAATAAATAGCCTAAATATTAAATAAAATAATTTAAAATAAATGTTAAGAGTCTCAGACTCGGTCCATCATCAAAATCCAGCTAATACCACAACGCCCGGTCGGACCGGTGCGTTTGCATTTGCCGGGGCCCACAGACCGGTACGGTCGTCGCCCGAAAAATTCAGTTTTAAATTCATTTCCGAAAACCAATTTTGAAATCAATTAAATATAGTTTTTGTAAAAATTTGGGCAGCACTTCCTCTATTTCGGGACAAACCCAAAACTGGGAAATGCCCACAGAAAACCTGCAATTATTCCAACCAATAATAATCCCAAAATATTTCCACCGAAATAATTTCCAACACCACCAGAAATAATTCCCAATCCACAGAACTTCCCGAAATATCCGGGATTCTCGCAATCAAACCAACAACACACCAATCTCAGCAGACAATATCACAGAAAATGCTAACGTAGCTAACCAAACTACCACGTAGCTAACCGGATTTCGAAGGGGAAACCGGGGACCGATATCATCATAGACTCGACACGGGAGGGACGAACTACTCTGATTAACAGGAATTACCCAATATCCGTTGGTCGGTGAGCCGCAGGATAACTTGGGGACTCGCGAAGGAGCCGAACAGAAGAACGCGGAACGGGAAGCACTGGACAGCGGATCGGGCAGCGCCAAATCCACGTGCAGAAGTGCTGGACAGCAAGCCAGGGCACGGGTAGGTGCTGGACCGGACACGGAGGCGCGCCACGGCTCGGGTTCGCCGAGAGGGCGCCGGAGAGCGCTGGACCCGCGGGAGGGGCGCGGACGGCCGGAGATCCGCAGATCTGGACGGCAGGGAGTTCGCGCGCACAAGGGCGGCGACGGGGAGCGCTGTGGTCAGCCGGAAGGGCCACGCGCGCTGGGAGAAAAGGGGCGCGGAACGCTGGCTCCGCCGGGGTGGCGGCACGCGGGAACGAGGCGCACGGCCGGGGGCTTCGCCGGAGAAGAAGTCGCGCAGGGGGGGGCCGCGGATCTGGGGGCGCGGGGTGCTGCTCGGAGTAGGGCGGACAGGGACAGTGCCGGCGATCTGGCCGAAAAGGGCGCGCGGCCACGGGGAGGCGCCGGCGGGAAGTTCGGCCGCGGTCGCGGCGAACTCAGGGAGGCCGGTGGGAGGTCGGCGCGGGGGCATAGCCTCGGGGAGCGTGTGGCCGGTGGTGGGGGTAGGGTTAGGTAGAGGGTTAGGGTTCGGTTGGGGTTTATTTCTCCCAGAGATGGAGAAGACTCAGAGAGTGAGAGAGAGATTTGTGAGAGGAAAGAGAGAGTAAAGAGTTGATAACCAAAGTACTTTCTCTTCTGATGTGAGTACGGGTACGTGGGGAAGTGGGGGAATATTAAAGGAGTGGGTGATCTGAACGTTACAAAACGTGTGGAGAACGTGGGGAGTTATTAATGGGAAGAGTAGTGGGTGACGTTTGGAAGATGAATGGAGGAGAGTGTTTTGGGTAGGAAGAATAGGTAGCTGCTTACTAATTCTAAGGAGGAGTTGCTGGTCCTTCGGGACCAGCCCAAATTGTTTTTTTTTTATTTAACTTAAAAGATTAACCAAGTCCAAATTGGATAGGAAAAGATTGGACTCGGGCCTGGGTCTGGGCTCGGACTCGGGTCTGGGTCTGGGTCCAAATCAAAAGTCCAAGTTGTAATTTATTTTCGAAATCGTTTTCACCCAAAAATATTTAATAATAATAATATTAATAATAATAATAATTTTTGAAATACTAATAAGACTTATTTAATAATAAATGCAAACATGGATTTCACATGGATATTCAGATAGAAGACGAGTACATTCTCTGATCATTTCATATCATGTTTAGGATAATATTTCCTGCTTTAGATTATCTTACTTGATGTTGATACGTTGGTAACACGGATTGGTACTATATGGATCCCTTCATGAGATGTTATTCCTCTCGGGAGCATCGGATACTTTTGCCTCGTGTGTTTCACTTACATCACGTATCTCATGCTTCTATTATCATGAATCTTCCAGAATCAGCTAGTGACTCATGTACCCTCATGATCACCGAGCCTTCACGAATCAATTCATGAATCACCCTTTATGGGCAACGTAGTATAATCATGAATCTTAACGTAACTTGACTGGATCCTTGTGTATTGATTGGGGATAGGAGAGTATAAATGAACATGTGAATAATTCCAAGTAGTGTAATCATGAATCAATTCCAAGTAGTATAATCATGAATCAGTCCCTAGCCATTCACATGTTTATCCTGTACTCTGAATCACTAGCACTGTCTCTCTTATATATATCATAGATATTTACTTACAGTCTCTCTCTTACATTATACTATTCTTCAGTTTCCTGTATTTTATTCTCTAGCATGATTATATTTTCTTTTCCTGCTATGACTTGTTAAGATATATTGTGCTCGCTCCTGTCCTGACTGGACCTGTTGAAATATTACAGAGGATGAGGACGAGGCTGGCTTCCCTACATATTATGGGGCTACCTTAGATGACAGCTGTGACTTGGACCAGCAGCCAGACCTACAGCTGTGGACGACACTCCTCTAGACTAGGATGTTTTTATTTACATTACTCTATGGATGACTGGTGTATATATTTGATACTTGAGATTTGTGATGTATTAGACACTTAGACTCTCTGTTTGTACTTGTGGATTTTTTTTCATTTCAGCAGTATCTATCTATCTATCCTTCTATCTTATCTTTCTGTCTTAGTTGTGATTGAGTTTACATTCTGCTATGTCACCCCCTTCGGGGAGTATAAACTGCTTAGTATTATGTTAGATGTTGTGACCTAGGACAGCGTTCTACCACCGACACTGCGGCGTAGGCTGGACGTACCCACGTCTCGTGCCCTTACTCTAGGGTGCGGTCGTGACACGTTTTTAGTGGTAGCCCATGCAGGTCTAGATTAAAATGTAGTGGTATTCGAACTAGAATATCACTGCAGCCTGCAGTAGAATTAGGTAATTTGAAGGTACTCGATCATATTAGGAAAAACTCTTATCAGATTTCGTATATCTAAATTTTGTTGTTTTATTGTCTTCCTTTGAATTTAAACTGTCCTTCTTTGAATTTAAATTGTCCTCCTTTGATATTTCGACTCATTCTCAGCAATTGTTTCTTTCTTGATCTGTGTCTCCAGGATGGTTGAGACGAGATCGCATCGCCAGGCCAGGGGGACGCCGATGAGAGGTCTGCCACCTCTCATACTCAGCAGCCAGCCCCTGGTACGCGCAGCCCCAGTCATGCCAGCTGGGGTAGGCGTTTCATCTGCTTTCGAAGGAGCCCTTCCACCTTTGAGGCATGAGCCGAGTCCGGTGATTCCGGATGTGCTTCAGCAGCAGCAGCCACCTGCGGGGACAGTTGACACCGTTCAGTTGTTAGCTTTCTTTCGGCAGTACATGGAGGGTCAGCAGACCCAGCAGCAGAGGCATACAGCAAAGCTCACACGAGGTATTGAGCTGGCAGTTGACGCGGTAGAGAGAGTTGTAGCTCAGCCAGCTGCAGCCCCGCAGCCGTACCAGCCACGGGAGAAGGGCATACAGGTCTTTCAGAATATGTACCCGAGGGACTTCCGAGGGACAGAGGGGATCTTGTATGCCGATGAGTGGATCGAGCACATGGAGAATATTCAGGTTGGCTGAGATCCCGATGAGGCTCCAGATTGAGGCAGCGGCCAGCATGATGTAGGATCTGGCCCGTATATGGTACCAGACCGACCGAGGGTTGGTACTGCAGACAGACTTGGGCAGCATTCAAAAAGTTGTTCAAGGAGAAGTTCTTCCCGGACGCAGCGCTGGGAGCCCTCGAGACTCAGTTCGAAGCCCTAGTCCAGGGGAGCCAGTCTGTGGAGGAGTACGCAGGAGAGTTCTGTCGCCTGAGCAGATTTGTAGAGGGCTTGTCGGAGGCGACGAAGGCCCGGAGGTTCCGGAAGGGCTTGGTAAAGGAGGTCAAGTCCTACACCAAGAATGCCCGCAGTGCTACCTTTGAGGAGATCCTGGTGGACGCTTTAGCTGCAGAGGATGATCTTGAGCTTAGGCTCAAAAGGAGGCAAGACTCCCGGGAGGCAGCAGTAGCGGAGGATCGGCCAAGAGGCCGCATTTTCAGCAGCACCAGTAGCACCACCAGCAGCAGAGGTTCCAGCCGCAGCAGTTTCAGCTGTCGAGGCATCAGCCAGTGCAGTATCAGCAGCAGAGGGTGCACAGCAGGCACCGAGGGCAGGCCCCCCTGTGCTTATTGTAAGAAGCCAGGGCATAGATGGAACGAGTGTAGGAAGAGGCTAGGCAGGTGCCTATACTGTGGGGCAGCAGACCATCAGCTGAGGGAGTGCCCTATGTTCTTGGGACATTCAGGCAGGGAGCAGGAGCAGGAGCAGGAGCCAAGGCCAGGGGGGACCGCAGAAGGGACCTTTGCCGACTCAGCAGCAGCGGCTTGTGCAGCAGCACCAAGCAGGCCCGGGAGGCCAGCAAGGGCGAGCTTTCGCCATGGCAGCCGAGGATACGAAGGCATAGGAGAGCTGATCGCAGGTTCGGTTCTTCTCGACTCCAGTCCAACTTTTGTATTATTCGATTCCGGTGCTTCGCATAGCTTCATATCAGTATCATTTGCGATTAGACACGGTATCATAGCTGAATCGTTGCCTAGGACTTACAAGATCACGACCGAGGGTGGCATTATCCTCGTGAGTGATGTTTGTAAGGGTCGGAGTGTTGTTTTGGGAGGCCGTGAGTTGGAGGTGAGCCTGCTCGTAATGCCATTACCGAACTACGATATAGTGCTCGGTATGGATTGGTTGAGCAGGCACCACGCCAGCATTGATTGCAGAGGGGGTAGAGTTATCTTCAGAGTGCCGGGGGAGCCAAAGTTTGAGTACTCCAGACGTCAGGCGGAGCAGAGTAACGGAGTTTTCTGCGGAGTCTCGGTTGAGGAGCATGATTTCCACACCCTTGATAGCAGAGTATATGGATGTTTTTCCAGAGGAGTTGTCGGGATTGCCACCAGACAAAGACATTGAGTTCTCGATAGACTTGGTTCTAGGAGCGGAACCCATCTCTCAACACGTCTATCGAGTGAACAACAGTGAGTTGGTGGAGCTGAAAAGCAGGTGGATGAGCTGCAGGACAAGGGCTTCATCCATTCGAGTTTGTCGCTATGGGGTGCACCAGTATTGTTTGTGCCAAAGAAGTACGGGTCAGTACGTGTATTGACTACAGGGCACTCAACAACCTCACGATCAAGAACAGATACCCACTGCCGCGGATCGACGATCTTTTGACCAGTTGAGCGGAGCTCGGGTATTTTCCAAGATTGATCTGAGGTCAGGATATCACCAGGTGAAGGTGAAGGGAGAGGATGTTCCCAAGACCTCTTTCAGGATACGGTACGGGCAGTTTGAGTTTTTGGTTATGCCGTTTGGGCTAACCAATGCACCAGCAGTGTTTATGAACCTAATGAACAAGGTGTTCCACCAGTACTTGGACAAGTTTGTGGTGGTGTTCATTGACGACATCTTGGTGTATTCTAAGACTGAGGAGGAGCACGAGGAGCACTTGAGGATAGTGCTGGAGACTCTCAGGAGGGAGCAGCTTTATGGGAAGCTCTCCAAGTGTGAGTTCTTCTTGGACCGGGTGGACTTTTTGGGGCATGTGGTGACTGGAGATGGTATCTCAGTTGACCCCAAGAAGATCGTAGCAGTTGAGGCTTGGGCAGCACCGACTTCAGTGGCAGAGATCAGGAGCTTCCTGGGGCTGGCAGGATATTATAGGAGATTTGTGCAGGATTTCTCCGGGTTGCAGAGCCGTTAACTCGGTTGACCCGGAAGGATACTGAGTATGTTTGGTCAGAGGAGTGTCAGGCAGCTTTTGATGAGTTGAGGAAGCGGCTTACGACAGCTCCGATTCTGACATTGCCTTCAGGATCAGGGGGATTCACTATCTAGTGATGCTTCAGGAAAGGGGCTGGGTTGTGTCTTGCAGCAGCATGGGAAGGTGATTGCCTATGCTTCCAGACAATTACGTCCCCATGAGAAGAACTACCCTACCCACGACCTGGAGCTGGCAGCAGTGATATTTGCTTTGAAGTTGTGGAAGCATTATCTGTATGGGGAGAGGGTGGAGATTTTTACAGATCACAAGAGCTTAAAGCATGTGTTCACTCAGAAGGAGCTGAACATGAGGCAGCACAGATGGCTAGAGTTGATGAAGGACTTTGACATCCTACTTCAGTATCACCCAAGGAAGGCCAACGTGGTTGCCGATGCCTTGAGTAGGTATCCGACAGCCATGTGCTTGACCATGGATCGGCACTTGCTTGCAGACTTAGAGAGCCTTGGGATTGAGGTGATCGTGCCTGAAGTGCAGATGCAGATGTGGGGCATGCAGATTCAGTCGAACTTTGTGGAGAGGATCAAGTCGGCACAGTTTGAGGACGTTGCTCTACGGTGTTCTCGAGAGCAGGTTCGAGCAGGATTGGTGGATGGCGAGTTTTCTCTTGCAGAGGATGGTGCCTTGAGGCACGGTTCCAGGTTATGTGTGCCCAGCGGAGAGCTCAGGGAGCAGGTTTTGCAGGAGGCCCACAGATCTCAGTACTCTATACACCCTGTTACCAACAAGATGTACCGAGATCTGAGGAGCATATTTGGTGGTCCGGGATGAAGCAGGAGGTAGCTCGCTTCGTAGCTAGGTGCTTGGTCTGTCAGCAGGTCAAGACAGAGAGGCAGAGGTCCGGTGGATTGTTGCAGCCGTTGCCCATTCCCGAGTGGAAGTGGGAGCATATCACTATAGATTTCGTATCAGGATTGTCGCGTACACCAGGAGGAAAAGACGCAATTTGGGTCATCGTTGATAGGTTGAACAAATCGGCCCACTTCTTGCCATTCAAGGTGGGTACGTCTACAGAGAGGCTTGCGGAGATGTACATGCGACAGATAGTCAGGATTTACGGGATTCTGGTCAGCATCGTCTCGGATCGGGATAGTCGCTTTACTTCCTATTTTTGGAGGAGTCTTTAGGCTAGCTTAGGCACTCAGCTTAATTTTAGTACCGCATACCACCCCCAGACGGACGGACAGTCAGAGAGGACTATTCAGATGCTTGAGGATATGCTGCGGATGTACGTCTTGGACTTTGGAGGTTCCTGGGAGGATCATCTACATTTTGGAGTTTGCTTACAACAACAATTTTCAGGCCAGCATCGAGATGTCACCTTTTGAGGCTCTGTACGGGCGTAGGTGTCGTGTACCCTTATCTTAGGATGATGTTGGTGAGCGAGCATTACTGGGACCAGAGATGGTTGTTGACACAGCCGAGAAGGTGAAGCTCATCAGGGACAGACTTCGCGTGGCGCAGGACAGACATCGGCACTGGGCCGATAGCCACTGGAGGCCCTTGGAGTTTGAGGTACAGATTAGAGTAGGATTAGATTTAGGTTTATTTTTTGTGTTTTATTGATCATGTTTTTTTATCATAGTTAATTTGTGACCTTCCTTGTGTTTAGGTCGGAGACATGGTTTTTCTGCGGATATCTCCGACTCATGGTACTATACATTTTGGTGGAGGTGGGAAGCTTAGCCCGCGCTTCATCGGCCCTTTCATTATCAGCGGGAGAGTCGGCGACGTGGCTTACTGGCTAGACTTGCCACCTGCACTAGTGGGTGTCCACAATGTATTCCATGTATCACAGTTGAGACGGTACCCTAGCCATGTGCTTGATCATTCAGAGATTGAGGTAGGGCCTAATCTCAGTTATCCAGAGCAGCCTGTAGAGATTCTGGATCGCCGAGAGAAGGTGCTGAGAAACCAGGTGATACCCTTGGTTCGCGTCGCATGGAGGCATCATTCTCCAGGAGAGTCTACCTGGGAGTGGGAGAATGAGATGCGCGAGCGATACCCTTATCTTTTTGGACCGTGAGGTATACTTTCTATCATTCTCATCAGTTGCATTTCGTCTTTCAATTTCGAGGACAAAATTTTTTTAAGGATGGTAGATTTGTCACTACCACATTCCTAGTTGAGGGTATTTTTTGTCATTTTTGAATTATTTGAATTTAATATATTTTAGGAATTTAAAATGATTTATTTGAATGGTGTGATTTAAATATTAGTTAATTGATTTCCATGTGGTTTTGGTTAGCCTAACCTAGATTGGACCTAACCTAGATTAGTCATAGCTAGCCTAGTTAGCCACATTGAGTTTAGTTAGTATTGGATAGTAGTTTGAGTCATGTTTAGCTTAGTGAATGGTTGCAACTTAACTAGGAAAGAGCCCTAGATTTTAGGCCACACATTAGCCTTGATTTATTGCTAACCCTTAGATGCAACCTAAAAACCCTAACCCTAGCTAAAGTGGCCAGCCAAGACCCCCCTTGCCTATATAAATCCTTTTAGGAATATGAGCCTCTTTTTAATAGTTCACCATTTTTTCTAAAGACAAGGTGAGCCTACACTTCATTTCTCCATAGATTAATCAATAGAGGTCTATTTACATTGGGATTTCTTCCATAGCACTCCAATTATTGTTCTACTACTGTTTGTGGAGTCACATCACAGGTTTGGGACAATTTGAAAGATTTGGGTGGCTTTTGGAGATCCCCTTTGAAGAAGTTTTTGTGTTGAAGAACACCTATAGGTAAATTCCTATCCATCGATTAAAATTAGGTTTTCTTTGCATATACACCTAGCCCTAGGTGTCCTGGTTCTGTAGGAATAGGGTTTATCAAATTTCGTGTCCTGTACGTGTCCGTATCGGACACGTATCAGTGCTGTGCGCAGGTATTCGACGAAATGCCACAAAGGGCATTTCAATCGAGATTTCGATTTGGTTTAATAGAAATTCGTGTCTTGGTGTCGCTTATGGGGTTCTAAGTGACTGAGGTGTTTTCTGTGCCGTGTCGTGTCGCTTTGGACGCGTGCACACGCGGGGTGCACCACGCGCGCATGCGGGTAGCCTTCCTTTGCTACCAGCGTGCTCGTGCTCAGTGCACAGAGCACGTGGACACGCATGGCTGGACGTGAAGCAAGGGGCAGTGACTGTCGTGTCACCCCCGAGGTTTCGTGTCCTAAGGATACGTGTCGGGTGCGTGCGGACATGTGCACTGGTCACGCGAGCTCGTGCAGGCTCGTGCGTGTGTTTTGTTCTGGACACTCGTGTGTCCTGTTTTAGGACACCATTTGGTTTGTGTGTTATCTTCTAGTATACACTAGTAATTACCAACTTTATGTTCTTCTTAAATTGCTAAAATGGATTGGGAAATCGATGTGGTTTTAGGAAGTTCATGTTGACTGATACATTAGTGTATCAGTGATACACTGTTCTTCCTTCTGTTAAATTTTGTTATTAGTAATTTCATGTATGTTAAATCATATCCTACACATCCCTTAATCTCTGTTAGTGTAATTTACTCATTAAATGGAATAATTGATGTTGAGTTGGGGTTCTAATGTAAATTACTGATACAACAGGGCCGAATGCATTTTTCTGTATTTGATATCATTCTTTTTTCCTGTTTTTGTGATATGGAATGGTTAATAGGCTTACCTACATGTTTGAGAGTGTCATATAAGTTCACTTTGATTTGTATTAGTGCTAAAGATCCAGGAATTTGGTTTTTGCATTTGAGTTGGGGGTTCCTGTTAACAGGTTCAGAAATTTGAACCTGAGAATGATTTCTCATCACACACACCACATTATAATTCTAGATTTTCCCTCACCATGCACACTCATACACACACATGCTAATTTCCTGTTCACTCAACACATTTACACACTGTCACAGTTTCTGAAAACTGAACTTATACACTGTTATTCCTCACTCTAATACCACATTTAGTTTACTGTTTTCAACCCTTCTCACACATAAATTGAAACACTCTTCACACACACTCTACAGTCCACACCCATTTTCCTACACACAATCACATTTTTTATACACACACTCCAATTCATGTCATACATTTTTCTGCACACATGTTACTGTGACACACTGGAACACACACCTACACAAAACCTGAGAATTGATTCATGCACTGTTTGTAATTTCAGTCACATAACTTCTTAATTCCTGCCACTTGTAATAATTTGAGACCCTCACTTCCTGTCAGACACACAGGAACACACATGCTCTCATGCTCCTAACACACACACACATGTTCCTCACATTGCCATGTATCATGTACCCACACACAGGAACACACACACTGATTTCTAATTTCCCTCACATGAATCACAGTCACATACACACACACATATCTCATATGTTACCCCCTCTCTCTATGTATATATGATACATTTATAATATATATATATATATATATATATATATATATATATATAAATATATATAATATATATATATATATATTATATATATATAATATATTTATATATATATATATATATATATATATATATATATATATGTGTGTGTGTGGTGTGTGTGTGTGTGTGTGTGTGTATGTCTACAAGTGTAAACCTAAATGCCTAATCTAATGTGATGTGTGAATGGTAGAGTGGCATTTATGGGCATTTCAATATGTGTAATGTAAAGCTATGTGATATGCATATTTCATAATGAGAGTATATATATATATATATATATATATATATATATATATATATATATATATATATATATATGGTATTTGGCCTTGGTGTGTTGTTAGCTTTAGTTAGACTTGTTTAGTCTTGATTAGGCCTAGAATAGACTAGTTTAGACTTGTTAGACCTAGTTTGACCATAGTTGACCTAGGTTTGACTTCTTGGTTGACCAGGGTTGACCAAGAGTTGACTTTGGCCTAGTTTGACCTAGACTCATGTAGAATGCATAGTAGAACTTCATGTTACCATTTTAGACTTGTTGTGACTTGTGCTGTTCTGAATAGGAGCCAGACACCACTCCTCGGACAGTACTTTCATCTTGGACATTCAGATAGCAGGCGAGTACATTCTCTGATCATTTCATATCATTTTTAGGATTATATTTCCTGCTTTAGATTATTTTACTTGATGCTGACACGTTGGTAACACGAATTGATACTATATGGATCCCTTCATGAGATGTTATCCCTCTCGGGAGCATCGGATACTTTTGTCTCGTGTGTTTTACTTACATCACGTATCTCATGCTTCTATTATCATGAATCTTCGAGAATCAGCTAGTGACTCATGTACCCTCATGATCATCGAGCCTTCACGAATCAATTCATGAATCATCCTTTATGGGCAACGTAGTATAATCATGAATCTTAACGTAACTTGACTGGATCCTTGTGTATTGATTGGGGATGGGAGAGTATAAATGAACATGTAAATAATTCCAAGTAGTGTAATCATGAATCAATTCCAAGTAGTGTAATCATGAATCAGTCCCTAGCCATTCACATGTTTATCCTGTACTCTGAATCACTAGCACTGTCTCTCTTATATATATCATAGATATTTACTTACCATCTCTCTCTTACATTATACTATTCTTCAGTTTCCTGTATTTTATTCTCTAGCATGATTATATTTTCTTTTCCTGCTATGACTTTTTGAGATGTATTGTGCTCGCTCCTGTCCTGACTGGACCTATTAAAATATTACAGAGGATGAGGACGAGGCTGGCTGTCCTATATATTTTGGGGCTACCTTAGATGACAGCTGTAACTTGGACCAGCAGCCGGACCCTATAGATGTGAACGACACTCCTCTAGACTAGGATGTTTTCATTTACATTACTCTATGGATGACTGTATATATTTGATACTTAAGACTTGTGATGTATTAGACACTTAGACTCTCTGTTTGTACTTGTGGATTTCCTTTCATTTCAGCAGTATCTATCTATCTATCCTTCTATCTTATCTTTCTGCCTTAGTTGTGATTGAGTTTACATTCTGCTATGTCACCCCCATTCGGGGAGTATAAACTGCTTAGTATTATATTGTTAGATGTTGTGACCTAGGACAGCGTTCTACCGCCGATACTGTGGCGTAGGCTGGACGTACCCACGTCTCGTGCCCTTACTCTAGGGTGCGGGTCGTGACATACGCCTTTTTGATATGAACTCGATATGAACACGATGTGAGCTTGACAAGTAATATTGACATAATAATCTGACACGACATGATCAGTAATCTTGACAAGTAACAAGTAACTTGACATGATAATTCTTGATGGTGGTTCGTTGTGACGCACTCTTGACTTGATAAAGTAACCTAACATGATAATCTCGATATTCCTTGCCAAGTAAATCTTGTCTTGACACCGTGGGTGTTTGTGCTTGTATAAGCTACGTTTCTCGTCTTGTATCATGTCTAGGATATGAATTTCTGATTTCCACGGTCAGGGATTCATACTGAATCTGACTAGGATAATGACTAGAGTGATCAAGTAGTTCATGAAGAGATTTTCCAGCTACAGGCAGTCCCGTTATCTGGGCGCTTTTAATTGGATTTGTAGCCTGCCGTCGAGTAGGACACATTTCCAGCACACTGTCATGTGTTGCACCTCTAAGTCACCTAATCCAACTCTCTCAACTTGTGACCGGATAACCTGGATTAAGACTACAGCGCTTGTGGCTGTTGGAACATCTCGATGCATCTTGTTAGTAACTAAGCTTGTGATAACCCTAGTTAATTAAAGTATCAAGCCGTACTCTTTGCTTGGCTGTGAATGATGGATGGAGTCCTATCTTGTCTCGTCTTGCCTAGATCCAATACATGGCTATCTCAGGTCATGCTTGTCTATGCTTTACTTTATCGATAATTGGTTAGAGACTAAGTCCTGTTCAGGCGAAGGGTTACAACCCCGGTCCTTGTTTGGTTTACGGGTTGTTACTTGGTTACCGAAATAGTCCGTTAGTCATCTTATCGTTTATCACCCTGCTCTCTCTAACTCACTTCTTTCGTTATCCTTTATGTATCATGTGCTAATATGCTGGTTTTAGTTCTTAAGTGAAGCCTCCCTTGTGGCACTTGCTCTTTCTGGGGTCTGACCCAGCTGGTTTTGTATGGCCAGATTTTGGAGTAGCTCTCGAGGATCTCCCTGTCTTCCAGCCAAATGGTGACCACTGGACGCAACCCTGGCAACGAGTGGGTTCTTATTTTGCTCTTCCACTCTCTTATAAAAATATTCTTTTGAGGCGTTTAGCCGCCGAGCAAGTGTTAGCTCGTTTGCAACTTTACTTACTGTCTGCCTACGGGCTGTAACATGATTGACAAATCCTAGGGTTGATCATGTATGACTGAAACTCTTACTAGTCTTCACATTTTGTATGACTAGCTTCATGATCATCTGAATATGTGATGTTTGAGACGCCTTACTTTGTATGTCTGATGATCTAACATCTTGTAACATTTACTTACTTGCTTGAGATTGAGACACTAGGCTTGTTCACGACCATAAGAGACTGTTGGCTTGTAGATAAACCCTCATGCATCTAGACAGCCGTGACCGTATATCGAGGTAGATTATACTTCAATGTACGTAGCTGGCTGTGTCTGTCCCCCGCTCTCCAGTATTCTGGTTCTGGGGCGTGACATACTTCCTTACCCATATACTATATATATCCTCCCTACATGTCATAGTACACCAACATACCCATATACCATATCCACATGATATAATATACCCCTTATACTATACGTATAAATATATATCTATATCCCTATGTATCCTATAATATTGGTATCTATATGATACCTATATAAAATACATATATATGATATTATATCCTTACTATTCTATACATACCCATTACTTACCTTGCTACTAAGGTATTTACCTTTACCCTTATAATTATTTAACTACCTATACATATACATATACATATACACTTATATATACATATATAGATAGCATATCCTTAGGATATCATATGTTATACCTAATACTTGACATATCCAATACCATGATATGTCATGATATCTTAATTCATTAAGTATCCCATATTTTACACCATGCCTTGGTTACCTTACCTATATCCTATGTAACATAACATGTATTCTAGTATCTTATTTCTATATGTACATATACCTATAGATATCTACCTTTGATCTTCGATACATATATGCATAAATATGTATCCTAGGTTACCTACAATTGATATCAAAATATCTATATCCTTACCCTATGATATGTATAGCTATAGATTATAGCAATATGTTTACCTATATACCTTATATATCAATATATCAATATACCCTTCTATTCCATTACCTGTCAAAATTATTCCAGGATATCATATGCTTACCATACTCTACCAATCATACACACATGGACTCGCTCACCCTACTCTTATCACTTGACATCTTGATATTATATATTACCTAGTTCTAATATCCACTACCTTAGTATCTTGACCAATACCTTATTCTCCCATATACTTATCCAACTAACTCTAATACTAATACTTGATACCAAATAGGATACCTTACTCGAGTTCCAATACTCACTTATCCTTACTCATGATACTTGAGTGTCACGATACCAATATCCTCATGGTACCCAAGTATTATACTAGTACCCTGTCCACAACTTTAATACCTTGACACATAACTTATCTATATTTGGCTTATTTGATAGCCATTTGTATTAACATTAACACACACTACCTAACACATATTATCTAACAATAATATATATATATATATATATATATATATATATATATATATATATATATATATATATATATATATATATATGTAATATATCATACATATACATGACAACCTATGATACCTACATTCACTTAATATCCATACTACATAGGCTCATAGGATACACAAAATGCCTATGTCGTATAGTCAATTTTCTACTTAAAATCAATACTGCACCTATTAGACTTATTCACTAAATTCTATGATTAAAGTATGTCATAGCCCTTCGTACTAACTTTCCGAAACTTCAAACGGATCGCATTTTCTTGTCCGGAAGCTCCCGGAATCGCGAAAACACCGAAATGCGTTCATTTTTCGGACAGCTGACACTCAAACAGTTTCATAAAAAGTTCTATAATGAATTTGGCTATTAATATATATATATATATATATATATATATATATATATATATATATATATATATATAAAGCTAAATTCGATAAGGTTCTTTTAAAAAAATGGAAGATTAATCAGAGTCTTGAGCTGGAAGTTATGACATTTCTAAGTTGCTATGGCTACTAAAAACGTGGATGAATATTATGACGAATTTGGGTTATTTTGGACAAAAGAAACACATGTATATACCCAAATGTAACCATGTATATCATGAGATACCATGACACAACACCATGTATCATATTTAGGACAAATACACCCAATCTCGACTCAAAAAGGACACGAAAGTTTCTTTGGGGACACGTATCGAATACTTGGTAGTCACAAATTCGATTTCCCCCAATTGTATTAAAATAAAATGGAAAAAACTTTCAAATAGGAAGAGGAGAGCCTCAACTCCTCTGTAATGGTACCCTAATGCAAATAGGGTCCTAAATGAATGTAGCTACACTAATAAAATGAAATAGAAGGGTCTAGAGAGCTCATACCAAAAGGGAGATGGATTATCAATGTAAAATTCCTAGATATATATCTCCACCAAGCTTCAAGGCTCCAAATCCTTCCAATCCTTTCTTTAGCTAGCCAATAGAGGCTTCTCCTCTCCAAGGGAAAGAGAATGAAATAAATTTGGCTCAATTTAGAGGAAATTTGGGTGTATGAGCAATTTGGGAGAAAAAGCTCCTAAATTAGGGCTTGAAATAAAAATGGAAAGAGGAAAAAGATGAAGTGGGGCTTTAATAGGAAGGTGGGCTGCCATATGGTGTTAAAATTAGGGTTTGGTTAATTAGGAAAGGTCCACTATACCCATCCCTTTAGTTATGACAAGTTAGGGATTGAACCTCCCTTCCTAATTAGGTGTTTAGTCAAGTTTTCTAACTAAATCTTCTAATCTAGCCAGAGACTAACAAAAGGTCATTTAGGCTAGTCCTAATCATCTAGTTGGATGGTCATGATAAGTTAGTTTAGGTCCTCTAGGATCACTAACCATTATTCTAGTCAAAGGCTAACCATTAGTCATATTCAATAATAACACATGCACTATTAATTATTTAGATAATTAATCAAAATATGAATTATAGTTATGAAAACTAATTTGTCACTCAATATATAATGTGAAATCACACTAATAACAATAATTAAGAAAAGTCAAAAAATATCCCTGTTCCGAAAAAGTGGTGGTTACAATTTTTTAAATCCCTGAGTTTTCTCAATCTTTGAAAATCATGCAATTCTAATATTGAAAAAATAAATTCGACCGTAATTACTATCGGTACTTGTTTGTCATTGGTTTTGTAAAAAAAATTATGTGAGATGTTACGCTAATATAATTTTTTGTCCCCTTCAGGAAAATGTATAAGTTATAAACATTTATTTTTATATAGAAAAATATATTAATGAGATTATGTTTTGAAAATAGAAATTTTTTATTACTAATTATTTTAGTAAAAGTTTTTGATATTTGGCAGGTTTTTTCGATTTCCTTGTATCGGACTAAGGCCGTTCGGTCCTAGTTTGACCTACAAAGCCGTTGGCTTAGATTGTGGACTAGAGTTTGGGATTTAGCCTATTATGGGTACTTGGTAGCTAAATTGTAATTAGCTACCAATCTTTTACTAAATAAATTTATTAACTATTATTATTTAATTGTTAGCTAGTAATTAATTAGTACTATTTAACTAATTAATTTTATGACTAGTAATATGTTAGTGGTTAGTAACTAAGTTGGCGTTAGTGTTAGTTTTCCACTAATTTTCCTATTCTTCTATTAAATTTACATTTTTCCATTAGGGTTTTCCACTCTCCTATATATATGCACACATTCCCAAGTTACATCATCACAAATTCCTAAACCAAATTTTCCTCCTAGCCGCCACTGTAGCAGCCTCCAATTTTTTGCCTAGGCCGACAACATCACCACCAGCAAATCAACTCCCCGACCAACCGCCATTGCTGTCTCGTCCCTGGCCAACTCGGCCAGCAACCCTCCCAGAGGCTTCCTGCCTATGCTGGCCAAGACGCCAGTCCCGGCCGCCACGCTTCACTATGGACCGACACCACCACCATTGATGACAAACACAAACACCAGCCATAGCCTCTGCTTGTACGACCGGCCAATCTCCTGGCCATCTCCCTAACATCCGACCACCACCCTCACATTGTCGACCGCCCCTTCATCCCGTCCCGACTATATCACAGCCACCCGACCACCACCCCCAGCACAACCACCACCTCCATTGGTACGATAAAGTAGATGACCAAAGTTGATTGGTCGCGATCAAAGGAAATTAGAATTTAGCGATATTGAAACTTAAAAGATGATTCAAGGATAGGGAAAAATCAAATTCCTTTTTACTAGGATAGAACATCAAAAATAGGATTGCAGAAGGAAGTCAAATCATCTCACTTTACTGCTACCAAGTTTATCTAATCATCATTTGCCAATTATACCTTTATCTCACAAGTCCAAATATGAAAATCAAACCTTATATGACTACTACCAAAAATTATAATCTTCAGTCATGAAGATTGAACCCTGCTATAATACTATAAGCTTGACCTTTATTCTAAGGTTACTAACCCATGTAGTAGATTCTTTGTTAATCCCTTTTTTTGACTTGTACTATATTATCAACTTAATCATCTTTAAATCCAAATTCCTCCACTTTGTCCTAAATTGGATTCGAAATTTCTAAATCAAAGTTTATGAAATCCTTGAACTTGTTCAAATCACACTCCTCGTATTACTCAAATCTAATACCATTATGCCATACAGAAATTTATTCTCCATTATAAAATCAACCTTCCCATTTTCTTCAACTCACACCTTCAACATTATCCTTACTAAATTTAGAATCCTCATAAAAGCCTCTAAGAGTTTCCTTTAACTCAAAAATTTTGTGTTCTCCATGTTCCTAATCATTCTCTTACCAATCTTTGTTCAATTCCGTATCATCATCGCATGCGGTTAAAATCTCTTCTCTATTATTTAAATTCCTATATTTGGTATCATAGCCTTATTTCAAATATGAAATAGCTCAAGAATCAGTAACCTAAAAAATACTCCGGTTCTAAAAACAATTCGACCTCGAATATCCTTGTTAGTTTCTAAAAATATAACTACAAGATATTACAGTTCTCACCATTAATGTATATGCTACTGTTCTTCTTACGCGAAATTCTCCTACGTTCTTTCTAGGATAATCCATACGTACCCGAAATAACTCTCTAGTGTAATCGTTTCCAAACTGATACTATCGGTCTCTTCTTGTCTTTAATCTCGTTCATATTTTCTTCCACTACTTCTATCTTAATGTACAATGCTCTATACTCCTACCAAGATCACCCTTGATTACAATTACATCATTTTCCGAGCTAGATGATTACGATACTTCCTCGACCTTTCCAAGGTAAAGAGATATGAGAATTCAAAGATTTCAAAGTGTAACTAACAAAAGTAGATACGAGATAGTTGATCGATGTAATTATGACAGAGTTAATTAAGACGAAAAAATAATGGTAAGATAAGAAAACAGTGGTAAAATGAAGAAAATAATGATAGGAATTATTCTTACTCATCTGGTCATAACGAAGTGAATCAATTTAAGATATGATCTGATAACCATACACGTCTTCCTGAAATCATATTGCCAGAATTTTTGCCACACCAGTAAGTATAGCTGCAATAAACAATAGAGTCCATAACTAAAGTATATATGCTATAAGCATGTTATCTAGAATTCTCGCCATGCCAACCAGTATGGCTGTGAGAAAATCTAAATTCCATAACTAAGATAAGTATACCCAAAATCATGCTCTATGTTTTTGTCATACCAGCTAATATGGCTGCGATAAATTCTAAACTCCATAACTAAAGCAGACATTTACCTTTCTTACTGTCCTCATCAAATATGTTATCAGAATATACCTTAATTCAATCCATAAAATTTATCTGGATACAAAATCAAAGTCAATAACGAACAACATGAATCAAACTCAACAACAAATCAAGGAAGAGTAAATGGAAATAAGCGAAAACAAATTTTGAGATAGGGTTTAGAGTAAGATTCTCAGGAGTTGTCTCTAAGGTACTATCCTGGTCAAAATTTAAAACTCCTTGAATTTAATCTAAAACAATCTCAACCTTTATATATAAGATTGGCTATTCATTCCCTCCTCAACCTAAATGGTATATAAGCTCAACTTCTACTTTCTAGTTCTCTCCGGGGTCCATAAAATTCATTATAGTACAAGAATAGGGTATGATAACATGCATATATTCAAAATTAGGATGAGCAAAAGTAAGTAGGAATAAACTCAAAAGAGTTTCGAAATAAGATTCTCAGGGGTCATCCCTGAAATCTATCAAGAGTTCCTAATATGTGATTGAGTACCAAATCTCCTAAAATTTCCTATCATTCAATCCGAATTCTAGGGCTGGCTCGTAGTAGTACGACTAAGCCTAAGTACTACCACGACTTCGCATTAGTTGCAAAGACTGACCTGCATGGGGTACCATAAAATGTCATGACCTGCACCCGGATATTCGGGCACGAGTACATGGGCCACGTCCAGCCTACACCGCAGTATTGGCAGTAGAACGCTGTCAAGTACCCAATAAATATCTACAACATCTAAATGATCCATAATTATAATGTACTTCAATCACATCACGAACAACTAAGAAAGATATGTAATAGAAAAGATATCGATAACTCTGAAACAACTAAAGCCTACAAATGAATATACAAGATCAGAATATATCGGAGACAAATCTGATAATAAAACATAAATCAAAATACAATCTGAATAAAAGATAATGGCCTAGAGCTCTCCAGGGGTCATCTCACGATCTAAAGTCAATCAAGACCTGTCATCATGAAGTCCAGGGTGTGGAGCATAACATTACCTAAAAATAGTTATCCAGTCAGGATTGGAACGAGCACATCACTAACAACAGTTTTCGGTAAATAATAAAGACTATGTAACAGTAAATAGAGAGAATATACGAAAATAAGTAAAGTGTACATGAAAGTAGCATGGCATGGTAAAACTGTAAACTAGAGCATTGTATACTTTATTTTTACCAAAGTTTGGTGTCGCTTCGTGTCGTGTCTGAAGAGGATATACTGTCTGAGGAGAGGTGTATGGCTCCTAATCTGAGGAGAGGTGTATGGCTCCTAATCAGAACTCATATCATGTTCCCTGTATTTACTTTCAATATTTTCTGTTCAGTTTTATGTCTTATTCTCGTTTCTTATACTTTATATATATTTCCTAAATTGGTTCTGATTAGGAGCCATGATATGAGTTCTGATTAGGAGCCATACACCTCTCCTCATATTAGGAGCCATACACCTCTCCTCAGACAGTATATCCTCTTCAGACACGACATGTAGTATGCATTGTATACTTTATTTTTACCATTGTGGATACATTGTGACTTGTATTGCTCTGATTAGGAGCCATACACCTCTCCTCAGACAGTATATCCTCTTCAGACATTCAGTTATCAGGCGAGTACATTCTCTGACCGTTTTATATTTGCCAGGATTTATATTCTTGCTCTAGATTACTTTACTTGATGCTGACACGATTGTTATCACGGATTGGTACTATATGGATCTTTTTATGAGATATTATCCTCCTCGGGAGCATCAGATACAGCATGTTTGTGCTTTTCACGAATCATCATGTATCTCTATGCTTTCATAGATTCACGAATCGCTTGTGACTCATATACTCTCATGCTCACAGAGCCTCTCATGAATCTCCTATTTATGGGCTTATCACGAATCTTAACATAACTTGAATGGATCCTTGTGTATTGATTGGGGATAGGGGAGTGGAAATAGTCATGTGGATATTACCCCAGTAGCTATAGTCATGAATCACTCTTAGCTGTAGCCATGAATCTCCTATGCCATTTCACATGTCTATATTTTACTCTGACTCACTAGACACTGCTAGTTCTCTATTATAGTAGATATTTCATTACAGTTATCTCTTTTGCTACATGTATCTTCCTTCAGCGTTTCCTGTATTTTACTTTATTGCATGCTTTATATTTTCTATCATACTATGCACTGCTTGAGATGTATTGTGCTCGTTCCTGTCCTGACTGGACCTGTTGAAAATATTACAGAGGATGAGGATGAGGCCCTGGTGTCTACCTATTATGGAGCAGGACTAGATGACACTTATGTTGTGGACCCTCAGCAGGATCCACCTGCAGCTGAGGATGTTGCCCCAGTAGTCTAGGCTAGTTTAGCTAGACAGTCTTTTCTGTATTATCATTTTGTCTCACATCTGAGTTGTATTTTGAGATGTTGAGATATATAGACTCTTAGACTTGTTGTATTATGAGTTGACATTCTGATGTTATGTTATCCTAGACACTTGGACTTATTTTATCTATTGTACTATTCTCTTTGAGTTACCATATGTCTATCTATCTATCTTTCATTCTTCTACCTAGATGTGATTGAGATTGTATTCTGTTTGTCACCTCCATTCGGAGAGTATAAACTGTACAGGTACTTTATATTGTTAGATGATTGACCTAGGACAGCGTTCTACCGCCGACACTGCGACGTAGGCTGGACGTACCCACTTCTCGTGCCCTTACTCTAGGGTGCGGGTCGTGACACAATGTAAACTATAAATATGTCTCTAGTAGAAGTCCAGATAAAGCTAAAGTATGCAATACTAGGCTTCCTCAGCCTCTAGATCCTGGGCAACATCAACTGGCTCATAGGTGCCTCCAGGCTCCTGTCCGTAGTAAGTATCACAGATAGCCTCCAGCTCACCTGCAACATATCCTAATCAGGAGCAGAGCTAAGTATATCCAAGGAAATGAACATGAACATCATGGTATGAACAAGAACAGGAAATATATATAAAGTACAAGAAATGAAAATAAGACATAAAACTGAACAAAAAATATTGAAAGTAAATACAGGGAACATGATATGAGTTCTGAACATGAAATACAACCTGAACATGAAATACAACCTGAATCCTGAAATGTGCAATATTGAAATACATCCAGAGTGTATGATCGGCTTGGGTAGATTCAATGAACATGAAATAGTACGACTTCGGTCCCGCATGCACGATGCGGGGCCTAAGCTATTCACATGAATAGTAACAGGGTTTGATCACACATCTGTAGTATTTCTCCTCCCAGACACAAGTAAGCTCAAGAGAACATGAAACAAGACAATCCCGTGATACATCGTGTCAACAAGGTGAAACAGGAATGAATATACAAGACATGAGAAAATGAACAAGTCCGAGGAGTATACTTGCCTTTCTCAGGGTGATCGAGAATGGGATGTAGATCGGAGTATCCTCATGTTATCATATAAGTTGATACATCATGGTTAAGTTACTAATTAACAAGTTTAGTTAAATACTTGTAGAAAGTTGGGTTCAAAAGATTAAGTTAATATTCTAATTAAGTCAATTCTTATATTAAACTAACTACTAACTGTTAACTTAACATACTAAAGCTTAACTCCTAGAACTTACTCTATCTAGAAGGGAAAAGGTACTAGAGAGACAGTGAAAGTTCATGAAGGCAAGGTAACTAACCATTCAGAATTTACAA
The DNA here is from genome assembly GCA_029216955.1 of Iris pallida. Lineage (NCBI taxonomy): Eukaryota > Viridiplantae > Streptophyta > Magnoliopsida > Asparagales > Iridaceae > Iris > Iris pallida. The sequence continues at coordinate 9,529,113 of JANAVB010034218.1, forward strand.
CTAAACTAACATACTTAGATAACCACTTATCTTGAAAACAATTTCCAAGATTACTATTAAAGTTACCTGATGAAGCATTAGGCAATTGGTACCTTAACAAGGCTGGACTGCTCACTAAACAAGGGGATTTCCCCTCTCTTCCAGATTACACTTACCTATCTCTAATTGGTTTCAAGCATGGTCTCAGGTCCTCTCTATACCACTAGCCATTTATAAGAAAAGTTTTCTCATACTCTTTCAATATCACTTGTTATATCCTCAATACCTGCTTGTATATAATTCACAATACAGAAACTGAAATAATTTCTCACTGAATTGTAGAGCCTACCATACTACAGATATCATGTTTGAATCTTCTCCTTACTGTGAACTCTAGCCTGCAGTGTCACTGTTACTGATTTAGCTTACTTATATATGCTCAGCTATAAAACCAAGGAGTTGGCATCATCAACTAGCAGCCTTGATACAAGGATGTACTGATAAGTACTATACCTAATCTACATATTAGAAGTACTCAGCTAAGAAGACAAAAGGTTACAGACAACCCAAAGTATCAGACTGAAATAGAAATATAAGCTAAAATGACATCCAAATGTGGAATCCACTATTGCAACTGTTTATTCAAAAGGCCTATCTCAGGATTGTAAGATAGCTATAATAGGATATGTGAAAACCATCTAAACTCTCTACAATATACTCATAGTCCAGGCTCCTCCCTACAGCCCTCTGTCCATTAGCTCAGTTGCTAAGCAACAACAAATCGAGCAAAACTCATGAGTAAAAATCAAAACCATGAAGTTTCAAACCTGATACTGACCAGCATCAGAGTTTGGCTCACAAGGAAACTGGTACCTGACCTATTTACTGAATTAGACTATAGCTGATACCCTTCCTAATTCTCAGGTTAGAACTTTCTAAACACCCTCAACTTCAGTAACAGTAAAGTCCAATACTAAGTTATTAAACATTGTAGGCAATAAAACTGGAACAATACTCTTAAGAGTTGGAACTGATACTAAAATGTCCTGAAATGAAATACACTCATCCATTGTTGATATCACAACCTCAGTCTCTGGAATTGCAACACAGATTAAAATAAGATAGGCAACTCATCAAGCTCTAAGTAAAGGATATCCTCACCTGATACCACTGATACATCAATCACTAACCCACAGTGTCCCCAAATAGCTTTCGAACATTAAGTTTGAAGGCCAGGGTTTTCAAGGGACTAAATAAGATTGAACCCTAGTTGAGTAAAGTTAAACCTACTGTTGTTATCCCCCTTACAATAATAAGGAAAAATCGACTCAAGCAATCTGTAGGATCACTCAGGATACAAACAACAAACGCCTAAAATTCTACAGATGAATGTTCAAAAAAACCCCATGCTAGCATGGCATACTCAAAAATCTACTTAGAAAAGTAGAGTCAATTACCTGAAAAGAGTCCACTTTAATATAGATTTGGACACAAGTCTACAGTAGCAATCCCAGCTTCAATTTCTGAAACCAAATTGAATGAAATAAAACAGGGAAATTATCAAGAACAGTTCATGTTCTCTTTAGATGGGTCATAACAGAAGAATTTTTTAGGATTGAGCAGATCAAATCAGATACTTAATATCAGATTTCCCTGACACCACCCAACAGTTTAAACAACTAAATGTTCTCAGCAAGGAAAGGCAAATGAAATACCTGAGATGTATCATGCTGTATCCATACCAAACAGAAGTCAGACACGATTTCAGAGAATAGGCACGCCTCAAAGGAGATCAAAACTCTGCAAACCAAACATCAAACAAGTCTCGATCACTTAAGAATAGAGGAGATCAGAGATTTGTATTCCTCTGTGAAAACCGAAGATTCAATTCTCACCATGTTCCTCATGATTTGATCTCCGATTGCAACAACCTTGTTTGAAATGAGATCGAACAGGTCACTCAACCTGATTGCTCAAAGGAATTCAGAAAACTCGATTCGTGATCTCAGTGAAATAATCGGATCAAAAGAGAGGCAAAACAACACTCACCAGTCTTCAACGTTTAGATCGAAAGGAAAATTACTAAACAATCAATTCAAACTCTAGATCGATTTCTCTCAACAAGAATTGTAGCTGATCGAAACTTCATCAAAGACGATCAATTGTCTTCAGCAATCCAGATCTGATCGAAACAGTAGATCGACGCCGAGTACTTCGAAGGAAACACCAGAGATTGCCGATCGAAGCTAATCCCAGGGGTTGTCAATGGATTGATGTTCGAACAATTGAAAGAGGAATACTCAACACCTGAACTCTACGCCGTGCTCCAACGCCATGGTCGACTGCTTCTTCACCAACTCAGCCTTCGTAATTTGAGAACTGCTTAGAGAAGAAGGAAGGAATTCGAGTTCCCAAACGAGTGAAGAATGAAATGATTAAATAGAGATTGGAAATTTGCCAGAGATTGCTCGATGCCCAACCAAAATTTGGCGCCAACCATTTGGAGAGGGTAGTGGAGAGCTGAGCAAAAATTTGAAAAGTTGTTACAGGAGATTCGAATGAGCTCTCCTTCTCTGCTTAACAAAACAAGGTTTAATAGGAAAAGAAATGGGTTGATGAAATGGGCTGGGCTGAGAAGAATGGCTAAGCTTAAAAGAATTCAATGGTTTAAATGGATGGAAGCCCATTAGCTGAAACACAAAGAAAAAAAATTATATATATCAATATCTTCACAAATTTTAAAGTATTAAAATTCTAATTTGCTTAATCAATATATTATAAAAAAACTTTAAAATTCTCAACCATCGGGAAGGTGGAGTTACAAATCTCTCCTCCTTGAAAAAAATTTCGTCCTCGAAATTCGAAGGACATCAAAATTAATCCTCAAAAATCATCACGAATATTCAAACACAAGCCATTTTATTGAATTCAAAATTTTTAAAAATAAAATTACAATCAAACAAACAGACTGGGATAGCACTCCTGCATCTCGCCCTCGCGCTCCCATGTGGACTCCCCGGGAGAGTGGTGTCTCCACATGACGTGGACAAGAGGAATAGTATGGTTCCGCAGGCGCTTCTCCCTCCGATCAAGGATCTCCACTGGCTGCTTCTCGTAGGTCAACCTCGGACCCACCTCTAGCTCTGAGTAGTCCACCACATGGCTCGGGTCTAGAATGTAGCGTCGAAGCTGGGACACATGAAAGACGTCGTGCACTCCCTCCAAACTAGCTGGAAGCGCTAGTCGATACGCCACCTCGCCAATCCGCGCCACCACATCGAAAGGCCCGATGTACCTTGGACTGAGCTTTCCGCCTCTGCCGAAACGAATGATGCCTCTGGTCGGTGAGATCTTTAGAAACACTCTATCTCCAACTGTGAACTCAAGTGGTCGTCTGTTGATGTTCGCCCAGTGCTTCTGCCGATCTTGTGCAACTCTGAGATGCTTCCTGATCAACCTGATCTTCTCAGCTGAGTCTACCACCATCTCTGGCCCAAGCAAAGCCCTCTCGCCAACGTCGTCCCAAGATAATGGTGTGCGATATCTCCGCCCATACAGTTCCTCGAACGGGGTCATCTCAATGCTAGCCTGATAACTGTTGTTATAGGCAAACTCCACTAGATGCAAATGATCCCCCCACGAACCGCCGAAGACGAGTGCGCAAATCTGCAGCATGTCCTCCAGCGTCTGAATGGTCCTCTCGGACTGCCCTCCGTCTGTGGATGATAGACGGTGCTGAACTTCAACTACGATCCCAAGCTCAGCTGTAAACTCCTCCAGAAATGTGATGTGAAATGGTTGTCCCTGTCTGAAACGATGCTCACCGGCACCCCGTGAATCCTCACGATCTGACGCATGTAGAGGTCTACAAGCTTCTCGGTCGACAGCCCAACCTTGAACGGAATAAAATGAGCAGACTTCGTCAGTCTATCCACGATAACCCAAATAGCATCCTTTCCACTGGGCGTATGCGGTAATCCAGAGACGAAGTCCATGATGATGTGCTCCAACTTCCATTCCGGAAAAGGTATGCTAATTTAATTTTTTGTCCCCTTAAGAAAATGTATAAGTTATAAACATTTATTTTTATATAGAAAAATATATTAACGAGATTATGTTTTGAAAATAGAAATATTTTTATTACTAATTATTATAGTAAATATTTTTGATGTTTGGTAGCTTTTTTCGATTTTCTTGTATCGGGCTAAGGCCGTTCGGTCCTAGTTTGGCCTACAAAGCCATTGGCTTAGATTGTGGTCTAGAGTTTGGGATTTAACCTATTACGGGTACTTGGTAGCTAAATTGTAATTAGCTACCAAACTTTTACTAAATAAAATTATTAACTATTATTATTTAATTGTTAGCTAGTAATTAATTAGTAATATTTAACTAATTAAATTTATGACTAGTAATTTGTTAGCAGTTAGTAACTAAGTTAGTGTTAGTTTTCTACTAGTTTTCCTATTCTTCTATTACATTTATATTTTTTCCATTAGGATTTCCCACTCCCCTGTATATATGCAAACATTCCCAAGTTACATCATTACAAATTTCTAAACCTAAAATTTTACCCTAGTCGTCACTACAGCAGCCCCTAATTTTTTGCCTAGGCCGACAACATCACCACCAGTAAATCAACTCCATGACCAATCGCCATTGTTGTTTCGTCCTAGGCCAACTCGGCCAGCACCCTTCCCAGAGGCTCCCCGCCTATCCCGACCGACTGGCCAAGAATCCAGTCCTGACCCCCACGCTTCACCATGGACCGACACCACCACCATTGATAACATATACAAACACCAGCCACAGCCTCCGCCTGTACAATCGGCCAATCTCTTGGCCATCTCCCCAACATCCGACCACCACCCTCACCATTGTCGGTCGCCCCTTTATCCCATCCCGGCTACATCACATCCACCTGACCACGACCGCCAGCATAGCCACCACCTCCATTGCTAACTTGCCACCGCCACCATTCACTACCGTCACCACCACGACACACCACCCTCTGTCTCCTCTCCACAATCACCATCCTCCCGACAAACATTCGGCCGCCCAACACCGTAAACCAGCCACCAATCGACAAAAGAGTGAGAGAAAGAGAAAGAGAATTTAACCTAACCTTCGGCGCTGGCCTCGTCGCACACGGCGACCATGTCCACCATCACCTCGTCGCCGAATATGGCCGCCAACGCACAGATCCGCGCACGCGCACCACCATGTCGACTTCTCCAACAACCGTAGAAGATGTCGATCCCCTCTGTTCTGACCACTCAGACCGCCGCGCACCCCTCCACCTGTATCCTCCGCTGCCCGGTGCGACCCAGCATCGCTGTCCGGCACCGCCCTGAGCCGCTCGCTCCATCGCGCTGCTCCGCTGTGAGACCCCCACCTCCGCCTCTCTATTTCTCTTCTCTCTTTGTGCTTGTGTTTTGATTAGGTTTTAAAGAAAAGGAAAATAATTTGGGAGTTTGGTCTGAATGAATGAATAGATGGATGAGCTTAGGGGAGAGCAACGGTTCGGTTCGGTCAAGACCGAACCGAAGACCCCAAAATCGACCAACTCGAAAATTGAAATTGGGCAAACCGAGAACCGAATCGAAATCTTATAAACCGTTCAAAATCGAACCGAATTTGAACTTCAGTTTTCGGTTCGGATCGATTTTGTGGGCCAATTGGGCCGGGCCTAAAAAATACAGCATATTGGTGCGATAAAAATTCAGCATATTGGTGCAAAAAAAACATATATATGGCTAGAAGATACAATAAAAATTTATATTATTGGTCCACAACAATATGGCTGAGCTATACAAAAAAAATACAGCATATTGGTCAACAACATCTGAATTCTATACAAGTGACTGAGCTATACAATAAAAATGTTGAGCTAATAAGCGATACAAGTAGCTGAGCTATACAATAAAAAGAAGGAATATTGGTCCACATTGTGGACTCCACAACATCTGAATTCTATACAAGTGGCTGAGCTATACAACATAATGGTCCACAGCATATTGGTCCCAACCCCTTTTCCTGCACAAGACAATAAAAAGAAAGAAAGAAAAAAATCAAATGCGGCTCAGATAAGGCTTATTTATGCATCATAGTTGGATGCATGTAGTACCAGTTCTCGTATTCTCAAGCCAACATCATCATTGCCACTTTCTCCTCAAATATGTTAGTAAAATTTTTAGGGAAAAATAAACAAATTAACCTCATAGATAGATATACCAACTAAATGGCTGCATTAAATGCCTCGCCAACAGCTGTACATTTCAGTAAATGGCTGCAGTAAATGCCTCGCCAATGTCACACTTCCAACCTCCCAATGGAATAGACAAGCTACAGTAAACAATAATACAAGAAGCAGCAGCAGTATAAACTATAAAGAATGAAAGAAGCAGTAGCAGTCATCAGTGAACGTTATAAAGAATGAAAGAATCCCAACAACAACAATAACTGCAGGCTGCAGCAGTAATAAATTCTAACAACAACAACAACTGCAGCAGTATAAACAGACCAGCAAGGCAAGAAATTCTCCCAACCAACATCCCAACTGGGAATAACAGACCACTAAGAATGAAAGAATCCCAACAACAACTGCAGCAATAAATTCCCCCAACTCCCAACTGGGAATAAAAACAACTGCAGCCAGGCAATAAATGTCTCCCAACTCCCAACTGGGAATAACTCCCAAGTCCCAACAACAACAAAAACTACAGCAAGGAGCTAATAGACCAGACATGAAATGTAGGCCAGAATGAAATAATATCTCCCAATATCCCAACATGAAATAATGTCTCCAGTGAATGTAGGCCAGAATGAAATAATGTCTCCCAACATCCCAACATCAGTGAGCTAATAGACCAGACAGTAAATGTAGGCCATAGCACAAAACAGACAGTAGTACTAGTAGCAGTAGATGTAGGATGTAGCACCAAAAAATATTACAAATAATGTCTCCAACTAATAGTTTGTTCCCAAATTAAAATAGCGTAAATACTCAAACCTCACTTATTGATATTGTTGATTCCACCGTTAACTTGCCCAATTCTAAATGAAAAATGAAATCAATGAAGAAGTTAAAACACATACAAGAAGATATAGAAATAATGCAATAAATAAAAAATTTAAAATTACCCATTTTAACTTTATATATGTCTTCAAACTTCTCTTCAATAATGGATGCTATGGGTCGATTGGAAGGCCCTCGAAACCAATCTTGACAACAAATGAGACCTTGAACAATTTTTGGAGTCAAAGAGCTCCTATATGAATCAAGCACACGGCTACCCGTACTAAAAGCGGACTCGGACGCCACGGTAGATATGGGAACGGCCAACACATCCCTAGCCATCTTCGATAGGATCGAAAAACGAGGAGAATTGAGCTTCCACCATCCCAAAATATTAAAATCATCACTCTCATCATCATCATCTACGGTGCTCTCATCTAGATATCGATCAAACTCGGATTTAGCATCACCACCACCCAATTCCATCTTATGTTTCTTGAATTGGGCTTTCATGAACTTCTTCAATTGCAATGGTTGATTTGCACTAGAAGGTTCAACTCTTTCACTAATAGTAGTACCACTACCACTACTTTTTGAAGAGCTCATATTTTTGTACTCATTGAACATAGAGTACGCAACACTTTTTACTTTCTTCTTCATGGAATCGCTCTTCTTCGGACCATAGAGATGATCAAGAACATATTCTACATATTCCAACTTATGTCGAGGATCAAGAATTGGTGCAATAAAAATCACCATATTCATTTTTTCAATGTCACCCCAATATTTATGATACTTCTCCCTCATTTTGTCGACCATGAGAGACAAGTCATAGTCATCACTCTCCTTTGATGTGTGCAAGAGAATATCAATGGATATGATTTCATCAAAGAAATTATTGCAAGTGACATATAAGGATCCCGAGATACGCAAAGTAAGTTCGTAGAAGTGTTCTAAGAAAGTGCACAACCTTCTTGCATTGGCCCAATCATCTTCAATAGGATATCTGTCATTCTCCGTTAGTTCTACTTTGAACCATGGATCTTGTCCGGCGAATCTCTCAAAGGCACTTTCAAACTTTTGTGCCATGTCCAACATCAAAAATGTCGAGTTCCAACGAGTGCTCACATCAAAACACAATATTTTTTTGCTTTGTATCTTTTCAGCTTCAACACACTCCTTGAACTTTTGAAAGCGACTTGGAGAATGTCTCACATACCTTACCGCATTTCGAACACGAGCAACCGATGGAGACATCAATTTCAAGCTGTCAACAACAACAAGATTAATGATGTGTGCAATGCATCGTATGTGTAAATACTTGCATTGTAGAATGTTATTTACCCAATTCTGAATTTTCTTGCTTAAATAAGAAATAGCAAAATCATTGGAGCTCGCATTGTCAACCGTTATAGTGAATATTCGATCAATACCCCACTCTAGCAAGCACTTCTCTACCGCTTTCCCGATGGCTTCTCCTTTATGACTTGTAATTGGACAAAAGTTTATAATCTTCTTCTTCAACTCCCAATCTTCATTTATGTAGTGTGCCATAAGACACATATAGTTGACTTTTTGTAAAGATGTCCAAGTATCCGTCGTAAGACAAACCATTTGCTTGGATTGTTTAAAGTATGTTTTTAGCTTACTCTTTTCAATAGAGTACATTTCATAACAATCCCGAGCCACGGTCCATCTTGACGGAATACGAAAACTAGGACACGCTACATTCATGAAGTGTCTAAAGCCCTCACACTCCACAAATCGAAACGCAAGTTCGTCAACGATAATCATATTTGTCAAGGCCTTTCTCACCTCATCTTGGTTAAATTTTCAGCTAGTTAGTAATTTGTCCTTTTCCTTCGTAATTGATTGCAAGTTGAGAATTGTTTGACTAGAATCATTATTCTTTGGATTTAGTGGACATGCATTCCAGTGATTTCTCACATTACTAGTCCCATTAATTTTACTATGGCAATGATACTCTTTTTCGTAATGATTGCAACTTGCTTTTGGACGACCTTCCGCATCAAGAAATTTTTTGAAATCTTTCCAATGCGGAGCTCTTTCCTTCGTAGGCTTTCTTGAAACTTGGAGCCTCGAATTAGGATTGGATATAGGCTCATTTGTGGCTTGAGAGCTAGTTGGTGGTTGAGGATCGCCTTTTTGCGACATCTAAAACAACAATTTGTACATTGAATATACAAAATATAAATAACAAATTAAAACATCACACAATTTGTACTTCAATTAAAAAATCAAGAAATACGCACATTGCATGAATATGATGTTGTTGTCATTGATTGGATTGGTGTTACCTATTCAACATCACACAAATTAATATGAGTAACCTACTAAGTTACCTAGCTACCTAACCCTAACCCAATCTACATAAGTAATCCTTAAAAGCCAGAAAGTAAAGATTCTGTAGACCCAATCAAATGTTCCAAAGTGCAAAAACATTAAACATAGTGCACTGCAAAGCCTACAATTACAGTTTGATCAGATAGTGCACTGCAAAACAAACAAAGTGCACTGCAAAGCATTAAACAAAGTGCAAAAACATTAAACACAGTGTACTGCAGAGCCTACATAATGCACTGTAAAGTGAAATGTTCCAAAGTGCAATATTCCAAAGTACAAAGTGCACTGCAGAGCCTACATGCTGCACTGCTAATTTAAACCACCAACAGACATTAAACATGCTGCATTAAACATTAAACATTGCACAGCAAAGTACAATGTTCCAAGTGCAAAAAGTATTAAAATATAGACTATCAGAAACAAACATGCTGCACTAGTGAGTGAGAACGAAAATTAACAAACATGCTGCTAATAAGAACATTAAACAAACATGCTGCACTAGTGAGTGAGAACAAAAATTAACAAACATGCTGCTAATAAGAACATTAAACAAAAATTAACAAACATGCCAATCTACATAAGAATATATTCATGAACAAAATTTTTAAACTACCAAATATTCAGGAAATTACGAAAGAAAGGGGTCCAGGAAGAACAATGGATAGATGATACTTACAGTGAGTGAGAACGAACTTTTGTTCAATGTCAACAAGATTCCTAATATCGAGAGATGAAGACAACAGCACAGCAAGAGCAAGGGGCCAGATCTAGGTTAGATTCCTCTAGATCTAGGCTATATTTCTAGCACATGCACGAAAGTAACCAAATAACTAGAAAAAAACAAAATAAAATACACAAATCTTTGTACAAACAAAATAAAATACACAGATCTAGGCTAGATTTTCAGAGAGAACGTTATTTCTTACCAGATTAGGGCTAGATCTCGTTAGATCTAGCTTAGTTCGAGAGTTAGGGTTCTCGACAGAGATCTAGGGTTTCTCGATAGCCCAGATCTAGGGTTAACACGAGAGAGAGAGAGAGAGAGAGAGAGAGAGAGAGAGAGAGATAGCACGAGAGAAGGAGAGATTTGTCTCTTAGAGTTAGGGTTAGGGTTCTCTAGAGAGTTAGGGTTCTCCAAGAGAAGAGAGCAACAGCCGGCGGCGAGCCAGCAAGAGACGGAGAGACGAGAGAGAGTGAGAGAGAGAGAAATTTTAGGGCTGTAAAAAATTTCTGAGTGTTTTATATAACTAGGGGTATTTTAGTAATTTCATAATTAAAAAAACCTAATCGGTTTTCGGGTCGGTTGGGTAACCGAACCCAATAACCGCTTGCCGACCCGAAACCCGAATTCTTTTATCTGCAGACCCGATATTTTTCAAACCGAACCGAATGGCCAGTTCGGTTCGGTCCGGTTTACGATTTTTTAACCGTATATTGCTCACCCCTAGATGAGCTAGCACATTTTATTTCATACTTATAACCCAGTAGAGAATTGGAATTTCGAACCCCCATCCTCTTTCCTTTTTAGAGAAGGAAGTTAATAGTGAGTTATTAAGTGAAGCAACAGCTTCGCAGATTCTTTTTTCTTTTCGATTCCTTTATGATTAGTGATTGATTTTTTTTGTATTAATGATTTATTAGGTTTTGAGGTTTAGTTGGGAGAACAACTATATATATATATATATATATATATATATATATATATATATATATATATATATATATATATATATATATATATATATATAGTTGTTAATATATATATATATATATATATATATATATATATATATATATATATTTAAAAGTATAACATTAAGGATTTAATGATGATTATTATCACTAATGTGATTTTAGGGTATTGATAATAGTATAAGCTATTTTTATTTGGACCCTTATGTTTGGGCCTTGTGCATATTACTAATGTTGGGTTCAAATTACTTTTGGTAGTATTTTGGGTCGGGCTTTAGCCCTATGTATTTATGTATATTTTATCCCAAGTTTAATGAATAGTTGGGTTTTTTTCTTTCAATTAGACTTTTGATATATACGTTAGATTTTGGTTTTTATGAATGATTGAATGGGCCTTAAACCAATTTAGCCTAATTGATAATTGGATTAGAATTCAGGGCCTTATTATGTGTTATTATTTTGGAATTGTAGTAGGCCTTATGCCGTATGATTAAGTATTTGTATAATATTTGCATCATACTAATGACACTAGTATTATTATTATTATTATTTATATTCTGGGCCTTGGGCCCTAAATAGGTATTTGATTTGGACTTGAGTCTTGCATAGCTTTTATATACATATATTTTATTTTGGTCCTTCAGTGACCAGTTGGATTTAAATCCGATAAATATAAATCGTTTTGATTTCATTAATTTGGGCTATGAGCCCTAGAAATTATTTAATTAATGGGTATGGGCTGGTATTACAAGTTAACATTTAGCCATAAGCCTTTAAGCTTATATTAATGCTTTCTAAATAGTATTTTGGGTTCATGACCAAATTTCTTTAATCGTTCTTCCTTTTAGCCTATTTAATCAATCGCGATCATGTCTAGTCAAATCGTTTTCTTTTCTCGATTATCGTGCCAAACCCTAATCTTAGGCCTTTATATACCAAACTAGGCTATTTGGACTATTCTAGACTCAATAGAACTGTCTGTGCCGTCGTTTGGGACCATCTTATGGAGTATAGCATCGTACCTATCCCATGTCGACACGTTCGTGTCGTGCACATCGACTCCAACCAATTCAGGCGAGTACATTATCTGATAATTCCCCGTTTATGTTATTTTTTATGTTTCGTGTATTTAGTGTAGATATGTTTGATTTTTTGACACGTTGGTCACACGGATTGGTATTGTCTGGATCCCGTCATGAGATGTTATTCATTGTATTTCTTGGTATATCTTGTGTGAGTCTTATTCTTGTTCTTTTGCATTGTATAGATACGATTTCTGTGAAGGCTCGCGACCTTTTCAGAGGATCCGTGTCATAACGTGTCATTGATGGATCCACTATATCAGTCGGGGGTAGGGAGTAGTAGTGTAGATATGTGGTCAATACCCTCCTTGTGCATGTTTAGTTCCTTGTGAGTGTTAATCATACACCTCACGTATGATTAATCAGGCATGTAGACCTTGTGCAAGTTTCCAAGCCGGCCACATATCGAAGCTAGTACTTACTCACATAGCTAGTATAGATTCTTGACTCTTGTACATGATATAACCTGCTTTACTTTTCATTGTTCTAGTTTACAATTTTACCATGCCATGCTACTTTCATGTACACTTTACTTATTTTCGTATATTCTCTCTATTTATTGTTACATAGTCTTTATTATTTACCGAAAACTGTTGTTAGTGATGTGATCGTTACAATTCTGAGTGGATAACTATTTTTAGGTAATGTTATGTTCCATACCCTGTACTTCATGATGACAGGTCTTGATGCACTTTAGATCGTGAGTTGACCCCTGGAGAGCTCTAGGCCATTATATTTTATTCAGATTGTATTTTGATTTATGTTTTGTTATCAAAATTGTCTCCGATATATTCTGATCTTGTATATTCATTTGTAGGCTTTAGTTGTTTCAGAGTTACCGATATCTTTTCTATTTTATATCTTTCTTAGTTGTTTGTGATGTGATTAGAGTACATTGTGATTATGGATCATTTAGATGTTGTAGAAATTTATTGGGTACTTTACAGTGTTCTACCACTGATACTACGGCGTAGGCTGGACGTGGCCCATGTACTCATGTCCGAATATCCGGGTACGGGTTGTGACAAAAACCTGGCTAAAGCTATAAAAGAATGATATCAGCAAATGGTAAGGAAAAAATTCACTCGTAAGCTAGGGTCGCTGATCTACAGGTGTGGGTCATCCAGCTGAAGGTAAGGAAAATCCTCTGACTCCTCTGGTAAATCTGGCACCAGTGGGGCTAGAACCCCAGGCGACAAGTGCCACAAAGAAAGTCCGAGGTGAAGGCAAAACTCCATAATTAAACAATAACATATATGCATACAAAAATAAAAAATACAGACCGAGACTTGTGCAATACTAATGCACGCTTCTCGAGAAATAAATAGAGACAACTAAAATAAAAATATTGAACAATAACTATATATAAAGCAGGATAACACGACGAGAAGTAAGAGAGCATAGGAACTACTATAGAGCAGGATCACAACTTGTAAACCAAACAAGGATCGAGGTTGCAAGCCGTTACCCTTGTAGAACTTGGCACTCTAACCGCCATTGACAAATAGAACTAAATACGAGCATAAAGATAAAGCAACCAGCAGAGCATGGCTAAACATTCCTACGACTTAATACAAGTTAACTAACTAGAGTTATCACAAAGCTTAATTGTTAATAATACAAGTTGATTTGAAATAGAGATATCGGTTGGGTAGTCTAGTCATTGCTATGTTTCTTGTTATGCATTTAAGGATTTGAGTTGGATTAATATCGATTGATGAATTACAATGTGCTAGTTGATTTTGGTTATGTCCCTTTGATTCGGAATATAACAAGGTGTAGTGCTTGAGTAGTTGTTTTTATTTCTCAGTGGGTTCCTGTCACGACCCGCACCCTGATTAGGGGTACGAGTACGTGGTTACGTCCAGCCTACGCTGCAGCATCGGCGGTAGAACGTTGTCTAGGTCATCTATAAATACTACAACTAAACAGATAAATGTACATGTACAGTATATACACTCCGAATGGAGGTGACATAGCAATACAGTCTCAATCACAAATGTAAAACTAAGGTAGATAGTATGGAAAGGAAAATACGAATGATGAGAACAGGAAATAAGTACAGGATCCACACAAGTCCAGAGCTATACACAAACAACCCAGAGAATCACATAATATATAAAAACTACTATAGTCTAAAAAGTACTAGCTGGCTCGTAGGCCAGGCAAACCTAACTAAGCTACACTACTCAGGGTGAGCAAGTCTAGTGGCTCTACTAACAAACCACAGCCCGGGTCTACTCCATCAGACTCGATCCCATAATAGGTCGGGCAATCTGCCTCAGAATCATCTGTAATATTGTCAACGATATCTTGTCAGGAAAACGAGCAAGTACAAACACCAACAATAGTTCCATATGAATTGACAAATTCTATAAGAGACAGTGTAATGAAATACAAGACAAAGATATGTGAAATACAGGATAAAATTAGCAGGAAATGTATAATAGATGTAAATACTGAATAGGACGACAATATATTTGTAGGATTGCTTAGGAACTATTCGGAAGCCGAGTTACAAACCCTTAAACCAAACAAGGACCGGGGTTGTAACCCTTCTCCCGAACAGAACTTAGCCTCCTAGGATAAATAAATATAAAAATGTGACTTGAATTATTAGAGCGCTATATGATCGGCTAGGAAATCATGGTAGGGTTATCCACTTGGCCCGACAATCACATGAAAATCTGAAAGGGTCATGCCGGCCAACCTGGATAACATAGACATGGGGTATCTGCTACACCCTACGTGAAGTGAGGGTGGCACTAGCAAAATAGTGACAGGGAGGCTTTGATCATATAACCCCTAATAATTCCCCTATCCCCGAATAGTATCATGGATTCGGACATGGTACGTCATGACACGGATTCAAAAGCAGGTGATCAGTCCACTCCCAAATCAATGTCTATATAAGTACATGAAACTTGGATATCATACACCAATATACCAAAGAAAATCCGAAAATAACATCTCATGACAGGATCCGACATATACTAGTCCGTGAACTATCGTGTCGAGAATCAAGTAAGACACTATAATTGAATCGGATATAGTAGATATCAAGACAATAAAAACTATCAGTGAATGTACTCGCCTGTAATCCTGAGCTGATAAGGTGAACAGACGCTCAGAGTAAATCACAGACCTAAAATGAGATACTATGAGTTAAACATGGTTTTATACTGAAAAAGAAAACTAATTTAAGTCATGAATGCAAGTCTAAGTCAAAACTATGTCAATCTAGGTCAAACTGAGTCGTACTAGGTCAAACTAGGTCATACTGGGTCATACTAGTTCATACTAGGTCATACCAGGTCACGGAGAGTCAATCCAAGTCAAACTAGGTCAAAGGTTGACTTATAATTGATTTTTGGTCAACTGGTCAACCCTGGTCAACTCTGGTCAACTCTAGTCAACCCTGGGTCAACCCTAGGTTAAACTAGTCAAATGTTGATTAACTGTTGACTTTCAGTCAACTGGTCAACTCTGGTTTGGTTTCGGTTAATTCTAGTCACTTATAGGCTAAGTTTGACTTTCGGTTGACTTTTGTTGACTTTTGGTCAAAATGGTCAACCGAGGTCAAAACTAGTCTAAGGATACTAATCCTAAATACCAACCAAGAGAACCTAATTCTAACTATATCTTAGAAGTTAAACTCAATATCTTAACTATACCCTATTACCTACATTTACCCTTACCAAGGTAATCCCGATACCTTGTCCATTACAAAGGAAACCCCGCTAATACTCAAGATACTAGCCTAGGCTCCTAAGGGTAGCTAGATACTATCCTATCTAGGATTTACCAACCAAAAAATCTAGGGTTCTTGGGCATCAAAACTATTTTTTTCTAATATGTTACTCTCCTACACATTACCTTAAAGTAATATTGAGATATCAAGATACCACATCTAACATAACTCATTCTTCTAAACCACACTCACTCTCCCTCACAAACATCATCTATCTAACCCCCATCTAACTTAGAATGCTACTTCTAAAATAACTTCTCAAAAACTAACTCAAACATCTACCACTACCCTCAAGATAACATAACATGGCATACTTTCTAACATTGACAAACCTTATTTTCTACCACTATAAACACTACCTACTAACCGCCTAACACACTAAAAACACTCTCTAACTTAGGAGTTTCATAGTACTAAATGTGGTTGATAAGTGTGGGTAGGTATTTGGGGCTAAGGTGGGTCAAAAGGGGATGTTTCGAGACCACAAAAAATCCCAAAAAACCATCCTGCACTGCTTCTGCTTACTGCTTATTCCTGCTTACTTTTCTGCTCATTCTCTCACTCTCTAACCATCTAACCACACACACAAACACATATACCAAATCCATCACCCTTCTCTTCTAACACACCTACACATATCTATATACAAACACACTACCACTCAACCAAAACACAAATTACTCAACAAACTACACTAGCCTCAAGTCAAATAGGATGGCATGATCCTTCCAACTCCCTCACCTTCACAACACACACACTACACTACCATCTATACAACATCAAACACACACTAGCACATATCCTCTATCAATCTCACTTCTCTCCACTAACCACACACATCCTTATCTCATTCAAACACACACACTATACTAACATATATTACATAACAATAATATATATATATATATATATATATATATATTTATATATATACTATATCATACATATTCTTGACAATCTATGATACCTACATTCACATGATATCTATACTAGGCTCATAGGTTACACAAAATGCCTACGTCGCATAGTCACTCTTCTACTTAAAATCAATACTGTACCAATTGGGCCTTTACAAAATTCTAGGATTAAAGTATGTTATATCTCTTCGTGTTAGCTTTCCAAAACTTCAAACGGATCGTATTTTCGTATTCGGAAGCTCCCGGAATCGCAAAAATACCGAAACACGTTCATCTTTCGTACAGCTGACACTCAAACAACTCTACAGAAAGTTATAGAAAGAATTTGGCTTATTAAAATATATATTTGGAAAGCTAACTTCGATACGCTTCTTTTAAAAAAAGGAAGGTTAATTGGTGTTATGATCTAAAAGTTATGACATTTCTAAGTTGCTCTAGTTACTAAAAACGTGGATAAAAATTATGACGAATTTGGGTTGTTTGGACAAAAAACACATGTAGGCCAAAATACTTGGACACCAACATAGCTATCTAAATAAAACATATTCTAACCATCCTAAATAAGATCAATCCACTCTCTAAAAATATAAATCTGAGATTAAAATACTAATTAATCATTCCTACAATATATATATATGCTTACAAGTGTCCAAAATAGGGGTTTTTCCACTAGGACACAACCACAACACAAAGGACACTCCTATGACCTCCAAATGGATACGAAATGGACACAAATGGAGATACAACCATGGGGGTCATTCCTATGGGTTCAAAATATTCCTATATGCATGTAGGGATGGATTAGAGAAGAGATTATACCTTCCGGGAGAGAGTTTCAAAGGAAAAAAGCCTTCCGACTCGACACCGACACGTAGAGATTCCAAAAGGACACGAACGAGCTCTGAATCCTCCCAAACTTGGCTAGCACCCTCTAACTATGGAGTAGAGGAGAAGAGAAGAAGATTTGGTAGAAGAAATGGTGGATTTGGAGATGAAATCAATGGAGTTGTTCTCTAGAAATTTGGGGAAGAACAAGAGAGAGAAAATGGATGGATAAAATAAAATGGAAGAGATGGTGACTCACCCCTTATCCCCCCATAGGTGGCTGCCCAAAAAGGGTGAGGTGTTCCCATTTTGAATGTCCAAAATGCCCTCCACTAATCCATTTGATTTAAATTAGGAATGGGTTAAAGGTTGAGGTCAATTTAGTCTAGTTTTAAGTCTCTAATTAAACTAAACCTATCCATAAATAATCAGTCTAACTACTAACTATAATTAATATTATGTGGACTAAAATTAATATCATGTGGGCCATGTCTAACTAGTGTGTGGGTCCCACTAGAGTCAAACTACCCCCCTGGGTCCCCGTTTCAAGTCGGATTGAGCTGAAATTCGAACCCGACTTAAATAACCCCAAAACAATATCATAAATAATAAAATAAATTTCAACCCCAAAAAAATATCATAAATAATAAAATAATTTTCAAAAATGCAAATGACAAAAATACCCCTGTTTCTGAAAACTGGGGGTGACAAATCTATCCACCTTAAAAAAAATTTCGTCCTCGAAATTAAAACCAAGCAATCACCAATGAAAAATATCAAAATAAATCAAAGAGGTCCAATGACCAAAATACCCTTGGGTCAGAAATAACACTGAAAGTATCATAATCACATGGTTAGGCTCCAGGTCAAACAGTTCCTAGGGTTTCACTAGTAAAACATCAAAATCACAAGTTATGGCTTAAAAATTTAAAATGATGAAAATCTCCAAAATCAAAGCACGAATTAAATGACATTAATTAAATGACTAAAATTATAGCATTTTAAAATTATACTCAAATAGAAACTAGGTGCTACAAGTCTATCCACCTCAAAGGAATCATCCTCAAAAATTAAAACAAAGTAACCACAGAAAAAATCATACAATTCGATAATCGTATGCGTCTGTCCAAAATTATGATACTCAGAATCTCCGTCATGCCAGTGAGCAAGGCTACGATAATCACAGAGTCCTTGACTATTGTACATACCTCTAGAATTATGGTATTTAAAATTTTTGCATTGTCGCATGCTTGGCAGCGAAAACCTTAAATTCTTATACCCGAGAAATACAACCATAATCCGATTATATCTCCTCACTATGCCTGCTAGCATGACCCTAGAGGATTCTAAAATCTTATAATCAAGACGACATAGCCCATACGACTTATCTCAGAAGAATATCACATCACAAGAACAAAATTTCATCCAACGATCAAGGAACATATGGAATTGAATTTCAAGACAGTTTATAAGAAAGCAAATGCGGAAATGAGATTGAAAGATTGGAACCTGCTATCTGCTCTGCTACTGCCTGAAAATAAGTCACTGGCATCCTGAAGACGAATTGAACCCAAGAGATCAATATGGCACAAGATAAGATATTATCAAAGGAGGATAATTGAATTCAAATGCAAGAAGATTTGTCATGGTAATCAAAAGATCAGAATTTTTCTAAAATGTGATTGAATAACTCCTTTCATATCCTATATCCTAGTCGCAGGCTCGTAATTAGTACTCTAAGTCGAGCACCATTACGAGATCGCACTAATTGCGACTCTGACCTGCATGGGCCACCACAAAAACGTGTCACGACCCGCACCCTGATTAAGGACACGAGTACGTGGTTACGTCCAGCCTACGCCGCAGCATCGGCGGTAGAACGCTGTCTAGGTCATCTATAAATACTACAACTAAACAGATAAATGTACATGTACAGTATATACACTCCGAACGGAGGTGACATAGTAATACAGTCTCAATCACAAATGTAAAACTAAGGTAGATAGTATGGAAAGGAAAATACGAATGATGAGAACAGAAAATAAGTCCAAGATCCATACAAGTCCAGAGCTATACACAAACAACCCAGAGAATCACATAATATATAAAAACTACTACAGTCTAAAAAGTACTAGCTGGCTCGTAGGCCAGGTAAACCTAACTAAGCTACACTACTCAGGGTGAGCAAGTCTAGTGGCTCTACTAACAAACCACAGCCCGGGTCTACTTCATCAGACTCGACCCCATAATAGGTCGGACAATCTACCTCAGAATCATCTGTAATATTGTCAACGATATCCTGTCAGAAAAATAAGCAAGTACAAACACCAACAGCAGTTCCATATGAATTGACAAATTTTATAAGAGACAGTGTAATAAAATACAAGACAAAGATATGTGAAATACAGGGTAAAATTAGCAGGAAATGTATAATAGATGTGAGTACAGAATAGGACGACAATATATTTGTAGGATTGCTTAGGAACTATTCGGAAGCCGAGTTACAACCCCTAAACCAAACAAGGACCGGGGTTGTAACCCTTCTCCCGAACAGAACTTAGCCTCCTAGGATAAATAAATACAAAAATGTGACTTGAATTATTAGAACGCTATATGATCGGCTAGAGAATCATGGTAGGGTTATCCACTTGGCCCGATAATCACATGAAAATCTGAAAGGGTCATGCCGGCCAACCTGGATAACATAGACATGGGGTATCTGCTACACCCTACGTGAAGTGAGGGTGGCGCTAGCAAAATAGTGACAGGGAGGCTTTGATCACATAACCCCTAATAATTCCCTCATCCCCGAATAGTATCATGGATCCGGACATGGCACGTCATGACACGGATTCAAAAGCAGGTGATCAGTCCACTCCCAAATCAATGTCTATATAAGTACATGAAACATGGATATCACACACCAATATACCAAGGAAAATCTGGGAATAATATCTCATGACAGGATCCGACGTATACTAGTCCGTGAACTATCGTGTCGAGAATCAAGTAAGACACTACAACTGAATCGGATACAGTAGATATCAAGACAATAAAAAATATCAGTGAATGTACTCGCTTGTGGTCCTGAGCTGATAAGGTGAACAGACGCTCAGAGTAAATCACAGACCTAAAATGAGATACTATGAGTTAAACATGGTTTTATATTGAAAAAGGAAACTAATTTAAGTCATGAATGCAAGTCTAAGTCAAAACTTGGTTAATCTAGGTCAAACTGAGTCGTACTAGGTCAAACTAGGTCATACTAGTTCATACTTGTTCATACTGGGTCATACCAGGTCACGGGGAGTCAATCCAAGTCAAACTAGGTCAAACGGGGTCAAAGGTTGACTTATAATTGACTTTTGGTCAACTGGTCAACCCTGGTCAACTCTGGTCAACTCTAGTCAACCCTGGGTCAACCCTAGGTTAAACTAGTCAAATGTTGACTAACTATTGACTTTTAGTCAACTGGTCAACTCTGGTTTGGTTTCGGTCAATTGTAGTCACTTATAGGCTAAGTTTGACTTTCGATTGACTTTTGTTGACTTTTGGTCAACATGGTCAACCGAGGTCAAAACTAGTCTAAGGACACTAATCCTAACCATTACCAACCAAGAGAACCTAATTCTAACTATATCTTAGAAGTTAAACTCAATATCTTAACTATACCCTATTACCTACATTTACCCTTACCAAGGTAATCCCGATACCTTGTCCATTACAAAGGAAACCCCGCTAATACTCAAGATACTAGCCTAGGCTCCTTAGGATAGCTAGATACTATCCTATCTAGGGTTTACCAACCAAGAAATCTAGGATTCTTGGGCATCAAAACTATTTTTTCTAATATGTTACTCTCCTACACATTACCTTAAAGTAATATTGAGATATCAAGATACCACATCTAACATAACTCATTCTTCTAAACCACACTCACTCTCCCTCACAAATATTATCTATCTAACCCCCATCTAACTTAGAATGCTACTTCTAAAATAACTTCTCAAAAACTAACTCAAACATCTACCACTACCCTCAAGATAACATAACATGGCATACTTTCTACCATTGACAAACCTTATTTTCTACTACTATAAACACTACCCTACTAAACGCCTAACACACTAAAAACACTCTCTAACTTAGGGGTTTCGTAGTACTAAATGTGGTTGATAAGTGTGGGTAGGTATTTGGGGCTAAGGTGGGTCAAAAAGGGATGTTTCGAGACCACAAAAATCCCAAAAACCATCCTGCACTGCTTCTGCTTACTGCTTATTCCTGCTTACTTTTCTGCTCATTCTCTTACTCTCTAACCATCTAACCACACACACAAACAAATATACCAAATCCATCACCCTTCTCTTATAACACACCTACACACATCTATATACAAACACACTACCACTCAACCAAAACACAAATCACTCAACAAACTACACTAGCCTCAAGTCAAATAGGATGGCATGATCCTTCCAACTCTCTCACCTTCACAACACACACACTACACTACCATCTATACAACATCAAACACACACTAGCACATATCCTCTATCAATCTCACTTCTCTCCACTAACCACACACATCCTTATCTCATTCAAACACACACACTATACTAACATATATTACATAACAATAATATATATATATATATATATATATATATATATATATATATATATATATATATATATATATATATATATACTATATCATACATATTCTTGACAATCTATGATACCTACATTCACATGATATCTATACTAGGCTCATAGGTTACACAAAATGCCTACGTCGCATAGTCACTCTTCTACTTAAAACCAATACTGTACCAATTGTGCCTTTATAAATTTCTAGGATTAAAGTATATTATAGCTCTTCATGTTAGCTTTTCGAAACTTCAAACGGATCGCATTTTCGTGTCCGGAAGCTCCCGAAATCGCAAAAATACCGAAACGCATTCATCTTTCGTACAGCTGACGCTCAAACAACTCTACAGAAAGTTATAGAAAGAATTTGGCTTATTGAAATATATATTTGGAAAGCTAACTTCGATACGCTTCTTTTTAAAAAAATGGAAGGTTAATTGGAGTTATGAGCTAAAAGTTATGACATTTCTAAATTGCTCAAGCTACTAAAAATGTGGATAAAAATTATGACGAATTGTTTGGACAAAAAACACATGTAGGCCAAAATACTTGGATACCAACATAGTTATCTAAATAAAACATATTCTAACCATCCTAAATAAGATCAATCCACTCTCTAAAAATATAAATCTGAGATTAAAATACTAATTAATCATTTCTATAATATATATATATGCATACAAGTGTCCAAAATAGGGGTTTTCCCACTTTGACACAACCACAACACAAAGGACACTCCTATGACCTCCAAATGGACACGAAATGGAGATACAACCATGGGGGTCATTCCTATGGGTTCAAAATATTCCTATATGCATGTAGGGATGGATTAGAGAAGAGATTATACCTTCCGGGAGAGAGTTTCAAAGGAAAAAAGTCTTCCGACTCGACACCGACACGTAGAGATTCCAAAAGGACACGAACGAGCTCCGAATCCTCCCAAACTTGGCTAGCACCCTCTAACTATGGAGTAGAGGAGAAAAGAAGAAGATTTGGTGGAAGAAATGGTGGATTTGGAGATGAAATCAATGGAGTTGTTCTCTAGAAATTTGGGGAAGAACAAGAGAGAAAATGGATGGATAAAATGAAATGGAAGAGATGGTGACTCACCCCTTATCCCCCCATAGGTGGCTGCCCAAAAAGGGTAAGGTGTTCCTATTTTGAATGTCCAAAATGCCCTCCACTAATCCATTTGATTTAAATTAGGAATGGGTTAAAGGTTGAGGTCAATTTAGTCTAGTTTTAAGTCTCTAATTAAACTAAACCTATCCATAAATAATTAGTCTAACTAGTAACTATAATTAATATCATGTGGAATAAAATTAATATCATGTGGGCCATGCCTAACTAGTGTGTGGGTCCCACTAGAGTCAAACTACCCCCCTGGGTCCCCGTTTCAAGTCGGATTGAGCTGAAATTCGAACCCGACTTAAATAACCCCAAAACAATATCATAAATAATAAAATAAATTTAAACCCCAAAACAATATCATAAATAATAAAATAATTTTCAAAAATATTCAAAAATATAAAATGACAAAAATACCCCTGTTTCTGAAAACTGGGGGTGACAGTTCCTTAGTCCTGTGAGTGTTAGCTTGCAGAATAAGTTTGGGAGTTTGGTTCTGCATGAGGTGCGCTGTTGATGAAGCATAGATTGTTGGTGGGGCTTTGGATATATTTGGTTCTTAGTTCGACAATATAAGTGTTCGATAGATTTGGTTAAGTCATAGAGAGCTTTCGTATCTTAAGGAATGATATAAAGTTGTGTTAGAATGATATTTGATATTATGCAAGGCGTATTCAAGTTGGATATAAAGGATGCTATTTTTTGAGTTTATTGAGTTCACATGTTGAGTATTTCGGAGCAGCTACGAATTTGAAGAGATAGCATATGCATGCGTAAAGTGAGTAGCTGCAGATGGGTTTGTTGTGTGTAGGAGGATTTGCTCAGTGTGATCAGATATATAAGGTATTTCATGATTGCTTGGTTGTGATCAGCATGTTGGATGGTGTTTCTGCCAAATAGTCGGTATTAAAATATGAGTAGAAGTTGCTTCAATGGCTAGTTGGTATTGTTGGAGAAGTTTGTCCTTGTAAGTTTCCAGGATGAAACTTCTTTTGAGTGGTGTATTATGTAATGTCCTGCTCCACTATGCATTGAGATAGATTGTTGGCTCGAGGAGCCTTTTGGACTTAAGTTCATGCAGATGATGTTGCAAAGATCTGCTCGGTCGAGTCAGATCGATGTTCTTCAGGTGGGTGGTTTCGACGATCATTCGCTTCTTCACCCTCACACAGGGCCAGCTCCAGCATTTTGGAGGCCCTAGACAAGTTCCAAAATAGAGGCCCTTATCTTTCTATATAATTTTTTTGTTTTATTTACAAGTAATGAAGATATATTTACTTTTCGGTCTCTTTCATTTTGTGCTTCTTTTTACTATTTAAAAAATTAATATTAGAAGCTTCACAAGACAAAAAAAAAACATTATAAATTAAAAATGAGAAGAAGAAGAAAAATGCATAGCCACATTTGTTGAGGGAGGGAGAAATCGTTTCATTTTTTCAGTAGGAGAGAAGTTTCGTAGAAAAGTGAGAGAGAGAGAAGAGTGCAACATTTTATTTATGTATTTTCTTTTGAATGTTTTTTATTCTTTTCCAAACAACCATAGGTTTTCTAGTCTCATTTTTTTTGTTTGGTACAAAATAATTAAATATTCAAAAAAATGGAGGCCTCAGGGGAGGAGGAGGCCCTAGACAGCTGCCTAGCCCGCCTCCCCTAGAGCCGGCTATGCCCTCACACTAAGTAAAATGATGCTACATGTTTAGTTTCTATGATATAAATCATTGCATGCTAATAAAAAAGACGAACCAAAATAAGAGAGTATTCTCAATTATGTTAACTTGTTGTACAGAACAAGGAAGATTAACTTATTGTGATAGATGGGATTGTCGTACTACTGCTATATATACATAGATTATTGTATTGGTGTGATTATGCTATCACATAGAAATAGCTTAATGGTTATGTTTTATGCATAATATATCGTTGATTTATGTATCATATGATTTGTATGAGCTGTTTCATAGTAGACATAAATATTTAAAGGTTTTGGAATGTTGGTTCGCTAAGGTAGTATTCGTAGATAAGGAAGAATGACTCGATGTATATAGTAAATGCTGAGTAGAGATTGATATAGTTATTACAGATTTGTAGAAATATGTCATGCATATGTTTTAGAGTTAACTGTTAACGCACTTGCATGGTCATGAACAGCTTGTGCACAAGAATTTATGGATCCTTAAACGAATTACCAGGTACCAAAATTATGTCAGTCTAGGACCCATGGTAGTTGTGCCGACGTACTAGCATAGGTGATTCAAAAACTTTCAGTGGGGCTAGATACCCGCGCTGAAAGAATTGTCGTCTAACCAAGCTACTGTCCAGGATGGCTTGTGGTGCTATGACATTCATATAATTAGGTTGTATGCTAATATCATCTACTTGTAGGCCTAGAATTTTGGATGTAGAACGGACACTTGACACGATTATATTGTTATTATGGAGACTAACAAGTGTATTATGCAGGAACGCATATTATGATACATTTACTATTGTTGGGAAAGAAATGCAAAAACATTTCCCCAAACTAGAGAGTACCTGCGAGAGAACCGAGCAATACAACGCACGAACCAAAATACCAAAACAAACCAAGCAGACACAGAGAATTATTGACGTGGAAAACCCTTGCGGGAAAAAAATCACGGGACGATCGGAGTCCAACCCGAAGAAGCCTTCACTAATAAAATAAAGGAGTACACCCTCTACAAACTTCTTCCGATCCAAATCGGATCCCCACAACACTTAGAAGCAAGAATAATGATTACAAGGCTACGAAGAACAAAGACGACGAGTAGATATTACCCGAACACAATCCTCCTTCAAAAACGGCCTTCAATCATCCTTCTTCTCTCACAAAGTTGCAATGGCACTCTTGCCTCTTTCCTCTCTCTTGTGTGTGTTGTGTTATGAGATTAGGGTTAGGAAACACCATATGAAAACACCCTAATCCCGCAACAAAACCTGGACCGTAGGATACGATCCAACGGTGAAGAATTACTTCAGCCCCGATGACACAGAATTCGGCCAAAACTCTGTGTCCTGACTCCATAACAGTTTGGCAGAGTTCGGCCCGAACTCTGCTCTTCCTCTTCCAGCATCTCCTTCCGACTGCTCCTGAGCTTCTTCGGCTTCTTTGACTGGTCTCGTCACCTCCCCGAACTTCTCTGACACACAGACAGCGCTCGTCGCACTCCGGGGTCTTCTCCACATAGGTTGGGAAACCCACCCACTCTAACAAATCTTCCCCTTCACAACTAGGTGGAGAAGGTCGTCATCCCGACGATCTGCCTGCAGTACTCAAACTTTTCCCTCGGTAGAACATTCATGAGCATGTCTGCTCCATTGTCATCAGTATGAACCTTCTCAAGCGCTGCGTCCTTCTTCTCAACCACATCCCGTATCCAATGATACCGAGTCTCGATGTGCTTGGACCGACTATGAAATGTCTGGTTCTTCATAAGGTGAATAGCACTCTGACTGTCGCAAAGCAAAATATACTGCTCTTATTTCAGCCCCATTTCCTGCAACAGCTTCTTCATCCACAACAGCTCCTTGCAAGCCTCCATCGCCGCAATGTATTCCGCCTCCGTCATCGACAAGACAACACACTTCTGTAACCGCGACTGCCACGATATCGCTCCTCCAGCAAACATCATCACATAGCCCGAAGTCGATCGTCTCGTGTCTACATCTCCAGCCATATCAGCATCGGTATACCCAACCAGCTTCGGCTCGTCACCACCAAAAGAAAGTCTCCAATCGGCAGTGCCCTGAAGGTATCGTAGAATTCACTTGACCGCACTTTAATGTACCCTTCCAGGATTTGAAAGATACCTGCTAACAGTGCCAACTGTATGAGTAATGTCTGGCCTCGTACACACCATAACATACATAAGGCTCCCCACAGCTGAAGCATATGGAACCCGCTCCATATCTTCTTTTTCGTCCTCGGTAGATGGACACTGCTCCTCAGTGAACTTAAAATGAGCCACAAGGGGCAACTCACTTTCTTCGACCCGTCCATACCGAAATGCTGAAGTACTCGGTTTATGTACTTCTTTTGGGACAAGTGTAGCAGCTTGAACTCTTTCTCTCGGCTGATCTCCATCCCAAGAATAGTCTTCACTGTGCCCAAATCCTTCATAGAGAAGGTCGCGCCCAGTTGGCGCTTTAACTCTGCTATCCTAGTGGCATTCCGACCCAC
The DNA here is from genome assembly GCA_029216955.1 of Iris pallida. Taxonomy (NCBI): domain Eukaryota; kingdom Viridiplantae; phylum Streptophyta; class Magnoliopsida; order Asparagales; family Iridaceae; genus Iris; species Iris pallida. The sequence goes on from JANAVB010034218.1 coordinate 9,556,714, forward strand.
TAATAGCATATCATCAACATAGAGCAATAAAATAATGAAATCATCCTCGACAAAATACCTCACAAATACACAGTGATCCGACGTCGTCCGTGTATAACCATGATCCCCCATAAACGACTCGAACTTCTTGTATCACTGTCTCGGAGCCTGCTTCAGACTATACAAGTTCTTCCTTAACCGGCAGACCAAATATGACTTGCCCTTCTCATAGAATCCCTCTGGCTGCTCCATGTATAACTCCTCCTCAAGATCACCGTGGAGGAATGCCGTCTTCACGTCCATCTGCTCGACCTCCAAGTCGAGACTGGCTGCCAATGCTAGCACCACCCGAATAGACGACTGTTTGGCGACTGGCGAAAAGATCTCATCATAATCTACGCCTTTTTGATGACCGTAGCCTTTAACTACCAGCCTCACTTTGTATCGAGGGCGAGTAGCATCATTCGTCTGCTTCACTCTAAACACCCATCGATTCTTCAAAGCCTTCTTGTCCTTTGGCAACCGCACCAGCTCATAAGTGGAATTGGCGTGTAAGAAACTCATCTCCTCCTGCATAGCCTGCATGCATCCACTCATGCCTTTGTTCGTCTTCCATAGCCTCTGCAAAACTTTCGGACTCTCCTCCGTACGTCAGTCAATAGCACATACTCACCCGGTGAGTATCTCGTAGATGGTCGATGCTCTCTGTCGCTCCTTCTCAATGGAGCCACTGGTGCTGGCTGTATACCAACAGCCTCCTCCTCTTCAGGAACTGCCTTTCCGGCATACTCATCCTCCTGAGGGACACCCTGACCACCATCAGCAGGCTGATGAACAAGGTTGGAAGCAACTCCATGTACTGGCTCCCTCATAATTGGATTCTCTGCGATGTCTTCTGGAAACTGCTTGAAGTGAAATGACTCTAACTCAGGCAATTCCTCAGCCTCAGAAGGCGTCTCGAAATCCTGAGTATTGGTCATGGTCTGATCCTCGACGAATACCACGTCCCTGCTTCTGTAGAGCTTTCTTCCCACCGGGTCGTAGAGTCTATAGCCAAACTCATCCAGACCGTAGCCGACAAAGACGCATTGCCTCGTCTTCGGCTCAAGTTTGGACCTTTCGTCCTTCGATACATGCACGAAGGCCTTACAGCCAAACACTCGCAAGTGATTATATGACGGCTCTTTGCCACACCATACTTTGTCAGGCACATCACCCTGCAAAGGAGCACTAGGAGATAAATTAATAACATAAGCAACTGTGAGAAGAGCCTCACCCCAATAACTGCCCGACAAGTTTGCTTCTGACAGCAAATACCGCACCCTCTCCATCAGTGTCCTGTTCATGCGCTCCACTACACCATTGAGCTGAGGTGTCATGGGCGGAGTCTTCTGGTGTCGTATCCCCTGCTCTCTGCAATAAGCATCAAAAGGACAAATGTATTCGCCGCCGTTGTCGGACCGAAAACACAATAACTTTTTGCCCGCCTCTCTTTCAACAGAGGCCTGAAACTCTTTGAAAGTAGGCAACACCTGATCCTTGGTCTTTAAGGCATAGACCCAAATATTCCTAGAACAGTCATCAATAAAAGTTACAAAGTAAGAAGCACCACCAATATATTTTACCTTCATAGGACCGCAGACATCCGAGTGAATAAACTCGAGCAACGTCGGCTTCCTTGAACTTGGGTGACTTTGGAAAGATACCCTATTTTGCTTCCCAGCTAAGCAGTGCGTGCACTTCTCCAACTTTGTAGACATGAGCCCTGGAATCACCTTCCTGTTCACCAAGTAGCTCATCCCTTTCTCGCTGATATGGCCGAGCCGCCTGTGCCATAACTCGATAGACGCATCACTAACGGCGTTCACCTCCTGTGTCCCATGTGCGCTTCCTTCCATATAGTAGAGACCAGACTTATTTCTTCCTCTGGCAATCACTATCGAACCTCTGGAAAGCTTCCACTGACTATTTCCGAAAAGACTGAAGAATCCCTCGTCATCCAACCTTCCAACCGATACCAGGTTGAAACGGATATCAGATACATGACGAACATCTTTGAGAACAAGAATTGTACCCGTCTTCGTTCTCAAATGCACATCTCCAACGGTAACCGCCTTCGACGCATCTCCATTGCCCATCTTCAACACTCCACAGTCACCTGTCATGTAAGTAGCAAATAGTGCCCTGTTGTGAGATACATGAGCCAAAGCTCCTGAGTCCACCAGCCAAGAATTGTCATCGCAGGCGAGATTTGTGATAACCTCATCACCTACGACGATTTACATCGCCTCCATGTATCGAGGCCGCCGCTGTAGTGTTCTCATCTTGCTTCCCCTTGTCGTCCTTCTTCTCTCTCTCCCAAGCGAAACAGTTCTGCTTGATGTGGCCCTTCTTGCCACAATGGTAACACTCCGAGTCCTCGTACCGACCCTTGGACTTTCTCCTGTTCTTGTCTCTGCCACCACCTGGACTCCTGCTTTTTTCCCTTCCACGGCTCTCTGAAACCAATGCCTCTGAGTGGTGGAATGTGGATGAAGTGCCCTGAGAACGTCTCCGCATCTTTTCATTCAGCACCCCGCTCTTGGCAAACTCCAGACTGACCACGCCCTCTGGAGCAGAAGTGATCATAGATACTCGTACGGTCTCCCACGAGTCTGGCAATGTACACAGCAGCCATAGTCCCTGAACTTCGTCGTCGAACTTGACTTCCATTGAAGATAGCTGGTCAACCACGCCCTGGAAATCACTCAAGTGATCCGTAATAGATGCCCCATCTTTGTACCGCAGACCCATCATCGTCCGGATCAGGAACAACTTGTTTACCCCGGTCTTCTTCGCGTACAAAAATTCTAGCTTATCCCATAACGTCTTTGCATGCTCAATATTAGCAACGTGGTTGTACACGTTCTCGTCAACGAACTGCCTGATATATCTGCACACCTGTATGTGCTCGAATTTCTAGTCCTCCTCGGATTTATCACTGGGCTTCTCGGATGCAAATACGGGCAGATGCATGTTCTTGACAAACAACAAATCTTTTATCTTGCTCCGCCAATAGTGATAGTTGTTACCGTTCAGGTTCACCATGCGCACCGGCTTTGCGTCCATCTCTCCTCTCTAGTTTTTCTTGTCAACTCCTGACACCCTTCTGAATTCTAGAACCTGGCTTTGATACCACTTTGTTGGAAAAGAAACGCGGAAACCTTTTTCCAAACTAGAGAGTACCTGCGAGAGAACCGAGCAATACAACGCACGAACCAAAACACCAAAACAAACCACGCAGACACAGAGAATTTTTGACGTGAAAAATCCTTGCGGAAAAAAAAACCACGGGACGATCGGAGTCCAACTCGGAGAAGCCTTCACTAATGAAATAAAGGAGTACACCCTCTACAAACTTCTCCCGATCCAAATCGGATCCCCACAACACTTAGAAGCAAGAATAATGATTACAAGGCTACGAAGAACAAAGACGACGAGTAGATATTACTCGAACACGATCCTCCTTCGAAAACGGCCTTCAATCCTCCTTCTTCTCTCCCAAAGTTGTAATGCCACTCTTGCCTCTTTCCTCTCTCTTGTGTGTGTTGTGTTATGAGATTAGGGTTAGAAAATAAAATATGAAAACACCATAATCCCGCAACAAAACCTGGACCGTAGGATACGATTCAACGGTGAAGAATCACTTCAGCCCCGACGACACAGAGTTCGGCTAGAACTCTGTGTCCTGACTCCAGAACAGTTTGGCAGAGTTCGGCGAGAACTCTCCCTGGGGCAGAGTTCGGCCCGAACTCTGCTCCCCCTCTTCCAGCAGCTCCTCCCGACTGCTCCCGAGCTTCTTCAGCTTCTCCGACTAGTCTCGTCACCTTCCCGAGCTTCTCTGACACACAGACGGCGCTCGTCGCACTCCGGGATCTTCTCCACATAGGTTGGGAATCCCACCCACTCCAACAATCATGTACTATGATTTGTCATTGTTGTATTAACATGTAAGGAGCGAAGAATCATCGAATTCTTGTTTATTTCTTGTGGGTATCGACTTTTTATTTATTTATGCTGCGATGACTTTGATTTTGAAATTATTTACATTATTTGCATTTTGGTACTTGTCTTGTATAAGTACAATTTAGATTTATACGACATCACGTCCAATGACGATTTTCGGTCCTATAAAATCGGGATGTGACAAATTAAAAATACCAATATCATAGAAACTTATTTATGAGTCGAGTTCAGAATTTGGAAAGAAGTGTCCAAAGTCGGTAAGTGGAACCATCCTTCGACGCGTTCATCAAGATAACTATTATCGGATTGGTTGCAGAATGGCGGTGGCTATTGGTGACATGTGAACTTTGAGAATCATGCTTCTCGTTAATAACTATTTGTTTTTTCTGCTGATTTTGGAGTTATTTTCAAACGAACGGTTTGAGAAAAGAAGAACTCAAATTTCATACATTTTTTCACAAAAAGTTGGTATACTTGTTAATTGCCGTTCTTTTTATACTATAGATATGCTGAAACTTTACTAAATTAGGACAAAATGGGCATTTTCGTCATGATGCAACTTTACTTTCTTTTTTGAAATAAATACACCAATCCCCCCTATGTTTCATGAGTATTACAGAGACTATCCCTATTTGAAACTAATTACACTCACCACCCCTCTCCTTAGAAATTTTATAAAACATAGGGATAGTTAGTGTTATATTTTTATAGAAAATAGAAACTATAGGGGTGGTCCGCGTAATTAGTTTCATAGTAGGGGTAGTTTCTGTAATAAGTGTAAAACATAGGGATAGTTAAAGTAATTTGTCTTGTTGTCCTTTTGCAATGAGGCATAACCTTTATTATTTTGGTAAAACCCTTTTAGGTTCATGCAACATTTGTCAGATTAGTCACGTTCTTTGGTTAGAGCTAATATAGAGTTCTTATTATTATTATTATTATTTTGCAATTTAGCATGGGTCTCTCTTTATGATAAATTTAGGCAAATGTTAAAGGCCACTCCCAAATTACTAAGGGTAACCCTCCTACTAAGGGCAACCATGAATTTTTTTTTACTAAGAGCAACCAAAGTTGCACAAGTTTACTAAGGGCCACCGAGGAAAAAAAATTTGTGAAGCCCTGCAGTCCGCCATCCTCGACGAGGTCTTCCGCACCTACTCCGACTTCGTCCTCCCCGACACAGCCGGGCTCTCCCTCCCGGGCCTCCTCCGCTCCTACGACGACGGCGCCGGCAACGTCGACGCCCTCTCATTCTCCCCCGCGGGGGACCTGGACGCGGACGCTCCCTCCTCGTCCGTCGCGGACGCTCCCCTCCGATTCCACCTCCGCTGCTGCCGCCGGCGTCGCGTTCGACTCCACGTGGGCGCTCCTCGACGACCTCGACATCCTCCTCGAGCGGACGGTGGGAGGACCAGGGAGGAACCCTTCGACGGGCACATGGCGCTGGGAAAGGCGTTCTTTGACAACCATCTGTTCGCCGAGAAAAAAAAAAATTGTGAAGGACTGCAGGCAAGTCCTGCAGTCTTGTCTTCACTCTGGACTGCAGACAAGTCCTGCAGTCCTATTTACGAAGGGCCATTGGAGGACTGCAGGCAAGCCCTGCAGTCCTGGCTTCACTTTGGACTGCAGGCAAGTCCTGCCGTCGCTGTTGGTGGCCCTTAGTGTTTTCAAAATGGCAAACTTGTAATTTTTTTTAAAATTTGAAGCTGGTGGCCTTTAGTAATTTGGGGGTGTTTTTAACATTTGCCTAAATTTAGTATAGCATAACTAAAAATAGTATGCTAAAATTAGAAATAATACATGGCAAGTTGTTATATCATATGCAATTCGAAGGATGTATATGCTATGTTGGACACAAGTATGAATCCAGATACGATATAAAAAAATATGAGATACAAGTATTTCCAAATTGTCAACAAGGTCTATCAATTGAATTTCAACGAAGGGTGAGAGTACATGTAATGATAAAAGTACTGGTAACTTTCTTATTATGTTGCTTCTAAAAAAAAAAACCTTTCTATTATGCTAATTTTTTTTTTTATCAACTTAAGTTCTTGACAAATCCTATTCGGTTTGCTTGAATGTCATTAACCAGACTTGAAGCTCTATGTTTGGTATAATATACAATAACCATTTATATGTGCCTTTGAAAACAGTATGTCGTGTGTATTATTGCTGGATTTTTATTAGTCATATGCATTCAAATTAGTGTTAACATTCGGCGTCTATGTGTGTTTGATTTTTTTTTATGACAATTGGGCATATATGTATCACATTTACAAAAAACTCATAGATAGAAAATAATTTTTCCTTTTTTTTCATGACGAATTTAGAAAATTTTCATATAAAGGAATGGTACGTCATTGGAGTTGACGAATTCCCAAAAATACCATCTCTAATGGCGCCCCGTAACTGAGAATTTGGGACGTCATTACAGTTGGCATCCCATGAGGAATGTAGGGTGTGGGCCCCAGCTCCAGTGGCGTCCCGTGGATACATATTTTTTTAAAATAAAAAAAATCTAATGGGCGAAAAGTGAGAGGATATCACAATTTATTTGGATTTTTAGATATTATTTTAATTTATTGATTTTAAACTTTTAATAAATATTCTTGATTTGGCTCATCTATACTACATTTTTTGTGATAGTACTAACAGATAATTTATTATTATTTATACACAAAATAAATAGTTATTTTGGTTATCAACCAACTTATTTGTTATCTATAATATCTATCTAAATTTTGTATAAATAATTTTTTTAAAAATTTATTTTTAAATTAAATAAATTTTGTGTATAGACAATAATAAATTATTTGTTTGTGATATCACAAAAAATATAGTATGGATGATACCAAATCAAAAAAATTGTATTAAAAAAATTTAAAACCAAGAAATTTACATAATACTAATTTGTATATGTTAACATATATATATAAACAAAGAGGGAGCCAGTGGAGTTGGCACCCCCACACCCTCTCTCCGAGGGACACCAACTCTAATGACTTCATGCTTACTTTTTGACTGTGTGGCACCGAGCGCTAATGGAATTGGCATACCTCTCTAATAGGGGCGTCAATAACTTTCTATGAATTTTTTTCAAATTCTCATCTTTGATGCAAATTAACGAAATTTTTTTCCCTGTATGAAATTTTCTACAATATTTTTCGAACTTGAGTGGCTCTTGTGATTACCGAAGAGAGGTATAAGACCCTGGCTGGGTGGCAGAAGATCAGTGGATCGAGCCACAGAGACGTATTATTCCTTCCGTTTATTTGGTAGGAGTTGGGGGACAGTGGACCCTAGGGGTGAGCATTATTCGATTTCGAACCGAAAATCGAACCGAACCGAATAAGAGATTCGGTTCGGTTTTAAAAAAAATCGGTTCGGTTTCGGTTTTGAAAATACTAAATTTTCTTATTCGGTTTCGGTTTCGGTCCAAAACCGAAAACCGAATAAGAAAATTTAGTTTATATATATATATATATATATATATATATATATATATATATATATATATATATATATATATATATATATATATAGGTATGTACTATAGGTATATAATAAATATACCTAGGTATATTTAGTTATTATATATATTAACAAAAAAAACACAAATAAACCCAAAAACCGAATAAACCGAAAATCAAACCGATTTAATTCGGTTCGGTTATTGACCAATTCGGTTCGGTTTCGGTTTTGTTTATTTGGTTTCGGTCCAATTCGGTTTTCGGTTATTTGGTTCGGTTGGAACCGAATAAACGAATACTCACCCCTAGTGGGCCCCACAAGCATGCAATGTAGCGTGCACAAAGTCCCAGCGTATCGCCAGACATCTAAAAAGATTTTTTTTTTTATAACAAAATACAAAAAAATGTTAAAGGACTAGAAAAACAAATGAAATAGAAGAAAAGAAAAAAAAAAGGAGAGGAAATTGCCATCTCTAGAAGAAATAAAATTTAGAGGATTTATTTTTATTTTTTTAATATGTGAGAATATACATACGGGTTTGAATAAATTTAAAAATAATAACAAATTTATGTTGCATACGGCCAACATGGAAACGACTCAAAATTGAGCCTTCCAACTCGTATTTGTATTATCCAATTAAATAAATTTAAAAATAATAACAAATAACTAAACAACTACCTAAATACTCCATTACTTATTACTTATTACTTATTTTAAAGAAAACGTAACCAAGTATTTTACTATCTAATATGATTTATTTATAACTAAATAATTCTAATTCAAGTAGTTAAGGTGTGAGCATTTTTTGGTTGCATACTGAATTCCTAGTAACGACATTTTTTTATAATAAATTTATATTTATTTTTTTAATATTTTTTTGGTTTTTTCTAAGGGCACCACCAAAATTGCTTGGGGGCATCACTTACTTGAGGGCAGTCCAAGAAGGTGGAGAATTTGCTAGGGGGCACCCAAAATTTGCTAGGGGACAGCCCAACCCCCCAAACCCTTCATTTTATTTCATTTGTCATTCTACACTCTCTCTCCTCAAGAAGAAAAAAAGAGCTCTCTCCCTCTCCCTCTCCTAAAACCCTAATTTCTTCTTCTCCACCACTCCACTCCCAATTCCTCCACCATGATTTCTTCCACAACCTTCGTAGATTCGAAGAGATGACACGCAAGTCAAAGCAACCGGAATCTAGGTACGTTCTTCCCTAATTGCTTCAAAAATTTTGTACATTCTATTCAAAACCCTAGAATATTTTTAATTCTTGAATTTTTTTTGATAAAATAGGTTTAGAATCTCTTTATGGTTCTCTTCCCTAATTTTTCAACACAAGAAACCCACATTTTATGTTGAAACCCTAACCCTAGAACACGACAAACTAGCATCTCGTTTTGGCAGTTCGAGTCTCATAACAGTAGGACTGTCAGGCATATGGCAGTCCTAATGTAAATCAGGACTGCCACAGTCCTGACAGTCCTCTTATGAAAGAGAACTGCCAGGACTATGGCAGTCCTCATTTACATTAGGACTGCCATATGCCTGGCAGTCCTACTGTAATGACATATGGGGGTGAGTAACTGCATGATGCTCATATGCGGGAGGTAACTGCATGTCCTATTTCTGTTTCTATTATTTAATAACTGTATGTTGTCATGCAGTCCACCGGCCGCTAACAAAAGAATACGGCCCACCGCGTCAAAGCGAAAAGAACGTGCGGGACGTCCTCTCGCGTCCGATAACAATATTTGAACCGGCGCCCGATGCTCAGAGAGGTTGCCAAAGTGACACTAGTGTCGCGGTCGCCAACGAGCTTGATTGCATCGACGACGTGGTCGACTTCCCCTTCATGAACAATAGGGAGTCTCGTTCAAAGGCCCGGCATGATATATAGTTGGATCTGGATATTTTTCTTGTTTCAAACTTAAGTTGGATGTGGAATAGTTATGTACTTGTTTGAAACTTAATTTGGATGTGGAATGTTTGAAACTTAAGTAGTTGTGATGAATTATTATAGTTGTGATAAATTATTGGGATGAATTATTGTAGTTGGATTATTGTGATGAATTATTGTGATAAATCTTAAGTTGGATGTGGAATATTTATGTAGTTGTGATTAATTATTGTTGTTTATGTACTTGTGATGAATTGTTGTTTTTTATGTACAGAGTATCAGTATCAGGACTGCCACCCCCTTGGCAGTCCTACACTAAAGTAGGACTGCCAGGGTGCTGGCAGTCCTGACTGAAACTTGCTGCAACAACAAGTTTGAGTTAGGACTGCCAGCACCCTGGCAGTCCTACTTCAGTATATGTCAGCCCCTGATTTTCAATTTTAATTTAATTAGTGTTAATTAATTTCTAATGGCATATTTAGCCTTAAAATAATTTAATATAATTTTAGGAATTTTTTTACAATTTTTAAAATAATTTTTAAATGAGTTTTAATAACTAAAATACCATTTTGTAATTTATTAAAATATTTTAATATAGTTTTGTAATTTATTAAAATATTTTAATAGCAGTTTATAAATACTTAAATTATTTTTATAATAGTTTGTAATTAATTAGATTGTTTTAAGTCGGGTTGCAAATTTTTATTTGCATTTGGATAGGATAGGGACCTATCTGTAAATACCTAGAACCTAGGGACCTAACTGCAAAAGCTCCTTTCACCCACCCCCGACGACCAGCCACCTCCCCGATGACTGACCCCGATCTTTTCCGCCTTTTTCGGCCAGCCCGACGCCCTAACCGACCTCTAACCCTATAAATACGACCCCCCCGGACTAAACCCTAACCCTAGCACAACCCCACGACCACTCCGACCCCCCTTTCTTCCCCGACGAACCTAAACCCTAACCCTAACTCCGGCGATCCCCTACGCCATCCCCACAGCGTCGATCACCCTCATCCACCACCACCATTCGACGCGCCACACCAAGCCGAGCCCAGCGCCACCCGAGCGCCACCGCGACGTCGCCTCAGTCGCCGTCCAGCACGCTCGAAACCCTCCCCGAAGTCGGACACACAGGTAACAGACCCCAAACTGTGTCGTGCGTGTCTCGTGCACGTGTATGTGATTCGCCGTGTCCTGACGAGCATGATGGTAGGACTGGACACGAAAGACTAGACCCGTACGTGTCGTGCTTAGCACGGACACGCGACTCTTGTGTCCTTAACTGTCAGGACACATAGTTTGTTTTATCGGGTTTTAATACTATTAACTAAAAACCTAAATAAATCTAAACTAAACCCTATCCCTAACACCCAGAGCGGGCTGACCCCCTGGCCAGCCTGACCGAACCTGAGAACCCGACCCTTTGGGCCGAGTTCGAATCCCCCCTGCTGTCTGTTTTATTTTCCTTTTTCTTTTTTGTTTTCTTTTGTTTTCTTTATATATATATATATATATATATATATATATATATATATATAATATATATATATATATATATATATATATATATATATATATATATATATATATATATTATTATATATACTGTATTATATGTATATATATATATACACTGTATTTATATATATATAATACAGTGTATATATATACATATAATACAGTATATATATTTTTTTTTACATATAATACAGTATATATAATAATAATAATATATATATATATATATATATATATATATATATATATATATATATATATATATATATATATATATATATATATATATATATATATATATATGTGTGTGTGTGTGTGTGTGTGTGTGTGGTATATATGTATATATGTTCATGTGTATATATATTATTATATATATACTATTATATATATGTATACAATATTTGTGGTGTATATATATATATATATATATATATATATATATATATATATATATATATATATATATATATACTATATATATATATATATATATATATATATATATATAAATGAAAAATAATAATAATAAATATCTATATATATATATATATATATATATATATATATATTTTTAAATATATATATATATATATATATATATATATATATATATATATATATATATATATATATATATATATATATATATATATATATTTTTATATATATATATATATATATATATATATATATTGAAGCAAAGGGTACTTCGGATAAAAGAGCTGGGAAAAAGCCTCCCAGGGGCACTTACAAATACATTGCACATAACTACTCCTCCCTACATTCACCTGTTTAACTCATACCATCTCACTCTAAATAGATAAGACCAACATAGATGAACTCTATTCACAATAGCTGATTAGTGACCAGCCTCCACCTGATATCACCCAGTGCACTCCAAGTCAAATTCTATGCTGTGTAATATTCCCGGTATAGAAGTGATCTTGTCTTCAAATATCCTTCTGTTACGTTCCTTCCAGACATGCCAGATGGTGTATAAAAGACGAACTCTGGCTTTTCTGTAGATGTCTGCACCTTTGACCTTTAACCCAGCTATCTCCTCAAATATACTCTCCATCCCATCTCGACCTCTGTTTGTGATACCCAGTTCTCCTCTATAATAGAGCCATATCCTACTGGAGAAGTTGCATTGGAAAAATAGGTGGTCTCGAAATTCTACGCTCATAACTTCACGGCAGAGAATGCAACTGATACTAGGGATTGGAAGCCCGAAGTTGGCTAACCTTTCTCTAGTGAGTAACCTGTTTCGAATGGCCTTGTATGCGCAGAGCTTGGTCTTAACCGCTGCACCTTTGGCCCATATGATGTCCGTCCACTCCACCTTAGGCCTGTGCTCCCGAACCTGGTTGTAAACTACCGAAGTATGAAACTGCCCTCCGGACCGTTCTTCCATTCCCATCTGTCTCGGCTCCCCTCGCTATCGATCACCGTGGCTTGTATATCCTCAGCATACCATCTCCCTTCTCTTCGTGTATTAAGTTCCCATCCTCCATCTCGAATCAGGACCTCCACCCGTTCAGCACTACCTATAAGTTCATAGGTCGGCCACCCAAGCAAATCGACTAAACTTTGGTGTCTGATCCATGTGTCCATCCATAGACTAGTGTCCCTACCATCAACGATGACCCGATTGAGATTCGGTTTCAACTCCGTCCGTCGCCGAAGAATCATCTTGAACACTTCTGAGTAATTGTTGTCGATAGGGAGCACCCAGAAATTGTTGTCTCGTACGTACCTGCTATTAATCCATTGCGCCCAGAGGGAGTTACCTTCCAGAAGCTTCCAAGCGAGCTTTAGAACGGCTACTTCACGGAGGACACGTAAAGAACGGATACCCGTTCCCCCCTCGTCCTTTTCCATGCATAACTCTTTCCATGAAATGGCGTGAAGTCCACCTTTCCAGACAAAATTAGCACACAGCCTCTCCACCTGGTTAATTGTATGCATAGGGAGAATTAAAGTGTCACGACCCGCACCCGCTTTTCGGACGCGAGCTCGTGAGCAAGCCAGCTACGTATCGAGCGGACTCCAGCCCGACTCGAGTACGTATAAGCTGTCAGGAAATAGGGTATCAAGTCTAATCTAAACTATATCTCAATCCACATGAATCATATAAACAAGAATGAACAAGTATGGGTCATGGTCTGCAGCCCATTAGCATATTGTTCGATTAGACTCTAAGAATGATATGAGTCTATAAATAAGCAGAGTATATCATGATATGGAATATAAAGCTCGAGAAGATAATAAAGAAATAACACAAACCAATACCTGTATCATGCATCGCAATCCTCTACCATCCTGCTCTGCTAACTAACACCATGCAATCGCTAAACCTGAAGAGATCATCAGGTCCTCAGAGGACTAGCAAGATACATAAAAACGAGCCTTTCTAACAGTTATTATGCATAGAGAAAAGTACGGAATAAACAAGTAAAACGGTGCAATGAATAAAGCACGAATCTATACACTGTCTACATGAAAATAAACTGCTGAACAAGGACTAGAGAACTCATGTCAAGATGTCAACGGATAACCGAAACGAAATACTCAAACCCTCGTCCCTAATGTGGACTCGCAGGTTTGAACTACTAACCCTTGTCCCTAGTGTGGACTCGCAGGTTAGCATCACCCTCGTCCCTAGTGTGGACTCGCAGGCGTAAACCCTATACTGCTAACCCTCGTCCCTAGTGTGGACTCGCAGGCTAGCATCTACTACTAACCCTCGTCCCTAGTGTGGACTCTCAGGCTAGCATCACCCTCGTCCCTAGTGTGGACTCGCAGGCGTAAACCCTATAGCTAACCCTCGTCCCTAGTGTGGACTCTCAGGCTAGCATCTACTACTAACCCTCGTCCCTATCGTGGACTCGCAGGCTAGCATCACCCTCGTCCCTAGTGTGGACTCGCATGTGTGGACCAATAACTACTAACCCTCGTTCCTATCGTGGACTCACAGGTTAGCTTCAAGGTTCAAGACACGGAGGCACGACTCAGTCAAGGCACGACCAATAAGACACAAGGCTAACTGTGAACACTGTCTAAAGCAATGATAAAAATATACCAGTGATAGAAAAGATACATGACAACAATATGAGAAATCGGATAAAATAATAGACAGTGCATGTAAATAAAGCTGTGTAGAAAGGCAAGGTATACTTGCCTGGAGGTTACACACAGATCCAACAAAATACAGTCAACTGCCAAGCCATCAAGTCCAAGTCCTCACAACTATCTCCGAAAGCTGAAATAAACATCGCCAACAGTCTCAGAATAGTCAAATTAGCTAGGATTGCCTGTCCTTAAGTCCAAATATGGAAACAGGGGCAAAACGGTAATTTCGAGCAAAAACGATGTCCGCCGTTGGACCCGCTTTGCACCGAAAAGCGTGTCAGAGTCAAAGGTCTCTAAAGTCGTCAAACAATATGTCTACGAATCCAGTTTTTTGATATGAACCCAACCATATGTCCAAAGTTGGATTCCGGCGGGCCGTGCACAAAATCACCCGTTGAGTCGGACCAGGGGGCCCGCGATACGGTGATTTTATCAACTGTCTCAGAATTGGACCAAACTTGGCATACAGGACCAAAAAACGATACGGTCCTGATGGCGCAAGTTTTGTCTCGATCTGACGAGCGTGCACAAAGTAATTGAAGAATTTGCAAAGTGCACGATACGGTGAATTTCGACGGATACGCATCAAATTCGTCGTGCACACGCGACCAATTTGAATTCCGCCAAAGTTCACACGACCACGAAACTGTTATGCAGCTTTTGATGCTTTCGGTTCGTGACCACGTTGCCCGGAATGGCGGGACGGACGTGGTATCAGAGGTTTTCGTGAACTTTCGAAACAGTTTTTTCCGTCAATTTGGAAAGCGATTTCTCGATGCTCGGTCGACGAAATTGGATTCCGAAAAAGAGTCGTGAGCCCTACATGTTGTCTAAAGTTCTGTTCAATTAGTTTTTCTAATATGGGACTGGATTGATCGAAAACGATCCTCAAATAAGGGTTCATGGACTGCTATATTCCCTGTTTTCGAACAGGTTTTTGATCGACTTCGTGTCGATTTCTTAGGTTGGTCGCTCGACTAATTCGAAACCTAACTACTGGGATTCGAAGATGGTTATGTTGTCTTTCTAAGCCAATTTATAGATCGAAAAATGGTTAAATATAGGACGAGAAAAATACCCGTGAATTTGGACTCGTGAGTACTGCTGTTGCTGCTGTTCCCATTGCGCGCGCGGCTGTTCTCGGCCAGCCGGCGGCGCACGGCGGCGCCGAGCGTGCGCGCGGGTCGCCCAGGGAGGAGGGGTGGTTGCGCGGTGGTTCGACGCTGGGTTCGAGGGGTTAGGTTTCGGGAAAATCTTTCCTTCTCGCGCGGCTCTGATCGTATATATATACTGATATATAATGACGGGTTCTCTGTTACTCGCATCTTCAGGGAAAACCCAAGTGAGAGGATGCTCTGGATTGGGCCAGGTTGGGCTCGGCCTGTTATGGCTGGGCCTGGGCTCCTATCTGCTACTGTTTTAATCCTTATTCATTTCTATAAGTAACATATATATTTAATCCATATATATACCTATGTGTATATATATATATCTAACCTTAAATACTCATGTATACCTACACGTATACGTATATACGAATACATATATATACACATATACACGAATACAATATTTGTATATATACACTTGTATTTATATATATTTATATACCAACATATATACACCTGTATATCATATATATATACCTACCTATATATATCATATATATCCCTACCTCTATATATATATTTACATACACATTTATACACATATATGTATATTATATATTCTATACACTTATTATTTATATATATATATTTTGTATAAAAAAAATAAAAAAAAATACACACATATACACATACATACTATACGTATATTTATATATACACACGCACAAAAAATATATAATAATAACAATAAAATAAGAATAATATGATAATAACAATAATGATAATAATAATAAGATAATAATAATAATAATAATAATAATAATAATAATAATAATAATAATAATAATAATAATGATGATGATGATGAAACCCATTTTGTATAAATAACCAAATATCTAGAAAATATCGTTAAGTCTACCCAAAAAGCTAGAAAATATTTGTACATACCTAAAAGTATGTCTACATAGGCTTGGGCTTGGTTTGGGTCCAATTTGCACTAGTTTGGTACAACCGGGTTCCCTAAAACTAAATATTATAATTAAATAATAAATAACATCTTCGGTAAGGGTTAAGTCGCAACTTGGCCTGGTTTTCCTAGTTAGGGCGTCACTATGGCTCGGCCTTCCCTGACATGGCTAATACACTAGTCAAGGCACGCCACTGCACTATCCGTGCCATGATTCCTAGTCGTCTGGTACTTCGAAACTCGACTATGGCTAAGGTCATCTATCATAATAATTAACTAAATAAACATTTAAAATATTCTAAAATCACTATTTAAATCAAATAAAAAAATTTGAAAAAAATTCTCCGGGAAGGGAAGCTACAAATTTACCCACCTTAAAATAATTTCGTCCTCGAAATTCCAATTCATGACTACTCCTTAAAATTCAAAGTCTACTATTACCTTAATCTCCTCAATTTAATTTCTCAAAAATATTTATAACCTCGAATACTTGAGGACTTCTACCCACCTTTGGTCACACTACTCCCTCGAAACACTGGTCACTAAAATCTTATAGTCTTCTAACTAGTTGCTAACAATTCTACCGGCAGATATCTAGGCATATAGTATCTATAATCCCTCATATCTATAAACAACCAAACATTCAATAGTCAAGCGATATTATACTATAACTTAAGAATTTCTAATAAATTCTAGACAGCACGATCGTTCATCACCCCAAAATAGGAAGGGACGAGAGTCAAGGGTACGAAAAGCAGGAAGTATATTCGAGAGCGAATATAGAGTTTTCAATGACGTAGAGAATTTCTAGGAGAATTTTCAAAGCAGTGTGGATTGAGATTCCTAAGGTTTAGTCAAAGTCGCAGGCTCGTATCAGTACAGTTACGTAACTGATACGATATGCTCTGAACTGTATGGGCCACCACAAAAACTTGTCACGACCCGCACCCGCTTTTCGGACGCGAGCTCGTGAGCAAGCCAGCTACGTATCGAGCAGACTCCAGCCCGACTCGAGTACGTATAAGCTGTCAGGAAACAGGGTATCAAGTCTAATCTAAACTATATCTCAATCCACATGAATCATATAAACAAGAATGAACAAGTATGGGTCATGGTCTGCAGCCCATTAGCATATTGTTCGATTAGACTCTAAGAATGATATGAGTCTATAAATAAGCAGAGTATATCATGATATGGAATATAAAGCTCGAGAAGATAATAAAGAAATAACACAAACCAATACCTGTATCATGCATCGCAATCCTCTACCATCCTGCTCTGCTAACTAATACCATGCAGTCGCTAAACCTGAAAAGATCATCAAGTCCTCAGAGGACTAGCAAGATACATAAAAATGAGCCTTTCTAACAGTTTATTATGCATAGAGAAAAGTACGGAATAAACAAGTAAAACGGTGCAATGAATAAAGCACGAATCTATACACTGTCTACACGAAAATAAACTGCTGAACAAGGACTAGAGAACTCATGTCAAGATGTCAACGGATAACCGAAACGAAATACTCAAACCCTCGTCCCTAATGTGGACTCGCAGGTTTGAACTACTAATCCTTGTCCCTAGTGTGGACTCGCAGGTTAGCATCACCCTCGTCCCTAGTGTGGACTCGCAAGCGTAAACCCTATACTACTAACCCTCGTCCCTAGTGTGGACTCGCAGGCTAGCATCTACTACTAACCCTCGTCCCTAGTGTGGACTCTCAGGCTAGCATCACCCTCGTCCCTAGTGTGGACTCGCAGGCGTAAACCCTATAGCTAACTCTCGTCCCTAGTGTGGACTCTCAGGCTAGCATCTACTACTAACCCTCGTCCCTATCGTGGACTCGCAGGCTAGCATCACCCTCGTCCCTAGTGTGGACTCGCATGTGTGGACCAATAACTACTAACCCTCGTCCCTATCGTGGACTCACAGGTTAGCTTCAAGGTTCAAGACACGGAGGCACGACTCAGTCAAGGCACGACCAATAAGACACAAGGCTAACTGTGAACACTGTCTAAAGCAATGATAAAAATATACCAGTGATAGAAAAGATACATGGCAACAATATGAGAAATCGGATAAAATAATAGACAGTGCATGTAAATAAAGCTGTGTAGAAAGGCAAGGTATACTTGCCTGGAGGTTACACACAGATCCAACAAAATACAGTCAACTGCCAAGCCATCAAGTCCAAGTCCTCACAACTATCTCCGAAAGCTGAAATAAACATCGCCAACAGTCTCAGAATAGTCAAATTAGCTAGGATTGCCTTTCCTTAAGTCCAAATCTGGATACAGGGGCAAAACGGTAATTTTGGGCAAAAATGATGTCCGCCGTTGGACCCGCTTTGCACCGAAAAGCGTGCCAGAGTTAAAGGTCTCTAAAGTCGTCAAACTACATGTCTACGGATCCAGTTTTCCGATACGAACCCAACCGTATGTCCAAAGTTGGATTCCGGCGGGCCGTGCACAAATCACCCGTTGAGTCGGACCAGGGGGCCCGCGATACGGCAATTTTATCAACTGTCTCAGAATTGGATCAAACTTGGCATACAGGACCAGAAAAACGATACGGTCCTGATGGCGTAAGTTTTGTCTCGATCTGACGAGTGTGCACAAAGTAATTGGAGAATTTGCAAAGTGCACGATACGGTGAATTTCGACGGATACGCATCAAATTCGTCGCGCACACGCGACCAATTTGAATTCCGCCAAAGTTCGCACGACCACGAAACCATTACGTAGCTTTTGATGCTTTCGGTTCGTGACCACGTTGCCCGGAATGGCGGGACGGACGTGGTATCGGAGGTTTTCGTGAACTTTCGAAACAGTTTTTCCGTCAATTTGGAAAAGTGATTCTCGATGCTCGATCGACGAAATTGGATTCCGAAAAAAGAGTCGTGAAGCCCTACAGGTTGTCTAAAGTTTTGTTCAATCAGTTTTTCTAATATGGGACTGGATTGATCGGAAACAATCCTCAAATAAGGGTTCATGGACTGCTATATTCCCTGTTTTCGGACAGGTTTTTGATCGACTTCGTGTCGATTTCTTGGGTCGGTCGCTCGACTAATTCGAAACCTAACTACTGGGATTCGAAGATGGTTATGTTGTCTTTCTAAGCCAATTTATAGATCAAAAAATGGTTAAATATAGGACGAGAAAAATACCCGTAAATTTGGACTCATGAGTACTGCTGTTGCTGCTGTTCCCATTGCGCGCCGGCTGTTCTCGGCCAGCCGGCGGCACCGAGCGCGTGCGCGGGGTCGCCCAGGGGAGGAGGGTGGTTGCGCGGTGGTTCGGCGCTGGGTTCGAGGGGTTAGGGTTTCGGAAAAATCTTCCCTTCTCGCGCGGCTCTGATCGTATATATACTGATATATAATGACGGGTTCTCTGTTACTCGCATCTTCAGGGAAAATCCAAGAGAGAGGATGCTCTGGATTGGGCCAGGTTGGGCTCGGCCTGTTATGGCTGGGCCTGGGCTCCTATCTGCTACTGTTATTAATCCTTATTCATTCTACAAGTAATACATATATATTTAATCCATATATATACCTATGGTGTATATATATATATATATATATATAATAATAGATATATATATATATATATATATATATATATATATATAAATATTATATATCTATATATATATATATATATATATATATATATAAGATATATATATATATATATATATATATATATCTGATAATATATATATATATATTATATATATATATATATATATATAAATATATATATATATATATATATATATATATATTATATATATATATATATATATATATAACCTTAAATACTCATATGTATACCTACACGTATACGTATATACGAATACAATATATACACATATCACGAATACAAATATTGTATATATATATATTATATATATATATATATATATATATATATCTATATATATATAATATATTCTATATTATTATACAAATATTTGTATATATACACTTGTATTTATATATATATTTATACCAACATATATACACCTTATATCATATATATATACCTACCTATATATATCATATATCCCTACCTCTATATCTATATATTTACAACATTTATACACTATATGTATATTATATATTCATATACACATATACACTTATTTTTATATATATTTGTATATATATACACACATATACACTGCATACTAGTATATTTCTATATACACACGCACAAAAAAATATATAATAATAACAATAAAATAAGAATAATATGATAATAACAATAATGATAATAATAATAAGAATATTATAATAATAACAATAATGATAATAATAATAATAATAATAATAATAATAATAATAATAATAATGAAACCTATTTGTATAAATAACCAAATATCTAGGAAATATCGTTAAGTCTACCCAAAAAGCTAGAAAATATTTGTACATACCTAAAAGTATGTCTACATAGGCTTGGACTTGGTTTGGGTCCAATTTGCACTAGTTTGGTACAACCGGGTTCCCAAAAACTAAATATTATAATTAAATAATAAATAACATATTCGGTAAGGGTTAAGTCGCAACTTGGCCTGGTTTTCCTAGTTAGGGCGTCACTATGGCTCGGCCTTCCCTGGCATGACTAATACACTAGTCAAGGCATGCCACTGCACTATCTGTGCCATGATTCCTAGTCGTCTGGTACTTCGAAACTCAACTATGGTTAAGGTCATCTATCATAATAATTAACTAAATAAACATTTAAAATATTCTAAATCACTATTTAAATCAAATAAAAATAATTTGAAAAAAAATCTCCGGGAAGGGAAGCTACATAAAGCCTGCATCCAGTACGATGATCGCCCAGATAATGAGCGGACGAGCTCTAGTCTTCCTCCAAAGGAAAGGATTGCGCTTGTCCATCCCTCCAATCTTTTTGAACATGTTGAATCAGCTCAGTACAGTCATCCGCCTTAGCTTGATTAATCGAGAGTGGCAATCCGAGGTATTTTACCGGAAGTTGCCCCTGATCAATTTGTAATCTCTCCGCCCATCGGCTTTTATCAGGGCAGTCTCTGCTGAAATATGCGCGGCTCTTATCTCTATTGAGAGTCAGGCCAGCCAACGCACCGAACTCTTCATGCACGGAATTGAGATTATCAATAGATTTTGCAGAAGGCTCCAAGAAAACCAAAAGATCATCCGCGTAAATGAGGTGCGAAACACATGGCTGAATACGACGAAAAAGAGGAGTGATATGCTTACGATAAACTGCCAAATCCATAAGGCCATCACAATGGTGAACAGGTACGGAGATAAAGGATCTCCCTACCTCAAACCTCGATTACTTTTGAAATATCCATGCGGCTGACCATTGATTAGAATAGAGAAGGTCGGAGTAGAGATGCATTCTCTAATCCGATTGACCCACCACCGATTAAAACCCATATTAAGCATCAGCTCACAGACAAATTCTCTATTAACTGAATCATACGCCTTTCTAAGGTCTAGCTTGATGCAACCCTTGCGGCTACCGGCTTTGTTAAAGTCACGTACCAGTTCATGGGCAAGCAAACAGTTCTCCGCAATCGAGCGACCTTTGATAAACGCCGTTTGGTTGGGTGAAATAAGCTCCTACAAAATAGATTGCATCCTGTTACACATAATATGTGTAATAATTTTATATATAAAGTTGCAGCAAGCGATAGGCCTGAAATCTCCCAGTGTTGCAGCTCCTTCCTTCTTGGGGATGAGCGTCAAGAACGTATGATTCATCTCCTTGAGTATGCGTCCAGTTTGAAAGAACTCTTGGACAGCAAGAGAACCTGTTGCTTCAGGTATCCCCAGTGTAACTTGAAGAAGGCGGCATTGAATCCATCCGGTCCCGACACTCGGTTTGGATCTACCGCTTTTACCATGCCTTCCACCTCTTCTAACGTTACTTCCTTCCTCAGGTGTTCGTTGCCCATCTCAGTGACAATTCTCTTACAAATAGGTTCGGGAATTCAGTACTGTAATCATTCTGATTGAACAACCGACTATAGTACTCGATAGCTTGCTCAATGATCTGATTGGTGTCAGTACTCTCGGATTCCCTTCTGCATCGAGAAGGCCTTGCATGGAGTTCCTGTGTTGGCGGGCTTTGATGGTGGCGTAGAAAAATTTGGAACATCGATCCCCATCCTTGAGCCATCCGCATTTGGCTCGCTGCTGTAGTTGAATCTCCTCTATGAATCGAAGTCTTCTGACTTCGTTCTGCACGGAGATCTCTCTCTCCGCTAAGGCGTTGTCCAATGGCGACAGTTGAAGAAGGTCCTGAATGTCCTGGAGCTCCCTTTCCTTGGACACGAGGCTGTGAATCGGCCTTATTTTGTTCCAGAGTTTCAGTTCTCCATTGATCAATTTGAGGCGTTGCACTAGAGTAAATTGTGCGTTACCCCTCAGAGATTTAGCACATCCTCTTTCCACCGCCTCCTTATACCCCTCAATTTCCGGCTAAGCATTACAAAAAAGAAAAGGTCGTCGCCGTGTGTGGCCTCTTCAGTCATACGAATAAGAATAGGAGTATGATCACTTGTGCCTCTGTGTAACCCCTCCGCTAATCCATTTGGGAAAATCTCGAGCCACCTGTTTTACACAACGCCCTATCGAGTTGGCAAACAACTCGATTGGTAGTTGAGCAATTCTACGACCATATTTGCCCCTCTTCGATAAGCACATAAGGCCAGATCTTAGTAAGCAGTCCTGAAAGTCTGCCAGGATAGGGTCAGGACTCGACGGCCTCCTAACTTCTCCGCAGCTGATATCATTGTGTTGAAGTCCCCATAGCACAAGTGGTATCTGATTCCCTACTTCCATAGCTACTCTGATTATATTCTCCCATAACTCAAGACGTTTCCGTCTATCATTATGTCCATATACTGCACAAACCACTACTTGGAAACCCCCTTTGTTAGTTAAATCAATTGCAATTAACTGTTCTGTAAGAAGTCTAACCTGGCCAGTCCATATCCAAGTGTCCCACAGCATCCATATTCTAGCCATACTGCCCAGCTCTAGATTATGATACGACGTCCATTGATCAGGAGTTCGTCTCTTAATTAAATCAGCAGACTTAACCTTGCTCTCGAGTATAGATACTATCGTACTTCTGTGCCTTCGAACCATATTTAAAATCTCCCTCCATCTCACGCTGGAGTTTGCTCCTCGAGCATTCCATGTGAGTATTGTCATCTAACTCGGTTTGAGGTGTCCTTTGAAGAACCCTGATTCTTTTCCGGATAATGGAAAGAATTCACTGAATGCGAGTTATTGGGTGCCTGGATATCTTTTCCAGTACCTGCTCCGTTCTTATCACCTCTCAACAGTAGCTTCCATTGAGGGTTGTCCCGAGTTAGTGTTGAGTCCCTGTCCAATTGATCCTCTCGACCTCGTTCATCTGGATTTAAGCCTGGTTGTATGTTTTGAGTGCCTGCATACTGCTGATCTCTCCTTGTGGCTTTAGCGAGTGTCCTCAATCCCTCTGCATCCATACCATCTTTCTCAATTAGGGGGTCCTCGTTTTCCTCTGTATTTTCACTTCTGACCCTATCATGGCCATATAAGATCAGGGCCTGGGAGTTGTTGATGTTGATCTCCACATTAATATCCTCTCCTGCTCTTTTACCCAGTATCGAACCATATTGTGTAGTAGGCGCATATCGATTTATCTCAATACTGCATCCATCTCTTCCTCAAATGTTAACTACTGGGGCAATATCAGTATTCATCTCGACTTCATTATTGTCTTCTGCCATGGTTCCTTGAACCCCTTCCTGCCTTGTTCCTCCCCGAGTTGTAGGTGTCTCTTTCTCATCTGGTAGTTGATTAACTTTCTTACATTGTTCAAGGGTATGCCCGAAACATAGGCATTTCCCACATGCCGGTGGCACCCATTCGTACTCGATCTCTTGCTCCATTCTTTGTCCACTCGACAGAAGCATATCGATCTTGTGTGGAAGCGGCTCTGTTGCCGTGATCTCAACGAATACCCTCGCGTATGCCAGCCTTTGCCTTCTAGCTGTAGGAAGATCCGTGCGTATTGGATTACCTACCATGCTTGCCATTTTCATAATCGACGGTATGCTCCACAACCGGGGGATAGCCAGGGGAACCTAATCCAGATGGGGACCGCTGTAAGACGATCCTTTTCGAAGTTCGACTCAGGGTCCATCGTTTAAGGAAAAGTCTGCCATCAAACGTCCAGGGGCCCCCCTCCAGCACTCGTTCTATATCCTCTTGCAGCAGAATTGACGAAATAGAAGCCGTTTTCCCTGGAGAAGAATTCTATTGTACCCTTGGGAGCCATACCCTATGCGCGAAAGCTCTAATCTGGCCAAGAATGGCCGATTCTCCATAACATACAGAACTAAGGGTTTTTCCAGTACTCCATAGTTTCTTCCAAATCATCTCCTGTGATTTCAACAACCCCGCTTCCCGTCAATGATCCGTGGTTCGACATATTGAAGGGAAGTCTCTTCCTGTGTTCTTGATATCTTACAAAGGTCTGCCCAGGATACTGGTTTGGACGTTCCCCCTTTATTCTCTCTCGACTAGGTTTGTTATTGGTTATACTTTTCCCAGTATCCCGATTATCCCCTTTGCATTGCACAGGTGTGGCCGTCGCTGTCCTACGTTCTTGGAGTCTCCCCCTGTGCTACCCTCTCGAAACGGCAGGCCCTGCTCTGTCCCTTTGATATCTATCTCTATTTGCATTAACTCCTTTCCTCTCCCATCTGACTGCTGCGGTCCCCGTTGGATTCCTTCTTCTCTCTCCGTTCAACAGTGGTCCACCCGTCGGCAGCGTCTCGCATCCCTTGCTCTCCTTGCCCCGCCGGGCCTTCCTCTCCTGAGCCCGTCCTGTGTCAACCGTTGCCGCGCCAGGATCCCCGATTTTGGGAGCAAACCCTAACGGAACCATTGAAGAATTATATATAATATATATATTTTATATATATATATATAATATTATATATATATATAGATATATATATTATATATATAGTTAAGTATTTCTTATAAGAAATACTTAACTATATATATATATATATATTAGTATTATATATAAAATAATATATATATATACCATTATGCATACATATAAAATTTATATATTTATATGTATATATGAATATTATAGTTATATTTTATGTATGTATTTCAAAATTCTACTTGTACAAATATTATTGTGCATAAATTCTCAAGTCATTTTTATTGTTTGAATTATGACTTGTATATTTTTTACCACTTTAAAATATTATTATTTAAAATCCTGTATTTTATTACTGCAACCATTTGGTGTCCAAGCCTAGCATAGATTTTTGGGCTCAAATATGTTTTCATACATTTAAGACCTGTACAAGTCTATTGGACTTGATTCATGGCCTTGGGTCCTGTATTTGAACTCTGGTTCAAATTATGTACATGGACAAAATACGCAGATAATTAATTATTTAATTTCAGATTGTGTACTATGCTATTTTTGAATTTCTAAAAATACTTTAATTGCTGCTAAAATTCTAGAAAATAGTATTTAGATACTATGTTAATTTAGCTAATTTAGCATAATTTTTACAGTATTTAATTTACAGTTTTGCCACTATTTTGGCATATGAACCGAACTCATTTTCTGTGTACTTATGAAAACTGATTTTTATAAAATATATATACTGGTTAATAAATTCCAGAAAAATTATAATAAATTTCTATAATTAACAAGGATCATTTTAGTATTTTATTTTAATAAAATTAAGCTTTTTGTCTATCTCAAAAATTGTTAGATCATCATGTACAGTTGATTTATTTATTGAATAATTACGACTTGCAACTTTTTGTGTTGTTTTGAGTTATAACCGTATTGAACCTCACCCCACACTAGTGTAAAGACCCTAAAAAGTTAGTTATAGTATTGTCATCCCACATTGGTCTCCTATGCTAAAGTCATCATTTTGGCTAGGTGTCCAGTCACAAGTCGTGTTTCACCAATTAGTGACTTAGTGTTTTAGCTTAGTGTGAAAACTAAGTTTATGTATTTATTTCTACAGTGATGATCATCAGCATCTATAGCATTTTTATCGCTGCTTTGCTTTGCTAGAGGCAAGTACTTTTACAAACTTTACATACTGTTACATCAATGAACTGCGAATCCAACCATGTTAAATGCTGATCCTTGGGGTAGCAAGTCAAATCCTCACATGTTGTACTTTCAGTCACTGCCATGCTTAGAACAGTCCTTATGTATCTCTCACATGATTAGAACCTGGGTTATGGGGAAACTGTTAGTAGCATACGTGATCATGCCCCCTTATTCGTACGTACGTACCGAGCAAGGTTGACATTTTATGTATACCTTGTCGTAGGCGCACCAGCTGTATTTGTACGTATGTATATCTATCGCTTGTTTTACTTGTACGGAAGTAAATTTTATATACTTGTGCCACAGTACATTTTACACCTATTGACGATCACGTACTTGCTACAGTTTTAAACATTACATATACATCTGTCTTTATGACATATGTGTCTTTGCCATGATAGATTATGTGATGCCATATTTCCAGTTTATTCCTCTTATGTTCATTTCCATATTTCATATGCTAGTTTGTTAGAATCAGTACTTGCTCCCGTCCTGACAGGATAACGTTGTAGGTATTCTTACTGAGGAGGAGTTGCTCTGTGACCCATATTATGGAGATACTGCCGAGGACCCGGCTTTGCCTTACGAGGATGTACCTGCGGGGAAACTCGTCTAGTTTGCGTAGTTGCTTGGGATATTTAGTGTAGTCATGTATTAGACTACGTATTTTATAACTGGACATGTATCCAATTTTACATTTCAGACTTGTACTTGGACTTATTACTATTTGAGACGACTTTTGTGTTTGGAGCATTTGACTCTTATTTACTTATAGAACTGTTAGCACATTTAGTCTTATCTTGTTATTTCTAGAACAACTTACTGCGCTTTATCTCAAGCGTAGGCTGGACATGACTCGGCCCGGCCCAACAATTTGGATAGCGGGTCGTGACATGTTTTGAGTGGTGGCCCATGCAGGTCGAGTCTAAATTGTTTGGTTACGTTATTGTACCAAGCATGCCGTAATTAGGAACTTAAGGTAATTAGATAACATTAGGAACGACGCTTAGAACACCTAGAGGAATACTAGGATTGCAAATAGGAAACGTATCACATGCTTGCTATTATAATTAGATTTTCTTGTCTATGATTGTTTACTTTAAAGAGTCCTTATAAATTCCTTTTTTGCAATTAGATGGTGCTCACTCTCGTTCACCTCGTATGTCACACCTGAGAATGGCACACTCCCTATCAGTCAGCTGACCAGTTGACTGAT
The DNA here is from genome assembly GCA_029216955.1 of Iris pallida. NCBI lineage: Eukaryota > Viridiplantae > Streptophyta > Magnoliopsida > Asparagales > Iridaceae > Iris > Iris pallida. Next base: position 9,584,165 of record JANAVB010034218.1, read on the forward strand.
CACCTCCACTTCCACCTCCACCTACCATATTTCCCCCACTCCACAAATCCACCAACCCGAGATGCCTCCACCATCTTTCACATCACAGTCCCATCTAGAAGCAGGAAATTTCACACACACAGAAAGCCCATGCGCCAGAACCAACATGCGCCAGATCTCAGACAAACACTTTACAGCAAAGTCGATGAATATGGACATTTGAAAGAGGACTTTTTATTCATATACAAAAGTCTATTACATGACTAGAAAAGGTTTGTACAAAGGAGATTTCTACAAAGAAAGATCCTAAGTCTACAGCCGGCGGCCACCCTGTGCCTCCAGATAGGCGCAGCAGTCACCATGCGCCGCCAGTCAGGCGCAGCAGACACCATGCGCCTTCAACCAGGCGCATCCCACCATCTCTTCAGCAGCTCAGTTATGTGCATCCAGCTCAGTTATGTGCATCCCTTCAACAGCCCAGTTATGTGCCGCTCTTTCAGCCACAGGCTCACCTGATAAGTGCTTCGCCAAGCAAGCATTTAACCCTCTGGCTGGAACCAAGGAAGAGAAGAGCACGCAAAGCCGTGGCCAGGGGAGGCTTCGAAAGAGCCTCCAAAGACCAAGGAAGACCGTGATCGAAACCGCGGCTAAAGGAACAGCTTTCAACACAACCAAAGTGGGCAACCCCCCACTTTGAAGGAAGAAAGAGCCTAGCACCGTAATTTCGATCTGCGGCTCCTCCGAAATAACGGAGACGAGCCCGAGCATCCCTATCTTTGGATGCAACAGGCACCTTCCGCCTGCCTCAGAAGCCCTCGACTCCGTTTTGGATGTAACATCACCTTCAAGTGCATCGAAGCACACGACGTCTCATCTTCACCCTCGGGAGTACTTCGTCGACCGAATGCACCCGCATATCCAAGTTCATATTGGAAGTACGTGAGGGAATGAGAAGCAAACCTTCTCTCCATGCCACTATTTATAGGCCGGCAGATCAAACCCACGCGCCAAGTGGATGGCTCTCCGAATTCCGTGCAATGAGTTTGCATTAAATGGATGAACCGACGCCTCGAATTCAGCCAAACGGCTATTTATAGCACTCGAGGAGCGACACAGCCGCATCATTAAAGGACATGTCAATGTGCCAGCCAAACAGCGCATCACACGGACGCGCCCTCCAGCATCAGGCGCATCACACGGACCGTCCTGTAATACCCGGCGCATCACAGAGGATGCGCCCCCCACATCCCCATACCGAGTGGGACGCCAACTAACGTGCCCACTCAGCTGTCCATCGAACGTCACAAACATTAAATGCTGAACGGACAGAGTTGGCAGCACGCTTCCCAAAGTCTGAACAGTTGACAGCTTTTTAGAAAATGAAGCGTCGGCAACGTCAGCATCATCATGACTTTATTCCGACGGCTACTGCCATGGCCACTCCACCATCAGCATGCGCCTCTACGGCCATGCGTCCAAATCAGCATGCGCCTCTACGGCCATGCGCCCAAATTAGCATGTGCCTCAAAAGCCATGTGCCCCAGACTGTTCTCTGATCCCAAAAGACAGAAGAAAAGTCGTCTGCATGCGCCTCAAAGCCATGCGCCCCAAATGGTTTGTAACTCCTAAAGGTTATGAGCCGCAGCCTCCTCCTGCGTCCAATTCAAGGCACAGCTCACCAGATCACTCCTCTCCACCAAATCCGAGATCTTCGAGCCATGAGTCGACGACACGTGTCCTTTGACTCAACTCGTCCAAGATTTCAGCAACAGAAAGATCTTCTCCTCTGCTACGTGCCGGCTCACAACAGTAGTATGAAGAGTTCTCCCCCTCGATCAGGGCGCATCATCCATGCGCCTCCATCAGCAACCTCCACGTGGCATCCCCACACCGGCGTATCCTACATGCGCGCATGAGCAGCCAGCCTGCAAAACTATAAATAGAGGGATCATTTCCTTCTCACACACACCAGAATCCAGAACGAACATACAAGAATCACCAGAGAGGCAGATACAGACACTCAACGTCTTCCTCCTCGGCGAGCTCCAGCACCCAGAGCAATCTACACCTTCAGAGAACCGATAACCGTCGTCAGCCCGTCAACGGAGTCAACGCATTACCACTCGCTCCATTGGCACTAAGGACCCAGCTTAAACAAAGTGTACTCCTAGGACTACATCTAAGTCCTATATTGTATCACTGTTCTGTTTGTATTATAGTTTTCAATCAAACAATTTTAATGGCAAACAAGCTGGCGACTCTGCTGGGACTTCTTTCTCCTCTTTCGAGAAAGTCGTATCACAGGCCGACGACGTGAAGGTGGGCTCCTCCCACAAGACGCTGGTAGTGCGCCTCCCAAGCGTACGAGGAGTTCATTTCTGAAGGAAGTGCGAGTCCTTCGAAGCGGCTGCCGAAGCCGAAGAAGACCCGCACGGTCTGGGTGCGCAAATCGACGCCTCGGGCACCACCACTGAAGGGGATGCGCCAATCCAGCCTTCCCTTCCTGCTGACGATCTCAGCAACCAGGGTGCGCCCGTTGATGCAGCGCATCTTTCGGAGAAGCGTGCGGCTGACCACGTTCCCCAGTCATCTTCCTCTCAGGCGAGGAAGATACGTCGACGGAGCAGGGGCGCAGCCAATGGCCCGCGCATCACCTCTGATGCGCCACAAAGAGCCTCTGTCTTTGACAGACTCACTCGCTGTAATGGCGAAGAGAATTTGGATACTGAGTACTATGCGCCCCAGCGGCTAGTACGAAGAAATTCAAGGCGGCACGGGCCATGCGCCATAAACGTGCTATGCCAGCCAGGCCAGAGGCACGCGCTGACAATCACACGCGCTGCCGATGGCAAGCTGTACAGGTTGACTCAGGTGCTTCTGCACCAAAAACGAGTCGACCTTCAAAGTCCTCATCTCGCTTGGGCGCATCTACTTCGTGCACAACCAAGTCTGATGAGGCAAATTCAGTGGTCTTCTCCCGCGCCTCCTCTGGTTGTGCGTTTGAGGTCCGTTCAAGTCACTTCAAATGTTGTGGTTCCCCACTATTGATCGTGATACCTGCTTGGTATTAGATCAGGGGCGCAGCACTCACCTAACCACCCCGGTGTTTGGCCTTGCCATACGTCTGAAGGGGTGTGAATGTAGCACTCTCCTCTAACGACCTGCGCAACGTGATCACTCACAAGCGCCGGTCAGGAGAGTTAACCAACAAGCACGATGCGCCTCTCACGGGCATACTTGTGCGGTGGTCACCATCAACTGCTGTTGCAAGGCAGTACCACCAAAGCAGTCAGTCTTTCAACGGCTGCAATCATCGACACCCGCTCCGACATCGCCTTGGGACGAAGGTGTCAGCAAAGAGGAGCCAAAGGTTGCTTCATGCAACGTGATCTCCAACTCCTCATCAGTCCGGAAGACGACTGCCAATTCCTCGTCTTCATCCAAAGCCAGCCGAGGAAAACCAAGGCAGCTGTCTCGACCTCTGGAGTGTTCGAAGGCACTCGGTCGAGGAAGAAGTTCTTGGAGGAAGCTGGGGTAGTCAGACCCTTGTTGAGCCTCCTTCCGAAGACGAAGATGTCCAAAGCACAGCTGCGGTGGATCTTCATCATCAAGGCGAGGTCGGCCTCCCTGAAGCCCCTCAAAATGAGGAGCCTCCAGGACACCGTCGGGGGTAGTTCTGGAAACGAAGAGGCCCTTCAAGACGGAGCTGAGGGCAATCAGGCCCTTGCAGATGCGCCTGTCGAAGATCTCCAGAATGAGGCTGGGGGTGGCCAAATACCAGGAGAGGCGACTCCCCCACATGAGAGTGAGGCTGAGAGCGAAGCCTCAACTGATTCATCCACCTCCAGCCGTGTTATGACAGTATACATGGCTGGGGGTGATCCCGAGACTGATGCACCGCCGCAGGACATAGTCCAGCGCATAGACTCATTAGAGGAAGGACTCAAAACCCTCTCTGCCTCAATGCAAGTACTGACTCAAGCAGTTTTTGAGATGCGGTTGGCCTTGATCAGGACACCTTCAAATGGTCCCGACCCAGGAGCCAATGGGGAGTCGAGTGTGCCCCTCCAACGGGCACCCTCAGACACAGAAGTACCCCGGATATCGGAGCCCTCAAACGCTCCACTCCAGATGATACCTCCTTTCCCGACTCCTAGCTCCACGGAGGATGTGGTCGAAATGATCAAAGACTTGCGGGAGCGCTTCGAGTCCAAGAAAAGGCAAGAGGAGCGCCAGAAGATGGGCATTCCCCAGCCCTATCCCCTCGAATGGAACAAGGTGGTTTATCCCCCAAAGTATAAACCACAAATACTTACGCCATACGATGGGAAGGACTCTCCACGACGGTACCTGACATACTTCCAGTCACAGACAGGGCACCTTCCGAAGGAGCGCGCTCCTCACCAGCATCTTTGTTGGGACCCTAAAAGGGTGGCGTACGACTGGTACTGCAGCCTCCCCGATAATTCCATATCGTCCTTCGGCGACCTGACGCGCCTCTTCCTCGACCGCTTCTACGACGGCGGGAAGGATATGACGATGGCGTCTCTCATAGAGATACGCCAGAAGGAGAAGGAAACGGTTCGGGCGTTCATCGAACGCTTCCGTCAGGCCTGCTTCAGGCTACCTCCAAGCATGCCAGAACATGCGCTTCTCTCCGCTTGCAGCATGAACATGCTGCCTGCAGTAAAGCTCTGGCTCAACTCCACTCTCCCTCCCTCTGGAGCTCCCTGATCATCGAAGCTGAAGCTGCAGAAAAGAAGGCGGCCAATGCACGTCTTCTGGGTGTCAGCTTCCCCGCCTTTGACGATAAGGGGAAAAAGTTCGCAGCCAACAACTCCGGATGAGAAGCAAAGGGAAAACAGGCATTGACTGTTAATGCCTCGAAAGGCGCATCTGCGCCTACTCAGAAGCCTCCACTGGCACCGAGACCCAAGGATTTATTCATTCAATGATGACGATACCCTGCAACTTTTTGAGATACTGAAGCAGGGTGACAAGATCAAGCTACCGGACCCAAAGCGGCCCGATGAAGTCGGGAAAGTGGACAACCCGAGGTACTGTCACTACCATCGGTTTGTCGGACACCCGACCAAGGACTGCTACGTCCTCAAAAATTACATCCAGCGCATGATCAATGCGGATGTAATCTCCGTCGACTACGAAGAGAAGACGGTGTCAGCTAATGTGGTATCGTTTCAATTCGGCACTTTGCCGCCGACTACCACACAAGATGGCGTCATCCCCATCCCCAAGACGACAATGGAGGTGGTGAACTTGCCACCTACCCATGACAATGCGAGTGGACTCATCCCACTCACCACATCTCGAGGAGAGGTCCTCTGGGTTCACCCCGACCTCGTCTCCGAGGTGACTCAACCGGAGGTACGCTCTACCTCCAAATTAAAAGGCAGGAAGATCAAGTCTTGCCGCACAGTCACTTCTTCAATGGAAGAGGCACTTCCAGTGCAGACGCGTGCACAACAGAACGCCCAGCCCGGCGAAGCTACCGCCGAGGTGGTGCCTGCTCCTAAAGAGGGCCCATCTAAGCCCTCAGCTGCCAATAAGCAGAAGCAGGTGGAGGCCCGTTTCGACAGACCTCTACGGAAGGAGAATGCTTCGGGGCTAGCCAAGCCTCACAACTTTGATATTCTGGCACAACTGGCCAGTACTCCTGTACGCTTGTCTTTGTTCGAGCTCCTGCGTCTTTCCAAAGACTCCCGAGAAGCTCTCTGCGAAGCTCTGAAGGATGCTGAATCCTTTCTCAGTCAGGTCAAGCAGCCTGAAGACCTCCCAACTACTTGTGCGCACTGTCATTGTACGGATGAAGTTATCCCAAACATAACTTTCCCAATAAGACATGCTGCTCAAGCATCACCGACATAACCGACCGCTGTTACACAGGGTACATCGGTTCGGTCAAGGTGAGCCGGATTCAGATCGATCCAGGGTCTTCCCTAAGTATCATCCCGAAGGCGCTGCTATCAAAGCTGGGGATCCCAATGTACCTGGCGCCCTCCAATACAACCATCAGTGGCTTCAACGCTAGCAAGAGCGAGCCACTGGGCAAGATCCGACTGAAGTGTCACATCGGCAGCCTCAAAACTGAGGTGACTTGTTATGTGGTAGATGCCGAGGTCAACTACAACATCCTACTCGGACGACCTTGGCTACATGAGTACATGGTAGTGCCCTCCACGCTCTACCAATGCATGAAATATGTATCCACCAACGGCGTCATCCGGACGGAGTTTGCAGACATCGATCCTTTCAAAGGGATTAAGGCCTACTTCACCGATTCTGACTTGTACAAGCCACTTGACGAGGAGGAAGCCAACGACGCTGATGATGAGGCAGAGACGGCAACAGAGCCGGACATGGAGCCTGAGATGACTCCCGATGCCCCCTTGAAAATCCGACTGAAGGGCAAACCACCCCAGAAGGTGCCTCCAATGAGCATCAAGCTATCAGGGAAAGCACCGGCCCACGAAGCTCCCCTGAAGATACGCCTCAAGGGAAAGCCACCTCAAACATCGGCTCCCCTGGTGGTAAAATTACAGGGAAGGCACCACTCACCGGAGGCGCAGTCGAGGCACCTCTCAAGCGTCTTAAGGGCAAGCCGCCGCAGTCATCCAAGATGCCAGAGAGGGCTCACATAACCCTCTCCGACCCCAAAGTCAAAGCTGTAGAGGACGCTCCTGATCCGACTCCAGTGCTTACAGATAGGAGCTAGGCGAATATATCTCGGCTGATGTAGATGCACCCTCCTTAGACAATGTAATCCCACGGGATAAGATCTCGTATTTTATCAATAATAGAGTGTCTTTCAATTATTCTTGTCTTCCACACTGGAATGCCATGTATACATTAGATAACGCTCTACGGTCGTTGCAAACACAAATAATGACCGTCCATCATAATCGAGTAGTCCCGTCTCAAGGAGTCTGTTTCATAGCCCCTCCACGGAGCCGAGACAAGGAACCATCATCTTGGGCAAAGTCGAGCGTCATCAAGACCTCCCGCCACTCGAGCCAGAACCTGATACCGGTAGAGTACAAGTCTATCGGTACATAGATGCGGCAAAGCACATCATTCAAAAGATGGGCTACGACCTGAAAAGCAACAAAGGCCTAAACTACGGCAAGGGTCGACATCTCCCTATCCGGCTTTCGATACCTAAGGAAAGCCATAGGATTACTACAATCGGACTCGACGGGGCTTAGGCTATGTCACGTCGCCATCAACTCCAGAAAGTTCGGACGTAGAAGACGTAGAACATTTCCACTCGTCTGAAGCGTCAACTTGGGATTCCGATACCAGTATCGGATCAGTTTTCAGGAAAGTGCTGTCAGCTAACATGACATCAGCGCAACCTCAGAAAGATGAAGGCGAAGACCAAGCGCCGGAACCCTTCGAAGAGGAACCCTGGGCTCAACGCCTAGGACAACAATGGGAATCTCGTTTTGAGTTACGTGAACCTCCCACCGAAGACGAAGTCGAGCAGATCGACCTCGGGGATGGGTCTTCTTCCAAACCCATCTTTATCAACAAGAGCCTAGAAGGAGAAGACCGAGAGTCTTTAATCCGACTGGCTAAGGAGTATATCGACGTCTTCGCTGGAGCTGCGAGGACATGCCGGGACTCGATCCGTAGATCGTGATGCACAAGTTGAACATCTTACCTGATGCCAAACCTGTCAAACAACAACAGCGACGTTTCGTCCGGACATCATGAATGCCATCGATCAGGAGGTGACAAACTCTTGACCAGTGGCTTCATCCGTGAGGAACAACACCCGGATTGGATAGCCAACGTCGTCCCTGTCACCAAGAAGAACAGAAGATACGAGTCTGTATCGACTTCAGGGATCTCAACTCTGCTTGTCCGAAGGACAATTCCCACTTCCAATCATCGATGTTATGATCGACAACACATGTGGCTTTGAACGCATGTCCTTCATGGACGGGTATTCAGGCTACAATCAAATCAAGATGTTCCCCGATAACGCAAAACACACGTCATTCAGAACTCCGAAGGGTGTTTTTGCTACACAGTGATGTCTTTCGCTTGAAGAACGCCGGTACAACATACCAACGAGCGATGAGCACCATCTTCTGTCAACATCTTCGCAAGATAGTCGAATGTATGCTGACGACATCGCAGTCAAGAGCCGCCTCAAAGGAGATCACTTACAGGACCTGAAGACGGTCTTCGATCTCATGCGGGCACATCAACTCAAAATGAACCCCGCTAAATCCTTCCTGGGGGTTTCTAGCGGCAAATTCTTGGGCTTTGTCATCACGAAAGGCATTCATGTCGATCCCGAGAAGACCAAAGCCATCCTCAACATGGACCCTCCGAAGAACCTTCGAGAACTTCAGGGCTTACAGGGACATCTGGCATACATCCGAAGGTTCATAGCAAACCTCTCCGGTAAATGTCAACCCTTTACTCAGCTCATGAAGAAGGGAGTCTCTTACGTCTGGACAGAGGAGTGCCAAAAGGCTTTCGACGACATCAAGGCTTACTTGACAAGCCCGCCAGTCCTAGTGGCACCTGTCGCCGGCAAACCATTTCTCCTCTACGTCCGTGCCATGGATCATTCCCTTGGCGCTCTGCTGGCTTAAAACAGCGATGCAGGCTACGAGCAAGCAATCTACTACCTCAGTCGAACACTCATCGGGGCCGAACACCGGTACAACCCTGTTGAAAAGGAGTGCTTGGCTTTGGTGTTTGCCATCCAGAAGACTCGTCATTACGTCTCGGGCCAGACAAATTCATGTCATTTCTCGAGTCAATCCGCTCAGAGTCCTCATGACAAAGCCAGGGTCATTAAACTCCCGGCTGGCTACATGGGCGATCCTGCTAACACCATATAACATGGTGTTTGTTCCGCAGAAAGCTGTCAAGGGTCAAGCTCTGGCTGACTTTTTAGCTGTACACCCCATCCCAGAATCATCAAAACTCTATGAAGACATCCCGGATGAGGTCCAAGAATCAAACGTCACTGAAGGAAGCCCCGTTTGGCGGATTTCTTCGATGGCGCTTCAAGAACAGGCCCCAAGGGCCAAATCATCGCAGGAGTGGGGGTAGTCTTAGTCTCTCCCGTCAGCTGGTCATCCAGCGTGCATACTCTCTTTCGAAGCCGTGCTCCAACAACGTTGCTGAGTACAACGCGCTCATCATGGGACTCCAGCTGGCACAACAGCTGGGGGTGGATCATCTGGAAGCCTACGGCGACTCGAAACTCGTCGTGAACCAGATTCGGGGCAATACGAGGTTCGCCATGAAGATCTGATCCCTTACCATGAAGTTGCATTGAACATCATTTCAACCTTCACTGGGTTCTTTATCGAACATGTCCCCCGTCTACAAAACTTGGAGGCCGGCGCTCTGGCTGGCCTCGCAGCCTCATTGGCAGCGCCCCTTGGGACTCAACACTATGTCACGGTAACTGGCCGAGACTTGATTTGTCCTAGAAACAACCTATGCTCGCGAGTGGCTCACGCCATACCGACGAACACTGGTGTCAATGTCCGAGACTGGAGATTCCCGTTCATCGACTTCGCTGTCTACGGAATCCTTCAGAGGACCCGAAGGAAGCCGTCTCAGTCAGGAGACGCTCTCTTCGATTCTACTACGATACAGCCACCAAAATGCTGTATCGACGCTCCTTCGATGGGCTTCTCCTTCGATGCCTGTCCAACGAAGAAGCGGCCGAAGCTCTTCGAGAAGCTCATGACGGAACTTGCGGAGCCCATCAACCCGGTCCTAAGTTGCAGGATCGACTGCGACGTATGGGCTACTACTGGCCAACCATAGCCGCCGACGCTGTTGAATATGCTAAGAAGTGCCATGCGTGCCAACTTTATGCAGACTTCATACACACACCGTCTGAACCGCTACATCCTACAGTCGCCTCCTGGCCCTTCGAAGCCTGGGGCATGGACATTGTAGGACCAATCACCCCTCCTTCATCAAGAGGACACCGTTTCATCCTGGCCATCACCGACTACTTCTCCAAATGGGCAAAAGCAGTCCCACTGGCAGAAGTAAAAAAGCTCCAGGGTGGTCAGCTTTATCAAACACCATGTCATTTACCGTTTCGGAGTACCCCGACGGATCATCCATGACAACGGTCCTCAATTTATCAGCCATTTTCAGCAGGTTCTGTGACAAGAATCGCATTCAGAACGTGGCCTCAACCGCCTACAATTCGGCAGCAAACGATTGGCCGAGGCATTCAACAAAACTATCGTTAGGCTGCTCAAAAAGGTCGTGTCATCCAACAAACGCGACTGGGACGAAAAGCTTGGCGAATGCCTTTGGGCCTACCACAACTGTACGAACCCCAACAGGCAACACACCATTCTCCCTGGTCTACGGGAGCGAAGCGGTACTGCCTCTCGAGATACAGATACCCTCACTCCGCGTAGCAATCACAAACAAACTCACAGAAGAAGACAATCAACGTCGTTGTCTGCGGAAACTGGAGGCACTTGACGAAAAGCGTCTCCTAGCTCAACAATGCATCGAACTCTACCAAGCCCGTATATCACAGGCTTTCAACAAGATGGTCAAACAGAGGACTTTCCAAGTTGGCGACCTGTTTTAGCAGTCAGAAGGCCAATGGTGTTAACTCACAAGACACCAGGAAAGTTCGAGCCCAAGTGGGAAGGACCTTTCATCATTGAGACGGTATACTCAAACGGTGCTTACCGCCTCGCCAAACCCAATGGGGACTTGTTCATGATGCCCATCAACGGCAAGTTCCTAAAGAAGTACTATTCTTGACATCCTTCAGACATGTACTTCCCCAAACAACCTCTTTCCACAAACTCATACGCTTCCGGAACCCAGCTGTTCCGTGGCATCCTTCCGTAGAAAGATAACCACGTCCACATTACCTCTGAGTTGTCTCTCTACACCCTACAAAGCGGAATCTTACACTTCGTAAGTTTACGTTATCCTTCATGTTTACCACGTCCACATTACCTCTGAGTAAACATCTCGTACAAACAGCCCCTGCGTTGTCGTACATTGATCGCAGAACTTCCACGTCCACATCACCTCTGAGTCGTTCGGCGTATCCCCAAGATCATTCCTACCACGTCCATAATACCTCTGAGTAGGAAGATTCTATCATTTGAACCCAATGATTGCCATGTCCACATTACCTCTGAGCAAACATGTTGGTTCCTTCAAACTTATTATCTGTACCTAAAAACCAAGGTGCGCAAAAGATAATAGGTCCACACAAATCATCAAGTTCATGATAACATAAATGAACACACCACAAAAAGTTGCGTACTTCTTTATTTCTAAAAAAGAGAGAGTACATAACTATACTATCCCTCAGCAAGGGTTGCAAAAGAACATAAAAAGAGAGAAACTACAGTCCCTGAACCTCTCCAGGGTGGGATGACAGCTCTCTGACTCGACGTCTCAGGTCAGCGGTACGAGTTTCCACAGTTGCCAGGACTCGACGCTCGGCCTCTTGACGCATTAATTCGACTGCCTCAGCGGAAGTTTCGCTCTCATGCTTCTCATCAAGCTGTCGTCGCTGCTGAGCCAAGACAAGAGTCCGCTGAGTAAAAGTTGCTTCCTCCTGCTTGAATGCTACATGTTCAGCCAGAACACGATCGGCTTCTAATTGGAGTCGGGCCCGCTGGTCCTCAAGACGGCGCATCTGGGTGTTGATCTCTGCGATGTTAGCATCCAACGCAGCTCGCGTCTCCGTCGTCTTCTTCATAGACTGAGACAACTGCTCTACCGCAGCCTCAGTCTCAGCCACCTCGCGCTCCCAAACGCTCACAGTGGCCTGGTGGAAGACTCGATCTCGGCAATCAACTTCCCCTTCTCTGCATCTATCAAGACGGAGAGGTCATTTCGTTCGATGCGCTGCAGTTCCGCGAGCCGCTCGTCCAGCTCTATCACCGAAACCTCCAGAATTTCGGCCATATGGTCGTGGCCTTGATGAACGCGGATCAGCTCGATACAGGGCATTGCCAGAGCTCTTGCCATCACGAAGCTCCCGTTGGCATCCATCACTGCAGATACACCCCTCTGCAGCATTTTGTACACTCCCTCAACGAGGAATTTCACATACTCGTCGGCATCCGCCAGTACCTGCGGTGTCATAGCAGGAGTTGGAGGAGCTACTACAGTTTGCGGACCTAAGGAAGATCCGCCAACCTCAACCTGCGAGGCTTGAACCTCGACATCAATAGGCTCTTCATTGACAGGGCCGGACTGCTTGCCCGAGGAGCCGAAGGAACAGAGGGAGCCGGCACAGGCGTCGAGATAGTTCCCCAAGTAGAAGGAGCAACAGAGGGTTCCACACCCTTACCCTTCTCAAGCCCGGAGGAACCACGACGTCAACGGCTACCTCTTCTACCCCCAACGTCCTATCAACGACAAGTACCTCCCCTGCAGAACGGGGAGATCAACGCTCATCTCCTGGCCTGCCCCAGGAGATAAGACCGGCAGAAGGGTCTCATCCTTCTCAAGTCCCTCTACAGGGACAGAATCTGTCGCTACCTCTTGATCGGCAGCCACCTCAACTTCCGGTTGGAGCCGGGGTAGGACTTGGCAGTAATACAGCCGACCTCCCCTCATGACAAGGAGGGGAATCAACCTTCTCCTCTGTCCCAATTACCTCTGTTGTCCCCTAACAGACTCTTGCAGCTCTGGAGCAACGTCATCGGAAAACGACGAACTCCATTCTTCTTACCACCAGGAAGCTGCGTGCTTGCTAAACCCTCGGCATTTGAAGCCTCCGTCGTGGCCTTCGTCGTCTCGGAAACTGCTGCACCCTCAATTTCCCTCCTGACGTAATCCGGGGATACCGGAATCTCCACGACGACAGCATCCTCTGGATCTTCCTCCATGGGAGACGTCATAGTCGGCGGGATACGCACTTCAGACGAGCCCGCCGTCTCTTCTTGCCTGCTCCCACCTGACTTTGGGGTACGAGGTTTTCTTTTTAGAGGTTCCTACAAAAGAAGGTGAAGCCTCGGTTACATATAGGACGCCCTTACCTCTTCGGACGCCGGATCCGATGACACCGTCGGTGACGACGCCTTCTTCTGCTTCTTCGGCACAGGAGATTCAGCTCCTGTATCTGCACATCGTTTTGATCGACCGCCCGAGGGTTCTGCTTGAGATGCGGAAGGGGCACTCCGTTGACCCACCACTGACAGACGATGCGATCGGGCCTTCACTGGCATGTCCCCGGTCTCTGCTAACTGGGTGCCTGCGATAAGACTGGTCTTCCTGTCATATCCGGAGGACGGGGCAGCCATAACACAGTAAAATTTGCGGCCGAGTAAAGAATGGGCGGCCGCGGATCTGGGACAGGCAGCGTAAAACGAGCCCCGATACACCCTGCATTATAGTAATGCCAAGCTCGTGCACCATCCAACAAACTTCCAACATACCCCAGGGTAATACTGGGTTATCCAACATCATCTGGGCATAACCAAATTGTCGCACAAAACGGCTCGGCAAATACGGTTCCAGGTAGCACTGATTCCTTTCGGTACACCAGATGGATGGGCGGATACTTTGCAACCAGCGGAATCCCCATTGAGGCAGAGTGGTGGTACCTTCGCCCAAGTCCCTTAAATCTTCGTTGGCCTCGAAACCCAAGTAAATTGGACCAACTTTGGTGATCTCCCAACCCTGAAGACGGGATAAAACCCTTCTACAAACAGGGACACCAGTGTGCGACCAGCTCCTCCGATGGAAACGACGAAGGAGTGCGTCTCCAGCCTTAGAGTCTTCTTCGAGCCTGGACTCATCACACTGGGATGATGCAAAATCAGCCATCCTATCAAATAGTGAAACGGCAGTTCGGCGCGCAGGAAGTTATTGTTTCTACCCTGTCATGAATCATATTTCCAGCAAACTCTCGCAAACCTCGCTGCAGGTTACATACCATTACAGGGAGAAGAGCCAAACGTCGGCCGAAGACCAACTTTACGACTGGCAGGATTAAGTTCCGGGTCACCCTCTCTACGGCACCGGATCCGCCCGCGAACACGCAATCCCGGAGCCATATCATCAGATAGGCCGCCAACACCGCCTTGGATGACATTCGATAAACAAGATGCCAGAAGCAGCTGTAGGAACGTGCATCTGACTGCTGGTCTTCATTTCCTCGGGGGTTCTTCTTCCCTAACCTGCTCATTTCGGACAGCACTTCGCTACGAGAGAGCGCCGGCGGAGTGGAAAACTGCGAAGAATCCTCTTTGTCATGCCTGAAGACGTAATCTCTCCAAGCGGTCACATGGGGCTGCGTCCCGCTTTTATCCCTCTCTGCATATAGTAATGATGACTCGCCACTTCCTTGAAGACGGCCGTCATCTCCTCAGCCCTCCCCCAGGACCTGAAGTTCCTCGTTGGTGGAAAGTACTCTTCATAGGGTTCGACCCCCAAGGGAGTTTCGACACCTCATACATCGCATGAAGTACGAGCCCTAATTCCCCCACCGGAGTAAAAAGGTCCCGGTATGGATATCAAACATCTCCAGGAGTGCGAGGAACATGTGCCTATTGAGGTCAACGCCCGCCTGGGTAGCACGGATCGCGGCAGTCAACCCAATCTCTCGGAGCTCAGTCCGAAACCGCGACAAGATCCAGAGTGTCAGTCTATCCCATTTGGAAACGTAATGGCACCAACCCTCCACCCGAAACTCTCCTTTCGGGTATGAGCGTTCCATCAAAAACATACGATGTATAAAAGTCGAAGCACTATAAGCAAGCGATCAATGGGTACATCACTGTAGAGGCTCCAGGACGTAGTCCGTCAGGTGAAAGAAGACCCAGACGTATGACGGTCAAAGTATCCTTTGGTCGGAGGTAGAATCAATTTGGATGACGCCAGTCACCGCTCCCCCCTGAGAGGGGGTAAGATCCCAAGACATCCTCCTCTTGGAAACAAGGCACAGAAGGACGTCAAAGGCCATTGACGTTCAAGCTGCTTAACAGTCATATGCACTCCATTCGCTGCAAAGAACTAGTCCTCCTTGACCTTCAACACTGTCGCTTCAATAGAAGTGAGGCGGTCTCCAAATAGAAATTCAGGCTTCAAGAAGGTCACTTTATCAGATGTGGAAGATTTTAAAACTCCATGCTCATCATCCGTTTAAGGAACCCATACTGTTGTTCACGGATTTGGGTCATTCTCTCGGAAGGCTGATCCAGCATAAGAGCATCTCGAACGGGGTTTATCACTTTCTCGTCATGTTCTACTCCCATCTGGTTGAAGGCAGCCTCTAAGAATACTTCATTCAAAGGCGGGATTGCCATTGACACTAGCAAAGATCAGAAAATGTTAGAAGTAACAAGAGCACACAATGTGTTTGAAAGAGGAGCTTCGGCACATCGTCAGGGTTTGAACCCATGCGCGTCAGCAGTAGCCTCGGCGCATCATCAGGGTTTGAACCCATGCGCGTCAGCAGTAGCCTCGGCGCATCATCAGGGTTTGAACCCATGCGCGTCAGCAGTAGCCTTGGCGCATCATCAGGGTTTGAACCCATACGCGTCAGCAGTAGAGCCTCGGCGCATCATCAGGGTTTAAACCCATACGCGTTGGCGGGCAAAGACCGCGGCACATCATCAAAGACTCAAGGTCTATGTGCGTTGATGTACGAAAAATGAGACTTACCAACCACCTCCGGCCGAACTTCGACAGGCCGACGGGAACGTCAGTCGTCACAACTTTCAGGCTCCTTCGCCTTCTCCTTCCCCTTGCCGGCACCGCGAGGAGTCTTGGGAGCCATTCTCTCGAAGAAGAAAGAGTTAGGGTTTTTGGAAGAACTCTAAAGAAGGCAAAGACACAGAGAAGAAGAACTCTCTCTCTCTCCAACCCTCACCTATTTATAGGGCTTGGTCGCACGCGTGAACCGATGACGTGTGATCTCAGCCGTCGCTTCGGGTTCTGTGAAAGGATAACAGCAAATAAAACTAAAAGATCATCATTAATCTTTTCGGTTACCGAGGCATCATCATCATTAACTGAGAGGAGCATGCGCCGAACAGGCATCGCCCAACAATCATGCGCCCTGACCTCCATGCTTCTTATTCAAAGTATTCCAAAACTTATTCAAAAGTTTTGAAAACTTTGAAGGGGGTCTTGTGGAAGCATGGAATTCACAACCAGAAAGCCCATGCCAGAAACCACATGCGCAGATCTCAGACAAACACTTCACAGCAAAGTCGATGAATATGGACATTTGAAAGAGGACTTTTTATTCATATACAAAAGTCTATTATGACTAGAAAAGGTTGTACAAAGGAGAATTTCTACAAAGAAAGATCCTAAGTCTACAGCCAGCGGCCACCCTGTGCCTCCAGATAGGCGCAGCAGTCACCATGCGCCGCCAGTCAGGCGCAGCAGACACCATGCACCTTCAACCAGACGCATCCCACCATCTCTTCAGCAGCTCAGTTATGTGCATCCAGCTCAGTTATGTGCATCCCTTCAGCAGCCCAGTTATGTGCCGTTCTTCCAGCCAGGCTCACCTGATAAGTGCTTCGCCAAGCAAAGCATTTAACCCTCTGGCTGGAACCAAGGAAGAGAAGAGCACCGTAAAGCCGTGGCCAGGGGAGGCTTCGAAAGAGCCTCCAAAGACCAAGGAAGACCGTGATCGAAACCGCGGCTAAAGGAACAGCTTTCAACACAACCAAAGTGGGCAACCCCCCACTTTGAAGGAAGAAAGAGCCTAGCACCGCAATTCCGATCTGCGGCTCCTCCGAAATAACGGAGACGAGGCCCGAGCATCCCTATCTTTGGATGCAACAGGCACCTTCCGCCTGCCTCAGAAGCCCTCGACTCCGTCTTTTGGATGTAACAGTCACCTTCAAGTGCATCGAAGACAACACGACGTCTCATCTTCACCCTCGGGAGCACTTCGTCGACCGAATGCACCCGCATATCCAAGTTCATGTTGGAAGTACATGAGGAAATGAGAAGCAAACCTTCTCTCCATGCCACTATTTATAGGCCGGGCAGATCAAACCCACGTGCCAAGTGGATGGCTCTCCGAATTCCGTGCAATGAGTTTACATTAAATGGATGAACCGGACGCCTCGAATTCAGCCAAACGGCTATTTATAGCACTCGAGGAGCGAGACAGCCGCATCATTAAAGGACGTGTCGGATGCGCCAGCCAAACAGTATCACACAGACGCGCCTCCAGCATCAGGCGCATCACACGGACGCGCCCTGCAATACCCGGCGCATCACAGAGGATGCGCCCCCACACATCCCCATACCGAGTGGGATGCCAACCAACGCGCCCACTCAGCTGTCCATCGAACGTCACAAATATTAAATGCAAACTGACAGAGTTGGCAGCACGCTTCCAAAGTCTGAACAGTTGACAGCTTTTTTAGAAAACGAAGCGTCGGCAACGTCAGCATCATCATGACTTTATTCCGACGGCTACTGCCACGTGGCCACTCCACCATCAGCATGCCTCTAAGGCCATGCGTCCAAATCAGCATGCGCCTCTACGGCCATGCCCAAATCAGCATGCGCCTCAAAAGCCATGCGCCCCAGACTGCTCTCTGATCCCAAAAGACAGAAGAAAAGTTGCCTGCATGTGCCTCAAAAGCCATACGCCCAAATGGTTTGTAACTCCTAAAGGTTATGAGCCGCAGCCTCCTCCTGCGTCCAATTCAAGGCGCAGCTCACCAGATCACTCTCTCCACCAAATCGAGATCTTCGAGCCATGAGTCGACGACACGTGTCCTTTGACTCAACTCGTCCAAGATTTCAGCAACAGAAAGATCTTCCTCTGCTACGTACCGGCTCACAACAGCAGTATGAAGAGTTCTCCCCCTCGATCAGGGCGCATCATCCATGCGCCTCCATCAGCAACCTCCATGTGGCGTCCCCACACCGGCGTATCCTACATGCGCGCATGAGCAGCCAGCCTGTAAAACTATAAATAGAGGGATCATTTCTTCTCACACACACAAAATCCAGAACGAACATACAGAGAATCACAGAGAGGCAGATACAGACACTCAACGTCTTCCTCCTCTCGGCAAGCTCCAGCACCCAGAGCAATCTACACCTTCAGAGAACCGATAACCGTCGTCAGCCCGTCAACGGAGTCAACGCATTACCACTCGCTCTATTGGCACTAAGGACCCAGCTTAAACAAAAGTGTACTCCTAGGACTACATCTAAGTCCTATATTGTATCACTGTTCTGTTTGTATTAAAGTTTTCAATCAAACAATTTTAATGGCAAACACCAGCAGGACCCGATACTTCCACCACCCCCTATCACTATACCTACCCCTCACACTCGACGGGAACAACTGCTCACTCTGATCCAGGGGTTCCTAACAACCCATCAGGAGCAGACCACCCTACTCCGCCAGAGCATGGAGCATTCTGAGGAACGTACCGTGGTCCTACCATCTGTAGAGCCACGGCAGAGAGCAGGGACAATCAAAGACTTCATGGGTCTAAACCCCAATGAGTTCTCAGGGACTGAGGGCATAGTAGTAGCAGATGACTGGCTAGACTTGGTAGAGAGGAAGCTCCTTGGAGTTAGGATGCCGGATGACCTCCAGGTCGAGGCAGCGGGATTTTTGCTGATAGACTTGGCAGGAGTTTAGTTCCGGAATGAGCCGCTATTCGCGAGAGGGAGGGCCACTTGGGACCAGTTCAAGACCCAGTTCAAGAAGAAATTCTTCTCGACCACCGCTAGGGTAGCCATGGGGCTACGATTCCAGAACATCCAGCAGGGGAACCGTCCTGTTGACGAGTATACGGCAGAGTTCAGTCGCCTGAGCCGTTTCGCTCTTAGTCTAGTTGCAGACCCTGAGAGATGACGCGTAGGTTTTGCCATGGTCTAGTTCCAGACATTGGCATTCTTATAGCGGCGAACGGTACGACTGACTACTACCAGAGCCTAGAGTTGGCCCGGAGCATTGAGGAACGTCTTATGTCTAGCAAGAGGCCGGCTTCTGTACACCTCGAGGGACCGTCCAAGCGTCAGGCTTTCCAGCCGAGAGCACCGATGCCGCACCAGCAGACATACCGTCCCCCTACACCACATCACCCGACCCTGCCAGTTAGAGCCCCGGGACCCCGGCAGCAGCAGAAGAGCTATATGTTCTTTCTGCGGAAGACCAGGGCATGATTGCTCCATCTGCAGAAAGAGGTTGAAGCAGTGCTTAGTTTGGGTCTGCCACCCATCAGATTCGAGACTGCCCAGTAGCGAAGCCTAGAGGGCCGCTCCCGACTCAGCAGCAGAGGTTTGGGCAACATCTGCAGCAGCAGAAGGGACCTCAGGGGAAGGCTTATAGCCTAGCTCTTGAGCCGAGCCGGAGCAGGTTTCGGAGCCAGATTATTTAGCTGACGTCATCACAGGTCATGTTTATTTGCATACCTTTCTAGCTCTATGCTTGTTTGATTCTGGTGCATCTCATAGCTTCCTGTCATTAGAGTTTATGCATAAACACCACTTAGTAGCTACACCTACTGCGAAGATTAGTAGAGTAATGACGGAAGGAGGACCATGCCTATTAGAGCTATCTATAGATGCTCTATTACTATTGCCGGGAGAGAGTTCAGGGACGATTCTTTGTGATGCCACTCCCCGGTTATGATATTATATTAGGGATGGACTGGCTTAGCTATGCCCATGCAGCTATAGGCTGTCATGAGGGTAGTATTCTGTTCAGTCCCCCAGGCACAGCACCATTCAGTGTCAGGAGGACAGGACCGGAGATCAGCCTAGAGCCGAACTGTTGTGCGACAGTTGGGGAGTTAGCACCGCCACACCCTATCATTAGGAAGTTTATGGATGTATTCCCAGAGGATCTTCCAGGACTTCCGTCTGACAGAGATGTGGAGTTCACTATAGATTTAGTACCAGGTTCATCACCAGTATCCCGGACTTGCTATAGAGTGAACCCCAAGGAGGCCATAGAGATGAAAGAGCAGATTGATGACCTGTTAAAAAAGGTTTCATTCGATCTAGTGCTTCTCCATGGGAAGCACCAGTGCTCTTTGTACCTAAGAAGGATGGTACAGTTCGGTTGTGTATTGACTACCGGGCGTTGAATGCCATCACCATTAAGAACAAATATCCTCTGCCCAGGATAGATGATTTGTTCGACCAGTTGAGTGGGGCAAAAGTATTTTCCAGGATAGATTTGAGATCCGGTTACCACCAGGTGAAGGTTAGGGCAGCAGACATCCAGAAGACGGCGTTCAACACGAAGTACGGACAGTACGAGTTTCTGGTGATGTCATTTGGTCTCACAAATGTGTCAGCTGTCTTTATGAATTTGATGAATAAGACATTTCACCAGTATCTAGATAAGTTCGTCGTAGTGTTCATCGATGACATCCTAATATACTCGAAGACGCCGGAGGAGCATGCAGAGCACTTGCGGACAGTTTTAGGGATTCTGAGGCAGGAGAGGTTGTTTGCCAAATTGTCGAAGTGCGAGTTCTTTTTAGACCGAGTGGAGTTTTGTAAACCCCCTAAATTTCTACTTTTAAATTTTTTTATTGAGTATTTAAAATTTTTACTTGGTATTTGTACGTCGTATAGTCGTATTATACGTCACGTAGGAGTTCGCATTTTTGTACGTCTCGCCGAGTGCGAATATGTGCGAGGTACACATTTTTGTAAAATATTTTAATTTAGAAGTTTGAAATTTTTGATAATAAATAATAAATATTTCGATTACTAAAGGTTGTAGATATATCACATTGGAAGTTTTCAATTCTTTATTTACGTCATGAAGGGTTATATAAATAGTATTTTAAAAATGAGATTTTATGCAAATATTCATACATACAAGGTGCATAAATTTAAATTTTTATTTTT
>JANAVB010034218.1:9605021-9877138 GCA_029216955.1 Iris pallida
AGCAGCAGGCCAGAGGCACGCGCTGACAATCACACGCGCTGCCGATGGCAAGCTGTACAAGGTTGACTCAGGTGCTTCTGCACCAAAAACGAGTCGACCTTCAAAGTCCTCATCTCGCTTGGGCGCATCTACTGCGTGCACAACCAAGTCTGATGAGGCAAATTCAGTGGTGTTGAACTCCCGCGCCTCCTCTGGTTGTGCGTTTGAGGTCCGTTCAAGTCACTTCAAATGTTGTGGTTCCCCCACTATTGATCGTGATACCTGCTTGGTATTAGATCAGGGGGCGCAGCACTCACCTGACCACCCCGGTGTTTGGCCTTGCCATACGTCTGAAGGGGGTGTGAAGGTAGCAATCTCCTCTAACGACCTGCGCAACGTGATCACTCACAAGCGCCGGCAGGAGAGTTGACCAACAAGCACGATGCGCCTGTCACGGGGCATACTTGTGCGGTGGTCACCATCAACTGCTGTTGCAAGGCGGCAGTACCACCAAAGCAGTCAGTCTTCCAATGGCTGCAATCATCGACACCGCTCCGACATCGCCTTGGGACGAAGGTGTCAGCAGAAGAGGAGCCAAAGGTTGCTTCATGCAACGTGATCTCCAACTCCTCATCAGTCCGGAAGACGACTGCCAATTCCTCGTCTTCATCCAAAAGCCAGCCGAGGAAAACCAAGGCAGCTGTCTCGACCTCTGGAGTGTTCGAAGGCACTCGGTCGAGGAAGAAGTTCTTGGAGGAAGCTGGGGGTAGTCAGACCCTTGTTGAGCCTCCTTCCGAAGACGAAGATGTCCAAAGCACAGCTGCGGCGGATCTTCATCATCAAGGCGAGGTCGGCCTCCCTGAAGCCCCTCAAAATGAGGATGTCCTCCAGGACACCGTCGGGGGTAGTTCTGGAAACGAAGAGGCCCTTCAAGACGGAGCTGAGGGCAATCAGGCCCTTGCAGATGCGCCTGTCGAAGATCTCCAGAATGAGGCTGGGGGTGGCCAAACACCAGGAGAGGCGACTCCCCCACATGAGAGTGAGGCTGAGAGCGAAGCCTCAACTGATTCATCCACCTCCGACATTGTTATGACAGTATACATGGCTGGGGGTGATCCCGAGACTGATGCGCTGCCGCAGGACATAGTCCAGCGCATAGACTCATTAGAGGAAGGACTCAAAACCCTCTCTGCCTCAATGCAAGCACTGACTCAAGCAGTTTTTAAGATGCGGTTGGCCTTGATCAGGACACCTTCAAATGGTTCCGACCCAGGAGCCAATGGGGAGTCGAGTGTGCCCCTCCAACGGGCACCCTCAGACACAGAAGTACCCCGGATATCGGAGCCCTCAAACGCTCTACTCCAGATGATACCTCCTTCCCCGACTCCTAGCTCCACGGAGGATGTGGTCGAAATGATCAAAGACTTGCGGGAGCGCTTCGAGTCCAAGAACAGGCAAGAGGAGCGCCAGAAGATGGGCATTCCCCAGTCACAGACAGGACACCTTCCGAAGGAGGACGCGCTCCTCACCAGCATCTTTGTTGGGGCCCTAAAAGGGGTGGCGTACGACTGGTACTGCAGCCTCCCCGACAATTCTATATCGTCCTTCGGCGACCTGACGCGCCTCTTCCTCGACCGCTTCTACGACGGCGGGAAGGATATGACGATGGCGTCTCTCATAGAGATACGCCAGAAGGAGAAGGAAACGGTTCGGACGTTCATCGAACGCTTCCGTCAGGCCTGCTTCAGGCTACCTCCAGGCATGCCAGAACATGCGCTTCTCTCCGCTTGCAGCATGAACATGCTGCCTGCAGTAAAGCTCTGGCTCAACTCCACTCTCCCTCCCGACTGGTGCTCCCTGATCATCGAAGCTGAAGCTGCAGAAAAAAAGGCGGCCAATGCACGTCTTCTGGGTGTCAGCTTCCCCGCCTTTGACGATAAGGGGAAAAAGTTCGCAGCCAACAACTCCGGATGAGAAGCAAAGGGGAAACAGGCATTGACTGTTAATGCCTCGAAAGGCGCATCTGCGCCTACTCAGAAGCCTCCACTGGCACCGAGACCCAAGGAGGTTTATTCATTCAATGATGACGATACCCTGCAACTTTTTGAGATACTGAAGCAGGGTGACGAGATCAAGCTACCGGACCCAAAGCGGCCCGATGAAGTCGGGAAAGTGGACAACCCGAGGTACTGTCACTACCATCGGTTTGTCGGACACCCGACCAAGGACTGCTACGTCCTCAAAAATTACATCCAGCGTATGATCAATGCGGATGTAATCTCCGTCGACTACGAAGAGAAGACGGTGTCAGCTAATGTGGTATCGTTTCAATTCGGCACTTTGCCGCCGACTACCACACAAGATGGCGTCGTCCCCATCCCCAAGGCGACAATGGAGGTGGTGAACTTGCCACCTACCCGTGACAATGCGAGTGGACTCATCCCACTCACCATATCTCGAGGAGAGGTCCTCTGGGTTCACCCCGACCTCGTCTCCGAGGTGACTCAACCGGAGGTACGCTCTACCTCCAAATCGAAAGGCAGGAAGATCAAGTCTTGTCGCACAGTCTCTTCTTCAATGGAAGAGGCACTTCCAGTGCAGACGCGTGCACAACAGAACGCCCAGCCCGGCGAAGCTGCCGCCGAGGTGGTGCCTCCTGGCACCATCCCTAAAGAGGGCCCGTCTAAGCCCTCAGCTGCCAATAAGCAGAAGCAGGTGGAGGCCCGTTTCGACAGACCTCTACGGAAGGAGAATGCTTCGGGGCTAGCCAAGCCTCACAACTTTGACATTCTGGCACAACTGGCCAGTACTCCTGCACGCTTGTCTTTGTTCGAGCTCCTGCGTCTTTCCAAAGACTCCCGAGAAGCTCTCTGCGAAGCTCTGAAGGATGTTGAATCCTTTCTCAGTCAGGTCAAGCAGCCTGAAGACCTCCCAACTACTTGTGCGCACTGTCATTGTACGGATGAAGTTATCCCAAACATAACTTTCACCCAATAAGACATGCTGCTCAAGCATCACCGACATAACCGACCGCTGTATTACACAGGGTACATCGGTTCGGTCAAGGTGAGCCGGATTCAGATCGATCCAGGGTCTTCCCTAAGTATCATCCCGAAGGCGCTGCTATCAAAGCTGGGGATCCCAATGTACCGGCTGGCGCCCTCCAATACAACCATCAGTGGCTTCAACGCTAGCAAGAGCGAGCCACTGGGCAAGATCCGACTGAAGTGTCACATCGGCAGCCTCAAAACTGAGGTGACTTGTTATGTGGTAGATGCCGAGGTCAACTACAACATCCTACTCGGACGACCTTGGCTACATGAGTACATGGTAGTGCCCTCCACGCTCCACCAATGCATGAAATATGTATCCACCAACGGCGTCATCCGGACGGAGTTTGCAGACATCGATCCTTTCAAAGGGATTGAGGCCTACTTCACCGATTCTGACTTGTACAAGCCACTTGACGAGGAGGAAGCCAACGACGCTGATGATGAGGCAGAGACGGCAACAGAGCCGGACATGGAGCCTGAGATGACTCCCGATGCCCCCTTAAAAATCCGACTGAAGGGCAAACCACCCCAGAAGGTGCCTCCAATGAGCATCAAGCTATCAGGGAAAGCACCGGCCCACGAAGCTCCCCTGAAGATACGCCTCAAGGGAAAGCCACCTCAAACATCGGCTCCCCTGGTGGTAAAATTACAGGGGAAGGCACCACTCACCGGAGGCGCAGTCGAGGCACCTCTCAAGGTGCGTCTTAAGGGCAAGCCGCCGCAGTCATCCAAGATGCCAGAGAGGGCTCACATAACCCTCTCCGACCCCAAAGTCAAAGCTGTGGAGGACGCTCCTGATCCGACTCCAGTGCTTACAGATGAGGAGCTAGGCGAATATATCTCGGCTGATGTAGATGCACCCTCCTTAGACAATGTAATCCTACGGGATAAGATCTCGTATTTTATCAATAATAGAGTGTCTTTCAATTATTCTTGTCTTCCACACTGGAATGCCATGTATACATTAGATAACGCTCTACGGTCGTTGCAAACACAAATAACGACCGTCCATCATAATCGAGTAGTCCCGTCTCAAGGAGTCTGTTTCATAGCCCCTCCACGGAGCCGAGACGAAGGAACCATCATCTTGGGCAAAGTCGAGCGTCATCAAGACCTTCCGCCACTCGAGCCAGAACCTGATACCGGCAGAGTACAAGTCTATCGGTACACGGATGCGGCAAAGCACATCATTCAAAAGATGGGCTACGACCTGAAAAGCAACAAAGGCCTAAACTACGGCAAGGGTCGACATCTCCCTATCCGGCTTTCGATACCTAAGAGAAAGCCATAGGATTACTACAATCGGACTCGACGGGGCTTAGGCTATGTCACGCCGCCATTAACTCCAGAAAGTTCGGACGTAGAAGACGTAGAACATTTCCACTCGTCTGAAGCGTCAACTTGGGATTCCGATACCAGTATCGGATCAGTTTTCAGGAAAGTGCTGTCAGCTAACATGACATCAGCGCAACCTCAGAAAGATGAAGGCGAAGACCAAGCGC
The DNA here is from genome assembly GCA_029216955.1 of Iris pallida. NCBI lineage: Eukaryota > Viridiplantae > Streptophyta > Magnoliopsida > Asparagales > Iridaceae > Iris > Iris pallida. Next base: position 9,609,556 of record JANAVB010034218.1, read on the forward strand.
CGGAACCCTTCGAAGAGGAACCTTGGGCTCAACGCCTAGGACAACAAGGGGAATCTCGTTTTGAGTTACGTGAACCTCCCACCGAAGACGAAGTCGAGCAGATCGACCTCGGGGATGGGTCTTCTTCCAAACCCATCTTTATCAGCAAGAGCCTAGAAGGAGAAGACCGAGAGTCTTTAATCCGACTGTCTAAGGAGTATATCGACGTCTTCGTCTGGAGCTGCGAGGACATGCCGGGACTCGATCCGCAGATCGTGATGCACAAGTTGAACATCTTACCTGATGCCAAACCTGTCAAACAACAACAGCGACGTTTCCGTCCGGACATCATAAATGCCATCGATCAGGAGGTAGACAAACTCTTGACCAGTGGCTTCATCCGTGAGGAACAACACCCGGATTGGATAGCCAACGTCGTCCCTGTCACCAAGAAGAACAGAAAGATACGAGTCTGTATCGACTTCAGGGATCTCAACTCTGCTTGTCCGAAGGACAAATTCCCACTTCCAATCATCGATGTTATGATCGACAACACATGTGGCTTTGAACGCATGTCCTTCATGGACGGGTATTCAGGCTACAATTAAATCAAGATGTTCCCCGATAACGCAAAACACACGTCATTCAGAACTCCGAAGGGTGTTTTTTGCTACACAGTGATGTCTTTCAGCTTGAAGAACGCCGGTGCAACATACCAACGAGCGATGAGCACCATCTTCTGTCAACATCTTCGCAAGACAGTCGAATGCTATGCTGACGACATCGCAGTCAAGAGCCGCCTCAAAGGAGATCACTTACAGGACCTGAAGACGGTCTTCGATCTCATGTGGGCACATCAACTCAAAATGAACCCCGCTAAATCCTTCCTGGGGGTTTCTAGCGGCAAATTCTTGGGCTTTGTCATCACGACGAAAGGCATTCATGTCGATCCCGAGAAGACCAAAGCCATCCTCAACATGGACCCTCCGAAGAACCTTCGAGAACTTTGGGGCTTACAGGGACGTCTGGCATACATCCGAAGGTTCATAGCAAACCTCTCCGGTAAATATCAACCCTTTACTCAGCTCATGAAGAAGGGAGTCTCTTACGTCTGGACAGAGGAGTGCCAAAAGGCTTTCAACGACATCAAGGCTTACTTGACAAGCCCGCCAGTCCTAGTGGCACCTGTTGCCGGCAAACTATTTCTCCTCTACGTCCGTGCCATGGATCATTCCCTTGGCGCTCTGCTGGCTCAAAACAGCGATGCAGGCTACGAGCAAGCAATCTACTACCTCAGTCGAACACTCATCGGGGCCGAACACCGGTACAACCCCGTTGAAAAGGAGTGCTTGGCTTTGGTGTTTGCCATCCAGAAGACTCGTCATTACGTCTCGGGCCAGACAAATTCATGTCATTTCTCGAGTCAATCCGCTCAGAGTCCTCATGACAAAGCCAGGGTCATTAAACTCCCGGCTGGCTACATGGGCGATCCTGCTAACACCATACAACATGGTGTTTGTTCCGCAGAAAGCTGTCAAGGGTCAAGCTCTGGCTGACTTTTTAGCTGCATACCCCATCCCAGAATCATCAAAACTCTATGAAGATATCCCGGATGAGATCCAAGAATCAAACGTCACTGAAGGAAGCCCCGTTTGGCGGATGTTCTTCGATGGCGCTTCAAGAACAGGCCCCAAGGGCCAAATCATCGCAGGAGTGGGGGTAGTCTTAGTCTCTCCCGGTCAGCTGGTCATCCAGCGTGCATACTCTCTTTCGAAGCCGTGCTCTAACAACATTGCTGAGTACAACACGCTCATCATGGGACTCCAGCTGGCACAACAGCTGGGGGTGGATCATCTGGAAGCCTACGGCGACTCGAAACTCGTCGTGAACCAGATTCGGAGGCAATACGAGGTTCGCCATGAAGATTTGATCCCTTACCATGAAGTTGCATTGAACATCATTTCAACCTTCACTGGGTTCTTCATCGAACATGTCCTCCGTCTACAAAACTTGGAGGCCGGCGCTCTGGCTGGCCTCGCAGCCTCATTGGCAGCGCCCCTTGGGACTCAACACTATGTCACGGTAACTGGCCGAGACTTGATTTGTCCTAGAAACAACCTATGCTCGCGAGTGGCTCACGCCATGCCGACGAACACTGGTGTCAATGTCCGAGACTGGAGATTCCCGTTCATCGACTTCGCTGTCTACGGAATCCTTCCAGAGGATCCGAAGGAAGCCGTCTCAGTCAGGAGACGCTCTCTTCGATTCTACTACGATACAGCCACCAAAACGCTGTATCGACGCTCCTTCGATGGGCTTCTCCTTCGATGCCTGTCCAACGAAGAAGCGGCCGAAGCTCTTCGAGAAGCTCATGACGGAACTTGCGGAGCCCATCAACCCGGTCCTAAGTTGCAGGATCGACTGCGACGTATGGGCTACTACTGGCCAACCATGGCCGCCGACGCTGTTGAATATGCTAAGAAGTGCCACGCGTGCCAACTTCATACAGACTTCATACACACACCGTCTGAACCGCTACATCCTACAGTCGCCTCCTGGCCCTTCGAAGCCTGGGGCATGGACATTGTAGGACCAATCACCCCTCCTTCATCAAGAGGACACCGTTTCATCCTGGCCATCACCGACTACTTCTCCAAATGGGTGAAAGCAGTCCCACTGGCAGAAGTAAAAAAGCTCCAGGGTGGTCAGCTTTATCAAACACCATGTCATTTACCGTTTCGGAGTACCCCGGCGGATCATCCATGACAACGGTCCTCAATTTATCAGCCATATTTTCAGCAGGTTCTGTGACAAGAATCGCATTCAGAACGTGGCCTCAACCGCCTACAATCCGGCAGCAAACAGATTGGCCGAGGCATTCAACAAAACTATCGTTAGGCTGCTCAAAAAGGTCGTGTCATCCAACAAACGCGACTGGGACGAAAAGCTTGGCGAATGCCTTTGGGCCTACCGTACAACTGTACGAACCCCAACAGGCAACATACCATTCTCCCTGGTCTACGGGAGCGAAGCGGTACTGCCTCTCGAGATACAGATACCCTCACTCCGCGTAGTAATCACAAACAAACTCACAGAAGAAGACAATCAACGTCGTCGTCTGCGGGAACTGGAGGCACTTGACGAAAAGCGTCTCCTAGCTCAACAACGCATCGAAATCTACCAAGCCCGTATATCACAGGCTTTCAACAAAATGGTCAAACAGAGGACTTTCCAAGTTGGCGACCTGGTTTTAGCAGTCAGAAGGCCAATGGTGTTAACTCACAAGACACCAGGAAAGTTCGAGCCCAAGTGGGAAGGACCTTTCATCATTGAGACGGTATACTCAAACGGTGCTTACCGCCTCGCCAAACCCAATGGGGACTTGTTCATGATGCCCATCAACGGCAAGTTCCTAAAGAAGTACTATTCTTGACATCCTTCAGACATGTACTTCCCCAAACAACCTCTTTCCACAAACTCATACGCTTCCGGAACCCAGCTGTTCCGTGGCATCCTTTCGTAGAAAGATAACCACGTCCATATTACCTCTGAGTTGTCTTTCTACACCCTACAAAGCGGAATCTTACACTTCGTAAGTTTACGTTATCCTTCATGTTTACCACGTCCACATTACCTCTGAGTAAACATCTCGTACAAACAGCCCCTGCGTTGTCGTACATTGATCGCAGAACCTCCACGTCCACATCACCTCTGAGTCGTTCGGCGTATCCTCCAAGATCATTCCTACCACGTCCATAATACCTCTGAGTAGGAAGATTCTATCATTTGAACTCAATGATTGCCATGTCCACATTACCTCTGAGCAAATATGTTGGTTCCTTCAAACTTATTATCTGTACCTAAAAACCAAGGTGCTCAAAAGATAATAGGTCCACACAAATCATCAAGTTCATGATAACATAAATGAACACACCACAAAAAGTTGCATACTTCTTTATTTTCTAAAAAAGAGAGAGTACATAACTACACTATCCCTCAGCAAGGGTTGCAAAAGAACATAAAAAGAGAGAAACTACAGTCCCTGAACCTCTCCAGGGTGGGATGACAGCTCTCTGACTCGACGTCTCAGGTCAGCGGTACGAGTTTCCACAGTTGCCAGGACTCGACGCTCGGCCTCTTGACGCATCAATTCGACTGCCTCAGCGGAAGTTTCGCTCTCATGCTTCTCATCAAGCTGTCGTCGCTGCTGAGCCAAGGCAAGAGTCCGCTGAGTAAAAGTCGCTTCCTCCTGCTTGAATGCTACATGTTCAGCCAGAACACGATCGGCTTCTAATTGGAGTCGGGCCCGCTGGTCCTCAAGACGGCGCATCTGGGTGTTGATCTCTGCGATGTTAGCATCCAACGCAGCTCGCGTCTCCGTCGTCTTCTTCATAGACTGAGACAACTGCTCTACCGCAGCCTCAGTCTCAGCCACCTCGCGCTCCCAAACGCTCACAGTGGCCTGGTGGAAAGACTCGATCTCGGCAATCAACTTCCCCTTCTCTACATCTATCAAGACGGAGAGGTCATTTCGTTCGATGCGCTGCAGTTCCGCGAGCCGCTCGTCCAGCTCTATTACCGAAACCTCCAGAATTTCGGCCATATGGTCGTGGCCTTGATGAACGCGGATCAGCTCGATACAGGGCATTGCCAGAGCTCTTGCCATCGCGAAGCTCCCGTTGGCATCCATCACTGCAGATACACCCCTCTGCAGCATTTTGTACACTCCCTCAACGAGGAATTTCACATACTCGTCGGCATCCGCCAGTACCTGCGGTGTCATAGCAGGAGTTGGAGGAGCTACTACAGTTTGCGGACCTAAGGAAGATCCGCCAACCTCAACCTGCGAGGCTTGAACCTCGACATCAATAGGCTCTTCATTGACAGGGGCCGGACTGCTAGCCCGAGGAGCCGAAGGAACAGAGGGAGCCGGCACAGGCGTCGAGATAGTTTCCCAAGTAGAAGGAGCAACAGAGGGTTCCACACCCTTACCCTTCTCAAGCCCGGAGGAACCACCGACGTCAACGGCTACCTCTTCTACCCCCAACGTCCTATCAACGACAAGTACCTCCCCTGGCAGAACGGGGAGATCAACGCTCATCTCCTGGCCTGCCCCAGGAGATAAGACCGGCAGAAGGGTCTCATCCTTCTCAAGTCCCTCTACAGGGACAGAATCTGTCGCTACCTCTTGATCGGCAGCCACCTCAACTTCTACGGTTGGAGCCGGGGTAGGACTTGGCAGTAATACAGCCGACCTCCCCTCATCATGACAAGGAGGGGAATCAACCTTCTCCTCTGTCCCAATTACCTCTGTTGCCCCCGTAACAGACTCTTGCATCTCTGGAGCAACGTCATCGGAAGACGACGAACTCCATTCTTCTTCACCACCAGGAAGCTGCGTGCTTGCTAAACCCTCGGCATTTGAAGCCTCCGCCGTGGCCTTCGTCGTCTCGGAAGCTGCTGCACCCTCAATTTCCCTCCTGACGTAATCCGGGGATACCGGAATCTCCACGACGACAGCATCCTCTGGATCTTCCTCCATGGGAGACGTCATAGTCGGCGGGATACGCACTTCAGACGAGCCCGCCGTCTCTTCTCGCCTGCTCCCACCTGACTTTGGGGTACGAGGTTTTCTTTTTAGCGGTTCCTACAAAAGAAGGTGAAGCCTCGGTTACATACATGGTGGAACCAAAATCAGATTATGTAGGACGCCCTTACCTCTTCGGACGCCGGATCCGATGACACCGTCGGTGACGACGCCTTCTTCTGCTTCTTCGGCACAGGAGATTCAGCTCCTGTATCTGCACATCGTTTTGATCGACCGCCCGAGGGTTCTGCTTGAGATGCGGAAGGGGCACTCCGTTGACCCACCACTGACGGACGATGCGATCGGGCCTTCACTGGCATGTCCCCGGTCGCTGCTAACTGGGTGCCTGCGATAAGACTGGTCTCCCTGTCATATCCGGAGGGCGGGGCAGCCATAACACAGTAAAATTTGGCGGCTGAGTAAAGAATGGGCGGCCGCGGATCTGGGACAGGCAGCGTAAAACGAGCCCCGGTACACCCTGTATTATAGTAATGCCAAGCTCGTGCACCATCCAACAAACTTCCAACATACCCCAGGGTAATACTAGTGTTATCCAACATCATCTGGGCATAACCAAATTGTCGCACAAAACGGCTCGGCAAATACGGTTCCAGGTAGCACTGATTCCTTTTTCGGTACACCAGATGGGATGGGCGGATACTTTGCAACCAGCGGAATCCCCATTGAGGCAGAGTGGTGGTACCTTCGCCCAAGTCCCTTAAATCTTCGTTGGCCTCGAAACCCAAGTAAATTGGACCAACTTTGGTGATCTCCCAACCCTGAAGACGGGATAAAACCCTTCTACAAACAGGGACACCAGTGTGCGACCAGCTCCTCCGATGGAAACGGTGAAGGAGTGCATCTCCAGCCTTAGAGTCTTCTTCCGAGCCTGGACTCATCACACTGGGATGATGCAAAATCAGCCATCCCATCAAATAGTGAAACGGCAGTTCGGCGCGCGGGAAGTTATTGTTTCTGCCCCTGTCATGAATCACATTTCCAGCAAACTCTCGCAAACCTCGCTGCAGGTTACATACCATTACGGGGAGAAGAGCCAAACGTCGGCCGAAGACCAACTTTACGACTGGCAGGATTAAGTTCCGGGTCACCCTCTCTACGGCACCGGATCCGCCCGCGAACACGCAATCCCGGAGCCATATCATCAGATAGGCCGCCAACACCGCCTTGGATGACATTCGATAAGCAAGATGCCAGAAGCAGCTGTAGGAACGTGCATCTGACTGCTGGTCTTCATTTCCTCGGGGGTTCTTCTCCCCTAACCTGCTCATTTCGGACAGCACTTCGCTACGAGAGAGCGCCGACGGAGTGGAAAACTGCGAAGAATCCTCTTTGTCTTGCCTGAAGACGTAATCTCTCCAAGCGGTCACATGGGGCTGCGTCCCGCTTTTATCCCGTCTCTGCATATAGTAATGATGACTCGCCACTTCCTTGAAGACGGCCGTCATCTCCTCAGCCCTATCCCCCAGGACGTGAAGTTCCTCGTTGGTGGAAAAGTACTCTTCATAGGGTTTCGACCCCCAAGGGAGTTTCGACACCTCATACATCTCATGAAGTACGAGCCCTAATTCCCCCACCGGAGTAAAAAGGTCCCGGTATGGATATCAAACATCTCCAGGAGTGCGAGGAACATGTGCCTATTGAGGTCAACGCCCGCCTGGGTAGCACGGATCGCGGCAGTCAACCCAATCTCTCGGAGCTCAGTCCGAAACCGCGACAAGATCCAGAGTGTTAGTCTATCCCATTTGGAAACGTAATGGCACCAACCCTCCACCCGAAACTCTCCTTTCGGGTATGAGCGTTCCATCAAAAACATACGATGTGTAAAAGTCGAAGCACTATAAACAAGCGAATCAATGGGTACATCACTGTAGAGGCTCCCAGGACGTAGAGTCCGCCAGGTGAAAGAAGACCCAGATCGTGTGACGGTCAAAGTATCCCTTTGGTCGGAGGTAGAATCAATTTGGATGACGCCAGTCACCGCTCCCCCCTGAGAGGGGGTAAGATCCCAAGACATCCTCCTCTTGGAAACAAGGCGACAGAAGGACGTCAAAGGCCATTGACGTTCAAGCTGCTTAACAGTCATATGCACTCCATTCGCTGCAAAGAACCAGTCCTCCTTGACCTTCAACACTGTCGCTTCAATAGAAGTGAGGCGGTCTCCAAATAGAAATTCAGGCTTCAAGAAGGTCACTTTATCAGATGTGGAAGATTTTAAAACTCCATGCTCAATCATCCGTTTAAGGAACCCATACTGTTGTTCACGGATTTGGGTCATTCTCTCGGAAGGCTGATCCAGCATAAGAGCATCTCGAACGGGGTTTATCACTTTCTCGTCATGTTCTACTCCCATCTGGTTGAAGGCAGCCTCCAAGAATACTTCATTCAAAGGCGGGATTGCCATTGACACTAGCAAAGATCAGAAAATGTTAGAAGTAACAAGAGAGCACACAATGTGTTTGAAAGAGGAGCTTCGACGCATCGTCAGGGTTTGAACCCATGCGCGTCAGCAGTAGCCTCGGCGCATCATCAGGGTTTGAACCCATGCGCGTCAGCAGTAGCCTCGGCGCATCATCAGGGTTTGAACCCATGCGCGTCAGCAGTAGCCTTGGCGCATCATCAGGGTTTGAACCCATGCGCGTCAGCAGTAGAGCCTCGGCGCATCATCAGGGTTTAAACCCATGCACGTTGGCGGGCAAAGACCGCGGCACATCATCAAAGACTCAAGGTCTATGTGCGTTGATGTACGAAAAATGAGACTTACCAACCACCTCCGGCCGAACTTCGACAGGCCGACGGGGAACGTCAGTCGTCACAACTTTCGCAGGCTCCTTCGCCTTCTCCTTCCCCTTGCCGGCACCGCGAGGAGTCTTGGGAGCCATTCTCTCGAAGAAGAAAGAGTTAGGGTTTTTGAAGAAGAACTCTAAAGAAGGCAAAGACACAGAGAAGAAGAACTCTCTCTCCAACCCTCACCTATTTATAGGGCTTGGTCGCACGCGTGAACCGATGACGTGTGATCTCAGCCGTCGCTTCGGGTTCTGTGAAAGGATAACAGCAAATAAAACTAAAAGATCATCATTAATCTTTTCGGTTACCGAGGCATCATCATCATTAACTGAGAGGAGCATGCGCCGAACAGGCATGCGCCCAACAATCATGCGCCCTGACCTCCATGCTTCTTATTCAAAGTATTCCAAAACTTATTCAAAAGTTTTGAAAACTTTGAAGGGGGTCTTGTGGAAGCATGGAATTTCACAACCAGAAAGCCCATGTGCCAGAAACCACATGCGCCAGATCTCAGACAAACACTTCACAGCAAAGTCGATGAATATGGACATTTGAAAGAGGACTTTTTATTCATATACAAAAGTCTATTACATGACTAGAAAAGGTTGTACAAAGGAGAATTTTTACAAAGGAAAGATCCTAAGTCTACAGCCAGCGGCCACCCTGCGCCTCCAGATAGGCGCAGCAGTCACCATGCGCCGCCAGTCAGGCGCAGCAGACACCATGCGCCTTCAACCAGACGCATCCCACCATCTCTTCAGCAGCTCAGTTATGTGCATCCAGCTCAGTTATGTGCATCCCTTCAGCAGCCCAGTTATGTGCCGTTCTTCCAGCCAGGCTCACCTGATAAGTAATTCGCCAAGCAAAGCATTTAACCCTCTGGCTGGAACCAAGGAAGAGAAGAGCACCGTAAAGCCGTGGCCAGGGGAGGCTTCGAAAGAGCCTCCAAAGACCAAGGAAGATCATGATCGAAACCGCGGCTAAAGGAACAGCTTTCAACACAACCAAAGTGGGCAACCCCCCACTTTGAAGGAAGAAAGAGCCTAGCACCGCAATTCCGATCTGCGGCTCCTCCGAAATAACGGAGACGAGGCCCGAGCATCCCTATCTTTGGATGCAACAGGCACCTTCCGCCTGCCTCAGAAGCCCTCGACTCCGTCTTTTGGATGTAACAGTCACCTTCAAGTGCATCGAAGATAACACGACGTCTCATCTTCACCCTCGGGAGCACTTCGTCGACCGAATGCACCCGCATATCCAAGTTTATGTTGGAAGTACGTGAGGAAATGAGAAGCAAACCTTCTCTCCATGCCACTATTTATAGGCCGGGCAGATCAAACCCACGTGCCAAGTGGATGGCTCTCCGAATTCCGTGCAATGAGTTTACATTAAATGGATGAACCGGACGCCTCGAATTCAGCCAAACGGCTATTTATAGCACTCGAGGAGCGAGACAGCCGCATCATTAAAGGACGTGTCGGATGCGACAGCCAAACAACGTATCACACGGACGTGCCCTCCAGCATCAGGCGCATCACACGGACGCGCCCTGCAATACCCGGCGCATCACAGAGGATGCGCCCCCACACATCCCCATACCGAGTGGGATGCCAACCAACGCGCCCACTCAGCTGTCCATCGAACGTCACAAACATTAAATGCAAAACTGACAGAGTTGGCAGCACGCTTCCCAAAGTCTGAACAGTTGACAGCTTTTTTAGAAAACGAAGCGTCGGCAACGTCAGCATCATCATGACTTTATTCCAACGGCTACTGCCACATGGCCACTCCACCATCAGCATGCGCCTCTAAGGCCATGCGTCCAAATCAGCATGCGCCTCTACGGCCATGCGCCCAAATCAGCATGCGCCTCAAAAGCCATGCGCCCCAGACTGCTCTCTGATCCCAAAAGACAGAAGAAAAGTTGCCTGCATGTACCTCAAAAGCCATACGCCCCAAATGGTTTATAACTCCTAAAGGTTATGAGCCGCAGCCTCCTCCTGCGTCCAATTCAAGGTGCAGCTCACCAGATCACTCCTCTCCACCAAATCCGAGATCTTCGAGCCATGAGTCGACGACACGTGTCCTTTGACTCAACTCGTCCAAGATTTCAGCAACAGAAAGATCTTCTCCTCTGCTACGTGCCGGCTCACAACAGCAGTATGAAGAGTTCTCCCCCTCGATCAGGGCGCATCATCCATGCGCCTCCATCAGCAACCTCCATGTGGCGTCCCCACACCGGCGTATCCTACATGCGCGCATGAGCAGCCAGCCTGTAAAACTATAAATAGAGGGATCATTTCCTTCTCACACATACACAAAATCCAGAACGAACATACAGAGAATCACCAGAGAGGCAGATACAGACACTCAACGTCTTCCTCCTCTCGGCAAGCTCCAGCACCCAGAGCAATCTACACCTTCAGAGAACCGATAACCGTCGTCAGCCCGTCAACGGAGTCAACGCATTACCACTCGCTCCATTGGCACTAAGGACCCAGCTTAAACAAAAGTGTACTCCTAGGACTACATCTAAGTCCTATATTGTATCACTGTTCTGTTTGTATTAAAGTTTTCAATCAAACAATTTTAATGGCAAACACCAGCAGGACCCGATACTTCCACCACCCCCTATCACTATACCTACCCAGGCTTCCGTCACACTCGACGGGAACCAACTGCTCACTCTGATCCAGGGGTTCCTAACAACCCATCAGGAGCAGACCACCCTACTCCGCCAGAGCATGGAGCATTCTGAGGAACGTACCGTGGTCCTACCATCTGTAGAGCCACGGCAGAGAGCAGGGACAATCAAAGACTTCATGGGTCTAAACCCCAATGAGTTCTCAGGGACTGAGGGCATAGTAGTAGCAGATGACTGGCTAGACTTGGTAGAGAGGAAGCTCCTTGGAGTTAGGATGCCGGATGACCTCCAGGTCGAGGCAGCGGGATTTTTGCTGATAGACTTGGCAGGAGTTTAGTTCCGGAATGAGCCGCTATTCGCGAGAGGGAGGGCCACTTGGGACCAGTTCAAGACCCAGTTCAAGAAGAAATTCTTCTCGACCACCGCTAGGGTAGCCATGGGGCTACGATTCCAGAACATCCAGCAGGGGAACCGTCCTGTTGACGAGTATACGGCAGAGTTCAGTCGCCTGAGCCGTTTCGCTCTTAGTCTAGTTGCAGACCCTGAGAAGATGACGCGTAGGTTTTGCCATGGTCTAGTTCCAGACATTGGCATTCTTATAGCGGCGAACGGTACGACTGACTACTACCAGAGCCTAGAGTTGGCCCGGAGCATTGAGGAACGTCTTATGTCTAGCAAGAGGCCGGCTTCTGTACACCTCGAGGGACCGTCCAAGCGTCAGGCTTTCCAGCCGAGAGCACCGATGCCGCACCAGCAGACATACCGTCCCCCTATACCACATCACCCGACCCTGCCAGTTAGAGCCCCGGGACCCCGGCAGCAGCAGAAGGGAGCTATATGTTCTTTCTGCGGAAGACCAGGGCATGATTGCTCCATCTGCAGAAAGAGGTTGAAGCAGTGCTTAGTTTGTGGGTCTGCCACCCATCAGATTCGAGACTGCCCAGTAGCGAAGCCTAGAGGGCCGCTCCCGACTCAGCAGCAGAGGTTTGGGCAACATCTGCAGCAGCAGAAGGGACCTCAGGGGAAGGCTTATAGCCTAGCTCTTGAGCCAGAGCCGGAGCAGGTTTCGGAGCCAGATTATTTAGCTGACGTCATCACAGGTCATGTTTATTTGCATACCTTTCTAGCTCTATGCTTGTTTGATTCTGGTGCATCTCATAGCTTCCTGTCATTAGAGTTTATGCATAAACACCACTTAGTAGCTACACCTACTGCGAAGATTAGTAGAGTAATGACGGAAGGAGGACCAGTGCCTATTAGAGCTATCTATAGATGCTCTATTACTATTGCCGGGAGAGAGTTCAGGGGACGATTCTTTGTGATGCCACTCCCCGGTTATGATATTATATTAGGGATGGACTGGCTTAGCTATGCCCATGCAGCTATAGGCTGTCATGAGGGTAGTATTCTGTTCAGTCCCCCAGGCACAGCACCATTCAGTGTCAGGAGGACAGGACCGGAGATCAGCCTAGAGCCGAACTGTTGTGCGACAGTTGGGGAGTTAGCACCGCCACACCCTATCATTAGGAAGTTTATGGATGTATTCCCAGAGGATCTTCCAGGACTTCCGTCTGACAGAGATGTGGAGTTCACTATAGATTTAGTACCAGGTTCATCACCAGTATCCCGGACTTGCTATAGAGTGAACCCCAAGGAGGCCATAGAGATGAAAGAGCAGATTGATGACCTGTTAAAAAAAGGTTTCATTCGATCTAGTGCTTCTCCATGGGAAGTACCAGTGCTCTTTGTACCTAAGAAGGATGGTACAGTTCGGTTGTGTATTGACTACCGGGCGTTGAATGCCATCACCATTAAGAACAAATATCCTCTGCCCAGGATAGATGATTTGTTCGACCAGTTGAGTGGGGCAAAAGTATTTTCCAGGATAGATTTGAGATCCGGTTACCACCAGGTGAAGGTTAGGGCAGCAGACATCCAGAAGACGGCGTTCAACACGAAGTACGGACAGTACGAGTTTCTGGTGATGTCATTTGGTCTCACAAATGTGTCAGCTGTCTTTATGAATTTGATGAATAAGACATTTCACCAGTATCTAGATAAGTTCGTCGTAGTGTTCATCGATGACATCCTAATATACTCGAAGACGCCGGAGGAGCATGCAGAGCACTTGCGGACAGTTTTAGGGATTCTGAGGCAGGAGAGGTTGTTTGCCAAATTGTCGAAGTGCGAGTTCTTTTTAGACCGAGTGGAGTTTTGTAAACCCCCTAAATTTCTACTTTTAAATTTTTTTTATTGAGTATTTAAAATTTTTACTTGGTATTTGTACGTCGTATAGTCGTATTATACGTCACGTAGGAGTTCGCATTTTTTGTACGTCTCGCCGAGTGCGAATATGTGCGAGGTACACATTTTTGTAAAATATTTTAATTTAGAAGTTTGAAATTTTTGATAATAAATAATAAATATTTCGATTACTAAAGGTTGTAGATATATCACATTGGAAGTTTTCAATTCTTTATTTACGTCATGAAGGGTTATATAAATAGTATTTTAAAAATGAGATTTTATGCAAATATTCATACATACAAGGTGCATAAATTTAAATTTTTATATTTTTGAAATTTATTTAATATTAATATTTTATTGTTCGAAAAAGTATTTTAAAAATAGTGTTTGGTTTAAATTTAAATTGGTTGTGATAATTTAAATTTGAGAAAATTTATTTGACTTTATTTTAAATGGATTTTACCTATATAAATTAGATTTGATTTATCTAAAATTTAAATTTTGATTTGGAATTGATTGGAATAATTTTAAATTGAATTAAATAATAGAGGGAATTATCTATTGGGGATTTAAATAAAACCCAATCCCTATCCAACTGGGAATTTCCACCTCCTATAAAAGGAGAGGTACTCCTCCAGCAATTTTTCTATCCACAACAATATTGTGCATCGTGTCGGTGATCACACGTTCTTATTCCAGCAATTTTACAGTTATCTACGTCGTGCCGGACATTCCCCGACACGACGACACCACAGATCCCTATCAGAGTACAACATCATCACCACCGCACCATCTCCTACGCCACCACCCTGGCCAACCCAAACAGCCCACCACAGCCTCTCCGGCCGGTGACCCACCAAGGCACACCACCACCATCATCGCCATTCCCGCCACGCATCTCCGCCAATACCCCCGACGCCATCACCACCGTCATCCCCACCACAAACCACCTTCCCTGGCCGCAACCACCACCACTTCTTTTCGTTCGCCTCTGCTCCCAGGAACACCAACTCGACCAATTTTCGGCAAACACCGCCACCATCTCCGACAACATCACCGACCAAACCACCACAGTAAAGGAAAGAAGGGAAGCGAACCCTAACCTGAGTTCGCCACCGCCGCGTCCTGCCCGCCGGCCTCCGACGAGAGCGCCACCACGCGCAGGGCCACCACGGGTGGCCGTCTCCCGCCCACAGATCCACTCCGACACCACGCTCCGGTGGAAGGCTCCTCCGGAAAATTTCTCCGCCCAGCCGAACCGCCTCCAGCGCCGCCTCGGGCGCCTCCCACCGGCGCCCATCCGCCGAGACGCGCCCGACCTCCGATTTCCGCCTTCTGCCGGCAAGCCTCACCGCCGCCGCCCAAAATCGAACCAACTCCGCCACTCCCGTCGCCCGGAGCAGCCCTAACCGTGCCTCTCTCTCCTCTGCAAGTCTCCGCCCCATCAACAACGGCCACCGGCCCAAGCCGCTCGCCTCCACCAGCTTCAGCGCGCCTCTCCTACTCCGCGCCCGGGCCGCCGACCACCCGGCCGGAAACCGCCGCTGTAAGCCCCATTTTCCCTTTCTTTTCGTTTCTCTCTCTCTTCCTCACTATAATAGATTGGGGGGGAAGATAATTGCTGTAAGGGTTTTGTTTATTAATATTATTATTATTAAAATTTTATATTACTTTTATTAGTATGTTATTAGTATTATTATTATAGTTATGATTACTGTTAATGTATTTGTTAATTTATTAAGAATTATGATTATTACCATTATTATTATTATTATTTGAGATTACTGTATATATTATTACTATGTTATTTATTATTATTATCAATAATAATTGGGAAGATTATTATTGTTACCATTATTAATATTCTTAATTATATTCAATTTTTTATTTAATCAATATATAAGTAAAAGAATTTTTATTAGGGTACATGTTCTTTTCGACACTTCTATTTTAAACAAATTCATAAAAGGTTGTAAATAAGTTTTATTAGATATAAATATTTCAAAAATAATATTGTAAATAGTTTTCAAATATTATCTAAAATATATTCTAGTATTCTCCTTAAAATTCTATTTTTCAACTTATAGTAATTATGCCTAAAAACGATTTGAGATCTTAGTATTTCCCAAAAACAAATCTAGTCTTAAATTATTATAAATATTTTCTAAAAACTAAGTTATATTTATTTTGCAAATTCCCTTGTTGGTTATTATCGTCGTTGATCATGACTAATCCCATGTTTCTATTTTCTCGCGATTTGGACCACTGCATCGACCATGGCTATTAGACTATGGAGATATGTCAGAAAATATCGCACCACACCAGGCGACACACCAGGCAAGATACCTTGCCACAATTTTACTGTTTATAAATTAGTTGCATTTTATTTATTACATATCACTGTTCATTTATTTCTAGTTACTGCCTGCTCAGTAATATTAGTTGTACCTTGTTATTTACCCTTGATTGCATATGGACTTAGAGTTAAGGGACTACCACTAGCTTAGTGTATTGCATAAACTTTGACACTGTTGTGCCACGAGATGTGTGAGTTATGAGTAGCATATAGTCTACGGACTTGCGTGTTGGCTGATCACTAATGCGTGCAGGACGTGCGTTAGGTCTAACTGTCAATAGTGGTATGTTAGAAGACTTGACGGTTAGTAGTGTTACATGGTCGTGGATGCGACATGATAGGTGCATTGGGTGGGGAGGACATTACCTGACGTATGGGCTTCTATGCAATTCCCTTATTACCTGTGCGCTCCGCCGGAGACGCAGGCTCCAGGTGCCCTCTGACGTTTTCCAGAGCGTTATGGACGTAGCCCCTTGCACATGATGCCCTCTGACGATCTTCGGACGTTACGGACGTAGGCCCCTAGTGCCCTGTATGGGGACTATGCCGATCCTATTTACAGCTAGGGCTCATGCGTCGAAGGATTGTTTCTTAAACTGCATGTTCACTTTAGTTGGTTAGTTTACCTTATTTATGTCTTGTCACTTTCTTTGATTGTGGCATATTTTATATTCAGTATTATATGGCATGTTGATGTATCTTGTTACGTCCCTCTGAGGACCTGGTTATCTCGCCAGGTGTGTATTCTTGTATTTCTACAGGTGCTCTAGCTAAGGCCATGACTTGCGCTCTATTCATCGAGATGTTGCTCTTGGATCGTCATCTCCTTGCTCTACCAAATTCCTTTCCTTGTATATTTCATTCTTATTAAAATTTGTTGGTAGTGGACTTTGTCTCCGCCCAATAGTTGTATACATGACAAATTTAAAGTTGATTTTATATCATTATTTATCTTGTGGATGAGATTTAGTACCTTGGTTACTGCATTTTACAGCTTATGTATATATACGAGGGTCCATATACTTCGTATGTATACAGCTGGCATGATTGCGTTCTAGTCCTACGTATTTTGGGACTGGGGTGTTACAAGTTTCTCGGCCATATAGTTACTGGAGAGGGAATCTCGGTGGATCCCAGGAAGATTACTGCAGTTGAGACTTGGAAGGCTCCGACGTCAGTTTCAGAGATCAGGAGCTTTCTGGATTTAGCCGGCTATTATAGGAAGTTCGTCCAGGACTTTGCTAGGATAGCTGAACCCATGACGAAGCTGACACGGAAGGACGCAGAGTACATCTGGTCAGAGGACTGCCAGGCAGCATTTGAGGAGCTGAAGAGGAGGCTGACGACCGCTCCAGTTCTGACATTACCTTCAGGATCTGGAGGTTTCACCATATACAGCGATGCTTCAGGAAAGGGGCTAGGATGTGTCCTACAGCAGCATAGGAAAGTGATTGCTTATGCATCTAGGAAATTGCGGACTCACGAGCTGAACTATCCTACCCATGACCTAGAGTTAGCTGCGGTGATCTTTCCAGTCAAGTTATGGAAACATTACTTATACGGAGAGCGTATGGAAATCTTTACTGACCACAAGATCTTGAAGTATGTGTTCACGCAGAAAGAGCTGAACATGAGGCAAAGATGATGATTGGAGTTGATGAAGGACTTCGACATCGATTTACAGTAACACCCCGGGAAGACAAATGTGGTGGCGGATGCGCTGAGCAGGCATCCGATGGCATGGTATCTGATAATAGATCGGCATTTGCGGGAAGATCTGGAGAAGCTCGGTATCGAGATAGTTCGGCCAGGATCAGTGATACAGATGATGGCGCTTGACATTCAGTCAGGTTTGATGGATCAGATCAGGGAGGCACAGTCTACAGATGAGAGCCTTCGCAGACTTCGGGCCCAGGCTTTAGCTGGATTGCTGGATGACTTCACTGTAGCAGAGGATGGATCCTTGAGGCATGGCAGCCGATTATGCGTGCCGAAGGGAGAACTGGTAGAGACAGTCTTGCAGGGGGCACACCGATCGAGATATTCTATTCACCCTGGTGCTAACAAGATGTACCGTGACTTGCGGGAACATCTTTGGTGGCACGGGATGAAGAGAGATGTATCGTATTTTATTTCGAGATGCCTAGTTTGCCAGCAGGTCAAGGCGGAGCGCCAGAGGCCAGCTAGTCTGTTGCAGCCGTTACCCATTCCCGAGTGCAAGTGGGAACACATTACGATGGACTTCGTCTCAGGGCTTCCTCGTTCCCAAGGAGGGAAGGATGCCATTTGGGTCATCGTGGACAGGCTGACGAAGTGTGCGCACTTCATACCCTTCAAGGTGGGGCTTTCCGTCAAGAAGTTGGCAGAGTTATACATGCAGCAGATAGTTCGCTTGCACGGAGTACCCGTGAGCATCGTATCGGACAGAGACAGCCGATTTACGTCCCACTACTGGAGGAGCTTGCAGGAGGAGTTGGGCAGTCGGCTCAAGTTCAGTACGGCGTACCACCCGCAGACAGATGGGCAGTCCGAGAGGACGATACAGACACTGGAGGATATGCTGAGGACCTGCGTACTAGACTTTGGCGGATCATGGGAGAGCCATCTGCACTTGGTAGAGTTTTTATACAACAACAGCTACCAAGCCAGTATCGGTATATCTCCTTTCGAGGCACTATATGGACGACGATGCCGTACACCGCTCTTTTGGGATGATATTGGGGACAGAGTTATGCTTGGGCCAGAGATGATCACAGATGCAGCAAAGAAGGTCGGGATGATCAGAGACAGGCTCAGAGTAGCTCAGGACAGGCAGAAACACTGGGCCGATGCTAGTCGCAGACCGATGGAGTTCGCAGACGGTGATATGGTGCTAGTGAAGATATCACCTACTAGAGGGACGATCCGGTTCGAACGAGGAGGAAAGCTGAGCCCCAGATACATCGGGTCATTCGAGATACTTGGCAGGATCGGAGAGGTAGCTTACAGGGTTGCACTTCCACCCAACCTAGTAGGAGTTCACGATGTCTTTCACGTATCTCAGCTGAGGAGATATGTTACGGACCCCGGCCATGTGCTAGATCATTCAGAGTTGGAGATCGGACCGAGCCTTGCAGTTTCTGAGCAGCCAGTGGAGATATTAGACAGGAGGGAGAAGAGGCTGAGGAACAAGGTTACACCCTTAGTACGAGTAGCTTGGAGCCGTCACTCTCCGGGTGAATCTACTTGGAAGAGGGAGTCGGACATGAGGGAGAGATACCCTTACTTGTTCGATCCAACCGCTGCGAGGGAACCACCCGTTCCCGCTTGATACCTTAGAGTTAGTTTCGATCGTAGCCTTAGTCATTTGTTGCATTGCTTGTTATGTTAGAAAATTATAGGGTCTTCAATCCTTGTGAATTTCGAGGACAAAATTTTTCAAGGAGGGAAGACTTGTCAGCCCCTGATTTTCAATTTTAATTTAATTAGTGTTAATTAATTTCTAATGGCATATTTAGCCTTAAAATAATTTAATATAATTTTAGGAATTTTCTACAATTTTTAAAATGATATTTAAATGAGTTTTAATAACTAAAATACCATTTTGCAATTTATTAAAATATTTTAATATAGTTTTGTAATTTATTAAAATATTTTAATAGCAGTTTGTAAATACTTAAATTGTTTTTATAATAGTTTGTAATTAATTAGTTTGTTTTAAGTCGGGTTGCAAATTTTTATTTGCATTTGGATAGGATAGGGACCTATCTGTAAATACCTAGAACCTAGGGACCTAACTGCAAAAGCTCCTTTCACCCACCCCCGACGACCAGCCACCTACCCGACGATCGACCCCGATCTTTTTCGCCTTTTCCGGCCAGCCCGACGCCCTAACCGACCTCTAACCCTATAAATACGACCCCTCCCGGACTAAACCCTAACCCTAGCACAACCCCACGACCACCCCGACCACCCTTTCTTCTCCGACGAACCTAAACCCTAACCCTAACTCCGGCGATCCCCTACGCCACCCCCACAGCATCGATCACCCTCATCCTCTACCACCATTCGACGCGCCACACCAAGCCGAGCCCAGCGCCACCCGAGCGCCACCGCGACGTCGCCTCAGTCGCCGTCCAGCACGCTCGAAACCCTTTCCGAAGTCGGACACACAGGTAACAGACCCCAAACTGTGTCGTGCGTGTCTCGTGCACGTGTATGTGATTCGTCGTGTCCTGACGAGCATGATGGTAGACTGGACACGAAAGACTAGACCCGTACGTGTCGTGCTTAGCATGGACACGCGACACTTGTGTCCTTAACTGTCAGGACACAGAGTTTGTTTTATCGGGTTTTAATAATATTAACTAAAAACCAAAATAAATCTAAACTAAACCCTATCCTTAACATCCAGAGCGGGCTGACCCCCTGGCTAGCCCAACCGAACCTGAGAAACCGACCCTTTGGGCCGAGTTCGAATCCCCCCCTGCTGTCTGTTTTATTTTCCTTTTTCTTTTTTGTTTTCTTTTGTTTTATTTTATATATTTATGTATATATGTATATATATATATATATATATATATATATATATATATAATATATATATATATATTATATATATATATATATATATATATATATATATATATATATATAAATACAGTGTATATATATACATATATATACATATATTTTTAATATATATTTATATATATATAAATATATATTTAATATATATTTATATATATTTTTAATATATATATATATATATATATATATATATATATATATATATATATATATATATATGTATATATGTTCATGTGTATATATATTATTATATATATAGTATTATATATATGTATACAATATTTGTATATATATATATATATATATATATATATATATATATATATATATATATATATATATATATATATATATATATATATATATATATGTATATATATGAAAAAAAAAATATATATGAATATTATAGTTATATATTTTATGTATGTATTTCAAAATTCTACTTTGTACAAAATATTATTGTGCATAAATTCCCAAGTCATTTTTATTGTTTGAATTATGACTTGTATATTTTTTACCACTTTAAAAATATTATTATTATTTAAAATCCTGTATTTTATTACTACAACCATTTGGTGTCCAAGCCTAGCATGGGTTTTTGGGCTCAGATGTGTTTTCACACATTCAAGACCTGTACAAGTCATATTGGACTTGATTCATGGCCTTGGGTCCTGTATTTGAACTCTGGTTCAAATTATATACATGGACAAAATACGCAGATAATTAATTATTTAATTTTAGATTGTGTACCATGCTGTTTTTGAATTTCTAAAAGTAATTTAATTGCTGTTAAAATTCTGGAAAAATAGTATTTAGATACTATGTTAATTTAGCTAATTTAGCATAATTTTTATAGTATTTAATTTATAGTTTTGCCACTGTTTTGGCATATGAAACCAGAACTCATTTTCTGTGTACTTATGAAAACTGATTTTTATAAAATATATATACTGGTTAATAAATTCCAGAAAAATTATAATAAATTTCTATAATTAACAAGGATCATTTTGGTATTTTATTTTATGTAAAATTGAGCTTTTTGTCTATCTCAAAAATTGTTAGATCATCATATACAGTTGATTTATTTATTGAATAATTATGACTTGCAACTTTTTGTGTTGTTTTGAGTTATAACCGTATTGAACCTCACCCTACACTAGTGTAAAGACCCTAAAAAGTTAGTTATAGTATTGTGTTACCCCACATTGGTCTCCTATACTAAAGTCATCGTTTTGGCTAGGTGCCTAGTCACAAGTCGTGTTTTACCAATTAGTGTCTTAGTATTTTAGTTTAGTGTGAAAACTAAGTTTATGTATTTATTTCTACAGTGACGAGTCATCAGGCATCTATAGCATTTTTATCGCTGCTTTGCTTTACTAGTGGCAAGTACTTCTATAAACTTTACATACTGTTACATCAATGAACTGCGAATCCAACCATGTTAAATGCTGATCCTTGGGGTAGCAAGTCAAATCCTCACATGTTGTACTTTCAGTCACTACCATGCTTAGAACAGTCCTTATGTATCTCTCACATGATTAGAACCTGGGTTATAGGAAAACTGTTAGTAGCATACGTGATCATGTCCCCTTATTCGTACGTACGTACCGAGCAAGGTTGACATTTTATGTATACCTTGTCGTAGGCGCACCAGCTGTATTTGTACGTATGTACATCTATCGCTTGTTTTACTTGTACGGAAGTACATTTTATATACTTGTGCCACAGTACATTTTTACACCTATTGACGATCACGTACCTGCTACAGTTTTAAATATTACATATACATCTGTCTTTATGACATATGTGTCCTTGCCATGATAGATTATGCAATGCCATGTTTCCAGTTTATTCCTCTTATGTTCATTTCCATGTTTCATATGCTAGTTTGTTAGAATCAGTACTTGCTCCCGTCCTGACAGGATAACGTTGTACGTATCCTTACTGAGGAGGAGTTGCTCTGTGACCCATATTATGGAGATACTGTCGAGGACCCGGCTTTGCCTTACGAGGATGTACCTGCGAAGAAACTCGTCTAGTTTGCGTAGTTGCTTGGGATATTTAGTGTAGTCATGTATTAGACTACGTATTTTGTAACTAGACATGTATCCAGTTTTACATTTCAGATTTGTATATGGACTTATTACTATATGAGACGACTTTTGTGTTTGGAGCATTTATGACTCTTATTTACTTATAGAACTGTTAGCACATTTAGTTTTATCTTGTTATTTCTAGAACAGCTTACTGCACTTTATCTCAAGCGTAGGCTGGACATGACTCGGCCCGGCCCAACAATTTGGGTAGCGGGTCATGACAGTATAGGACTGCCTGGGGTGGCAGTCCTACTTATCAAACTCTGTGAGGAGCTCATCAACTGAAAACTCTTTCACAGAGTATGATAAGTAGGACTGCCAGCCCCATGGCAGTCCTACACTAAAGTAGGACTGCCAGGGTGCTGGCAGTCCTGACTGAAACTTGCTGCAACAGCAAGTTTGAGTTAGGACTGCCAGTACCCTGGCAGTCCTACTTCAGTATAGGACTGCCAGGGGGGTGGCAGTCCTACTTATCAAATTCTTTGAGGTGCTCCTCAACTGAAAACTCTTAATTTAGCACGGAGAATGACCATTCTCCGTGTAATTTAGCACGGAGAATGGCTATCTGATCCAGTATCAGGACTGCCACCCCCCTAGCAGTCCTACATTGAATTAGGAATGCCAGCACCCTGGCAGTCCTAATTGAATGTAGGACTGCCAGGGGGTGGCAGTCCTATTTGTAAGTCTCTGTAATTTAGTACGGAGCACGGAGAATGGTAATTCTTCCCGTGTAAATTAACACGAAGAATGGTCATTCATCTACATTTTAACACTGGGAATAGCCATTCTCCGTGTAAATTAAGACGGAGAATGGTCATTCCGGTGCATTTTATGGCCAGTTGAAACTTTGGAGGGCCATAACTTTTGACTGGAAGGTCGAAACGAGGCCCGATTTGTCGCAAAATGAGCGTATCTTTGAGGAGGCTGAGATTAACGACTTCATCGTTAGACGGTCTTTCAAAATTTTAGAATCGCAAAAAAATAATGTTTGGACCTCCGTTTTAGCACTTTTTGTCGAAATTTTAGAATCGCAAACAAATATTAATTCAATGACTTACAAATAGGACTGCCAGGGTGCTGACAGTCCTAATTGATACTTGCTGTAACAACAAGTTTTAATTAGGACTGCCAGCACCCTGGCAGTCATAGTTCAATGTAGGACTGCCAAGGGGGGTGGCAGTCCTAATACTGGATCAGATAGCCATTCTCCGTGCTAAATTACACGAAGAATGGCAAGTTTCAATTAGGACTGCCAGCACCCTGACAGTCCTCCTTTTGTGTAGGACTGCCAGGGTGGTGGCAGTCCTAATTGAAACTCTCTGTGATAGAGAGTTTTAAAACTCTCATCACAGAGACTTACAAATAGGACTGCCAGGGGGGGTGGCAGTCCTGGTACTAGATCGGATACTTTAACAAATTGGTATATTTTGCCACACATACTTGCACACACGTAGACACATATAACACAGATAGCACACACGTAGACACATATAACACAGATAGTACACAGGTAGACACATATAACACAGATATCACACAGGTAGGCACATATAACACAGATAGCACACATGTAAACACATATAACATACTGAACTTCATATTTCACTGTATACAAAATTTACTCCATATAGATTAGTAGACTTCATATTTCACTATATACAAAAGTGGTCCTCCATATACAAAATATCAAACTGTAAATATATCCATACTTAGTCGATTTTGACGTCGTAGTGGTCAGCCACCACAGTTTGTCGTCCCGGGCGATTTCGAGCCGATCTGGATATCATTAGAACTATGTTGTTTTCTCGTTCAACTTCTCGACACCAATGTACCGCACCCTCGCTTGATTCAAAACAAAGATCGGTCCAGAATAAATGGGCTACATTGACTGCAATTGGAGCCGGTACCGCAAAATCGGAAGATCTCAAGTCCTACAATAGAACTTAAAAGTTAGTACAATTAGACAACATCATAAAGCAAATAGGTTTCATAGATTAGGACCGTGCATAAGATTGGTGTCCATAAATAGCAAATTGTGTTAATAACAAGACCGTCTTATGTACAACAATTGGTGTCCATAAATATCAAACACCTTTACTAAATGTATTGACTAAAACTTTGCATTCAGGTATAACAGATTAAGACTGCCAGAGAGGTGGCAGTCCTTCACATAAGAAGGACTGCCAGGATCCTGACAGTCCTACTCATATGTAGGACTGTCAGGGTCCTGGCAGTCCTTCTTATCTGAAGGACTGCCACCTCTCTGGCAGTCCTAGTCTATGATCGGGACTACCAGAGTGTTGGCAGTCCTCTGTGTCACAACACGAATTTTAACCCGATGAAAAGTTAAAATTTGGTTATCAAGAGGGCTTCCGATGCATCAAAGTGGTCTTCGGACGTGACGAAAACGTGTTCTTCGGACGTGGCAGAAATATTTGATGATCCCGGTTGTTCCATGTTAAATATTTTTCTACATTAAACACATAATTCAACTTTTATATGTGAAATTAATGTTTAAAATATTAAACATATATTAATTCGTTGACTTACCAATAAATGGGAGAAGTCAATGACCTAGAGTTGAGGGAGAGAACAATTTGAAAAAAATGTAGGGAGAAAAGAAAAGAGTTGGAGTTAAATTCTTTGACCTAGAGTTGAGGGAGAGAAGAAAAGAGTTGAGGGAGAAAAGAAAAGAGAAGAGGGAGAGAGAAAATAAAAATAAAAGTTGGTATTTATACCTTTGCTTGGGCTAGCCCCAAGTAAAAAAATTTGATGGCAAACTTGTAATATTTTGAAAGTTTTTTGGGCTAGCCCCTAGCAAAAAGGGTGGTGCCCTTAGAAAAAACTTTTTTTTTTGCACGTGCAATGTACGTGCATATTACTAATGAGGGATCGACCAAGAAGAATACCTCTCAAGAGTTAAAAGATGTGTTTGACTATGTTAGATAATATTATTATTTTATGTGCAACTTACGTGCATTTATTAGTTACTAAGTAATAGTAAAGATAAAGATATATAAGCTTGTAAAAAAAAATCAAAATAAAAGTAAAAATACAATACATAATACAAAATCATAAGATTGCACAAATCTAAACGCACTCAAATCAGACGGTTGTCAATCGTTTGTACACGTTACAGCAGCGGGCATATCACACCGCACGTTGGTTTTATCTCAAGGCTCAAGCCCTCCTTTTTGTTACTGGTACTTCGAATCTTCAAAGATCTCTCCTTTTATTTCTCTCTTAATCTTCGATTTCTAGGGTTTGCAACTCGAATCAAGCAGCGACTTTGATGCGTCCGACAGAAATAGGTAGTCTTCTCTCTCGATGCTCTCTTCTTCTTCAACTATATAGGGTTTCCCCATGGTTATAGTGCTCTTCGGTCTATACGTTGGGTTTCTCGAGGAAAGATCCTTTCTTTGAGTTCTTCGCACGGCGAATCGACAGCCCTTTCGTTTAATTTGGCTACTGTTCAGTCTACGTACTGATTGGCCTCGTGTTGGTGAGATTTAGGGTTTCACGGACACAGAATGACACGACACGAGAGTGGACACAGACACCTTTTGTTTAGTTTGGACAACTTTTCTCCCCTCTAATACAGGCTTTTCCTATGATGTCATGAGTTCTCTTCGGTGTAGGCTTTGAATTTTCTCAAAAAGATGCTTTCTTTAGGATTTTCTCATGGCGGATCAACATACCTTTTGTTTAATTTGGCTGCGTTTTCGTCTGTCCACCTGATCGGGATTACGTCAACTGATTTGGGGTTTTCCCATGAGAGTACGATCTCTCTTCGGTCTATGCTTAGGGTTTTCTTGAAAAGATGATTTATTTGAGCTTTTCTTATGTTAACTCGACAGCCCTCTTATTTACTGTCGGCTATCATGGTTTTATCAACTAATATAGGGTTTACTCATGTCATAATCCTTTATATAAGACTCTTGTGTCAAACCATCTTCTAATTTATTTAATTTGGCCACTTTTTTTTGTTTATCTACCGATTTATTTTTTCCCCGATTTTTCTTTCTAATCCTTCGAGAATGTTCTCAGGAAGTGGATCCGACCTTAACTGCAGGGAGATGAACGGCCTTGCAGATTGAATCAGAGGTTAGTTTCTATAAATTAGCAATTAATTTCATATTTTTGGCATACTAAAATTGCTATTTTTTTTTAGGTAATTTGTTCTTATTTAGTTGAACTTGTACTTTACAATGTACCAATTGTTTACGTACTATATATGACACTTAGGGGGACTGTCGGTTCTGTAAATGGAAATTTACATCAAATATTTGTTGCATGCAACATTTTGTTGATTCAAATACAATGTTTGGTTGCCACTAAATGAAGTTACTAGATTTACAAAATCCACATTGGGACGATGTAGTAGAATGCTCGGTTGCAACTTTTGTTCTTGTGGATAGAAACTTGTGGTTTGGATTTTGTAACGTTGAACGTTGTAAGCATATTCACATACTATTGGTAAATATGTGAATAATTTGGCAATAAAAAAGAAACCGAATATGTATGCGAATAATTTGCGAATCAAATAGAATCTGAACGCGTACACAAATATTCCGCTAATTCAAAAAATTAGAATTTGAATGCGTACACATGTCGTTCGCCCTGTACACACAAAGCTCAAAATTTTGCCTGTAGAGCCAGCAATTAATAATTCGGCCTAATATAGCTTGAGCATTGTAAGTTGTGTACAACAGCGTACAATTCAAACAATGTGCCTTGGTGTTTATTATACCAATGAATGAAAATGCCATTCAAATAATGGAGAACATTTCAAAGCCGTAAAGTAAAGTTTATAATATCCCCTCCCATTTCCCCGAAAAACAAGAAAAAAAAAACCTTTTTATTCATGCCACATTTTGCCCCATGTACTCGGTGCCTCGCAGCTTCCTATCTATCTCTCTTGTTGTCTGGTTACATGCGTAGGTAGATTGGTGGGTGGGGTGGGTTCCCTACTTTGTTGGAAATTGCTTGAGATTGTGCTGTTGTCACCACTTTTCTGAAATTCTTGTTGATAATCATCCTCATTCTGTGTCAGTGCAATTTTGTCTGCATTGAATTTCAACGAATAACTTTCTTTAGTCTATAATCACCCTAAATTTTCATGTTCAGAAACTCTTTTCTAAATAATTTACTGTTAGATTTGCTTGGAAGGATACTTGAAACTGCAAAATTATTGATAATGTTTCGACATTTATTGTGAGACTCATAAAGGATTCTTCCAACTACACCAATTTTGAGGCAGTTAGTAAGCATTTACGTCCTCAATTTGGCGAAATGGAACGATATATGCCACAGACAGGCTCATCTCATGGTACCAGTTTGATGGGAATAAATATTTTCATCTATTATTATTTTAGATGGTATGAACATTAAATGGTGGTAAAATATCTTCCTCGAAGGCCGTCAAATATGAAAATGTTTCTTAAAGAAGTAATTTGAAGGCAGTTATCAAAAGCTACATGATTTAATGAGCACCCCTTATGGACTTCAAGATAATTAGTGGTTGCGTGCTTTGTCATTGTTTTAACATAAATTAGTGCGGGGATCAAGGCGACTTGTTTCCAGTTCATCAGCAGATAAGTTGAACGACCTACGGTTAGACGGGGATGGGATATTTTTTGATTTGATTGTTAGGTTAAAGATAGTTAAGGAGCTGAACTATACATAACCTTTTTCAGATGGATTTGAACTTCGAAGAAGCCTTGGATGATGAGAAGAAAATTGATTTTTTTTATTAGAACCACTCTTTATTTGATGGGATCGGTACTTCTCTGAGATGCCTTCAAAATTGTACAGGGTCTCGGGTCTTCTATTGTTACTTTTCAGATTATTTTTATAATTATTTTTCCAAGTGTTTTAACATAGATCATGAAAGGTAAAGATGATGAAAGTTACACTCCGTACCACTGGGCCAAAGATATAGTTTTCAGATTTTTTTTAATCATTATTTCTCATTAATTGGGCGTAGGCAAGGGCACACTCGCTTATGCGGCTTTCCTAGGTTATGAGTTTCCTGGTAATCAGCCATGTTGTAGGGTTCTCTGGGCCAGGGTTTAGGTCACCTAGGCGCGGTGTGGCCTGTTTTTTCTTAACATAAATGCCTAGAGTTACTGGTCCTGCCCTTGTGAAATTGTCCAAGTTGAGTCACATATACTCTCCTTTAAAATGGTACTTTTGCTTTTATTGGCTTGCTGATCTTGTTATGGTGAAGCATACCACCTTTTCTTTCTTAGTCAACATAGTGGACTAGCAAATTGTCTGACATCTCATCTAGTCCTTGTGATTCCAGACTTCTGCTTGGTATCCTTGATGACTTGGTTCAATGTGATGATGATAGTCTTTCTAAGTTACCAGCATATGCTTTACCCTCATCATCCAAAGGATGCTTTTCTTAGAACTGTACACATACACCCTTTTCCTCTTGTGACAATTTGCAATTGTCACTAGGCATGTTGTATCGTTTCGTTTTACATGTACTTTGGTAATGTGCTCGTATAGTTGAGGTTACATATCCCTCTTGTTCAACCATGATTTTCTTTACACCTTTCACACTTCTCTTATGACCTATGTTGTACTGGGCGCTAAGCGAGGCGATAAGCCACCTGCCTCGTGTAGGCGTCCGTCCAGGATCCGCTGCTTCGAATCAAAAACTTTCTACAATATTGCATACAACAAATATGTAGTATAACTAATAAGCAATAACCATTAATCAATAAACATAAAAGTAATATAAGAGGCAACAAATATGAAATACCAATATTCAACATCAAGTAAGGATAGTAAGCATAATTGGGCAACCCTAGGCGGGCGTCTTGGCGCGCCTAGCGATCCAAACCTCACCCGGAATTTTTTTCCAAGGTCGAGACGAGACCTCTCCAACCCGCGCGCCTAGGCTTCGCATGTGACAACATAGCTTATGACTGATTGAATTTTGGACTTGAAGTTCTACTTGTGTATGTTGTATGAATGCTACTGAACAAGGTTTCATTCTTTAAGTCCTCTTATATCAACTTTAATCATGATTTACAAAGTTCAAATATAATTAGCAACCCTATTCATGTAGGGGGAGGTTTATACGAACGCCACTCGAAAGGGGCAGGATTTTAGGTGCAGAATACGTCGTATAAAGTTGGAAATCTTACCCGAAACTGCCGGGACTGGATTTTTTAGCTCAATAAAACCATAAGTTGACAATTTTCCATGTCCTACATGAAGAGCAAGGGAAATGTACCAAAAAAATATATGAATCCACATGTTATTCAATGCATTCCACCTTCAGGAATTATAAAATGAACATTGTACTAGGAAAGAAGGATATATGTGAAATAACGTGTAGGCAACTCTAGAGGGGGGTGAATAGAGTTTGTGTCGATAATCACCAAATAAAAAATAACTCTATATCACCTCCACAAAACAACTATCAATATAGTAAATAAATTAGAGAGTAATGCGAAAGTAAATAAAGATCAGAAGAGCATTCGCAGACACAACAGTTTTAACCTGGTTTTCCTCGTGGAGGACTAGTCCAGGCCTGAGAACTCTAGCTCAGGATTGAAATCCACTATTTGTGAAATAGTGTACAACCACGTGCCTTTACTCAGAAGAGCACGCCAACTTCTTACAGATTCGCAGGTGGCGAAACTTGGAATTGGCCAAGTGACTTTTCTTTCACTCTTGTACACAACTTCTAGCTGATATCGCACTGAGCACCTTGGGCCAATGAGAGTTATGACTTAGGAGATATGGAAGAATGAGGCTTGGAGTAGTAGAGCTTAGAAAGCTTGAATATTTGAAGGTAAGAGATCATTTGAAATGAAAGAATTCAAGCTCTATTTATACTACTCTGGGGAGGCAGAGTTCGGCCCGAATTCTGCTCCAAGAATTCAAATTTTTGAACGTTGGACAACTTGTACCAAGCAGGCCCTAAAAATCAGGGTGCTGAAAATCAGGAGACAGAGTTCGGCCCGAACTCTGCCTCCTAGGTGGCAGAATGGCCTTTGTTTGGCTTGGTGGAGCTTGGGCTTGGTTCAGGAATTGGTCTGTTTGTATGGTAGAGCTTGAGAGATATGTCTAGGGGTTGAGATGACATAGTGCGACTCAACGTACACATTCTCCTAGACTTAATAAATTGAAGATTACAGACTTAGAACAAATAGGAAAACCAAGAACCCTTTGATGACGTCTTTATTCTGATATTTGAGCAGATCTGAAGACGTCTTTTTCCTTGATAGCAGTCGTCAAAAGATAAACAGATCTGGAAATCTGAATACCTTTCGGGGGCTTCGTCCCTGAACCCCTGACGGGGCGCGCTGCCCCCTCGACCCCTGTTCGCTGAACGGACAGCGGAACCCCCGATGCGAGGCCCCGAATAGGTCGCTAGGCGGTTCAGAGAAATCTTTTTGTATGACGCCGTCTTTGGTCCATCATTAATTCTTCTTTGCCTATGTCCTGGTTTGATCATGTTTGATCATGCTTACTGCATGTCTACAAAATACATGTTAGACGAGCAAAATATGTTGCAGTACGATACAAGCATGGCAATATGATATAGGACAATTAGGACAATCCTAAGTTTAAGTAGCAACATGATAGTGAGTATATGAATATTAGTGACATAATTATGTTAAACTTAATTGATTAGCCATATTCAAAAACACGATGTAATCATTGGGCTAACAATATGATGATTTGATTTTACTAGGAATTTCTGTAGCGCTGATGGAGCTACATTCTCTTCTCCTATGCAGGATTTTTGGATTTTGTAGAGTGCCACATATGCAGAGTTCGTTGCAATTTGATTAGAAAGGAGCAAATCTTACTAGCTAGCAATTTCTAAATGATAATAGAAGCAAAACGACCAATCTGCAGGCACTTGTTGCAAAAGTTTGAAATGGAGCACAGAGGAGAAATACTAATAAAGTTCACCCCCATAATTCCGGTTTTTTCTTCTTCTGGACATTCACTATGGTAGCAAGCCAGCAACAAAGATAGATTGGTCTTCATGGTTCTTAATTAAAACCAGACTGAGTTCTTGACTCAGTTCTCTAGAGGAGGAATTCACATACATGAGTTGCTTGCTACAGGTTACTGTAAATTCAAGATAACAAGTCTTGGAAAGTGGAATTATTTGGACTTGAGAATCTTACATTCTCATTGCAATATTTCCTGCATGAAGTGAAGATACATGAGGCTGATCAACATCTATGAAATCTGAGAGAGATTGTAGACCATCTAGCTTCATTGACCATAAGGCAATATGTTTGTTCTAGGAAATGTGGATTTTGATTTATCTGTGGGGTAAGGATGAAGCTAAGAAGCTGCTGTAACCATGTTTTTCTGTTTCTCTGTTTTGTCTCCACTAGTTTGTAATAGTACATGTTGGCATTCTTTGCTGTAAAGATGTGATCAAGTGAAATTTCTCTTGGAATCAATCATTTCTTTTATATACAATGTTCAGTTCAAGTAATAATGTTCAATTTGGGAGAATTTGCTGTAAAGATGTGATCAAGTGAAATTTCTCTTGGATTCATTCATTTCTTTTATATACAATGTTCAGTTCAAGTAATAATGTTCAATTTGGGAGAAAGCTTGTTGTTGTTGCTGTTTGGTGACATTTGAGCTTGATAGCATGGAGAAGTTCTGTATTAGATATGTAGAGCTGAATAACTAAAGTGTTACTCTTAGCCAACAAGCGTGATGGAGAGCGGTCATCAAAACATATCGAAGACCAAAACATTCCCATCATGATCAGGTCTTAGTTACATGCGGTAACTGTCACCTTTTTTAATGGGGTAAAGCATATGTTTACGTGGGATGGCTTTATGTGATTGTGATTCGGGACCAAATATTCTATTTTCACCCTCACAAAGGAGGAAACCTTAGGGCCTGTTTGGTTGGTCATTTAAATTTGGTTTTCTGAGTTTATACTGTAAACATATCAAACTTGTGTTTGGCAGTGCACACTCCAAAAACTACATGAGTGTTTTTTCTCTCTTGGTGGGCCCACCCTCTCAATTCTCAAAAATCTTTCCTCCATTCCAACACTTTCTTCTCTCTCCTCTTCCATTCGTACTCTTCTTCTCTCCTCTCAGAAAATTGGAAGAAGAAGAACCAGCCATGATCGGATGCTGCACCTCCTTGGGAAGGATGCGCGCAGCCGAGCCGCTCGACGTCGGTGAAGGACGCGCGTCTCCTCACCGCCGTTGGCCTTTGCGGGAAGGACACGAAGCTCGGCGGTGTTGGAGAAAGTCGACACGATGACCTCACGACAACGACGATCGTCTGAACGGTGGAGATTGAGCCGCCGTCCTCACCACCACCAACCTTCGTCGAAGTCGACGACCGCCTGGACGGAGGAGCTCGAGCCGCCGTCCTCGCCACCACCAAAATCCTCGTCGACGACCGCCTCGAGCTCGCGGGGTCTTGTCGACTCCACCTCGAGCTCGTGGGCCTCCGTCGCGTGCTCCTCCGCCACGAGCTCATGTTCCTCCGTCGCGTGCTCCTCCGTCGCGTGCTCGTGGGTTCGACGGAAACGGGGATGGCCGACGACTTAGGGCTAGGGTTCGGGATGACATAGTTGGACACGAACGAACACAGTTAATAAAATCATTTTCTAATTTTTTTTAACCAAACACAATTTTTAACTTTTCTATTTTAAAATAATTTTACATATGAAACTAACCAAACACAAACTCAGGGTCTCTATACTCAGAAAACAACTTTATAACTTTCTTTCGTAAAACTATTTTTAGAACAAAATTTCAGAAAGCGTATCCAAACAGACCTTTAGCTTCCTTCAATTGTAGAAGCTCCTACTAAGCTATTATGACACAGATTCAAAGTCCGATGTATCTTGTTATGCTACATCAAGGTTTTTCAATGAAAGTAATAATGGAGAATCAATAATTGGCTTGTGCAACAACTACCTCAGCGTAGATTTTGATCATTCTAAAATCCAAATGAAGTAAACTTACACAGCACAAGGAATTCTCTTCCGGAATAAGCTTGATGATTAAGTACATAAATAAAATATCCTTCTTGATCCTTATTCCCGAAGGCACTCATCTGAAGCATATCCTAGGTTAAAACAGCTGATTATAAGGTTTTGCACTAACTTTTTTTGGTGTGGTGACTTAGATGGGCATTTCTCTTCATTGTTGTTGGCAACAGAAATTGAATGTTAATGCTTTTGGCAAATGGTTTGAAGAATTGAGTTTACGATAAATAAATTGAATTTGCATGGATTTTCTGCAACAAGGGATGACTGATGAGTCTATTGCTATACTTTATTTGAATATTAACTTGCCTCAGTAATCATTCTTTTACTTTTCATTTTCGGCAAGCCTGGTAGCATACTAGCATGGCAGATCTTTAAGGCTTGGTTTCTAGGAACGAGTTCCTTGAATTAGCTTGTTTACTTTTTTGAAGATTGGACCCATCATTTTTGGCTAAACCTTCCATATCTGTCATCATATTGTACAATAATGCTGTCTATGCACACTTGGAGATGCCAGCTGACATCTCTATAATAGCTAGCATGGCACTTGGTTTCAAGGAAAGAGTTCCTCATATTGGTTTGTTTACTTTTTTGAAGATTGGTCCTATATTTCTTGGCAACGCGTTCAAGGAATCCTTTTTTATTGTTATAATTGCCGCCGAAATCCAAAATCCATATTCACACTTGGATAACCGGTTTCAGATCCTTCTGACTTTTGACCTTTTTGGCGGTTGCACTTCGGGGTTGCAGATTTTTTGATTTCGAAAAGCCAAAAATTAACAAAGCATGTATTTAACGCTATAAAAATATTTGATATATTTAGGCATAGTCTTATACATTATTTGTTGTTTTTCATTAGTTTTGAATGGAACTTATTAAACATTGCTAAATAGTTCCCTGCAATCTATTTTGCACAAGGGAAACCAATCTCCGTATCTTTATCGTGTCCGTACCCATATCTCTGTACTCTATCCGTATCATCTCCATATCCGTGTCCATATTTGTGCAACACAACCCACAGTAAATATCGTTGTTTATTTATGTTGCAGTTTGAGAAAGTACCCCCACCACATATAGTTTTAATTAGAACAATATTAGATATGTGAATGTGTTATGAAGTTATAACTATACAACTTGACAAATGTAATTATTGCAGCGTGTTGACACTGTATCATGACACTACACTATACTTTGCAATTATTCACTTTTTTAAAATAATTTTTGTTTTTTTGCTAAGATGATCGGGATAGGGAGCCCGACTATGGCAACAGCCAATAACGGCGTGTATTGGATTGGGATGTGCCAAACACGATATGGTATGGCTTAAGTATTGATGTCGGTTGACAGTGCAAACCTTAGTTGGTTTAGGGTAATTACATAATTATAGTGATGAAATTTACTGATTCAAGGAAACATAGAAGTCGTCAAATTAATTTTTTGTTGATGTTAAGCATAAGGATTTCAGGAAAAGTGAAATATTCAAATATTAAATTAGGGTGCATTTGGAAGTCCAATCATAGTTGCAATGATCAACATGACATTTCCATGTTATGATCAAATGATTTCTCTTACAGTTACATGTTGTATACCTCGTGGAAATTGTACAAGTTGATGGGTTCTCCATTAAAGGATGGAAGTGTAATGTCTGCAAGGCATAATGATCATATAGGTGAATGATGCTGTCTTAGGAATTCCGACTCTGCTGTGCTCAATGTCTCATCTCTTAATTGCAGATCACCAGCTCGGATAAATGGATGTTTCCTTAGGTAGTCGATTGGTGGATCACCAAGGCCCTGATCCTGGACAAGCTCGCCTGATACAGTATGGTCATTGGGAGTGTAATAGAGGGGAGGTCTCATTGCTTAAGGGTACTCTATTTCCATGAAGCTCTCGCAAATCCAGTCTAGGGAGGATCACAATGTACACAATGTTACCCATGTTTTATGCATGTCTACTTCCGTGACTCAAATCCACATCCTCCAGGATGCAAGAGCAAGGATGCTTAGTGACACCCTCAATGATGAAGGATTGATCTATCTGACTCCAACAGTTGGGATAAAATATTCGTTCTTCTTAATTGTGATAAAGGCTATTTTATTTCTATAGAGATGCCAATGAAGCACATAATCTTTTCATAATTGAATAACTTTTGAGCTCATGGCAATTAGTTTAGGCAAAATGGGGGCAGTATGGCCGGAGTTTATACTGCATGCTGGTAACATGTTGTAGTACTTCCTCCTGCAAAATGTATGCTTAAGCAAATGCATTGGTGTGATTTGATTTGTCTTGGGGAACTTTAGGGGGTAATAGATGACTGTTGCTTTAACGATCTGTATATAATGAACCTATGGAGCAGTGAGTTATCACTATATTTTGTTACAGAAGTTGCTCCTTGGTTGCATGAAGTGAGTCATCACTATACCTATTTCTGTTTGTTTTGAGAAGTAAAATTCTCTTGGCAGGCGTAGGCTTTGTCCATGTCCATGTGTCCATGCTTCATTCTTTTGTTTTTTTAGTAAGTACAGAATCCTGTAGAGTTACAATAACTGTTTTTTATGTCTATTATTCTCAATTGACCACTTATCTTGTAAACTCAAAAGACATCTCTCGCGTGCTTGACCACTTATCTTGTAAACTCAAAAGACATCTCTCGCGTGCTTGACCACTTGTGTTGACATCTCGACCATGATCATACAACTGATGCCTTTTTTTCATTATACTTTATGTTCATTTACTATTACGCAGAAGAAATATTTCAGTTGATTCAATGTCAAAAGTTCTCTTACAATTGACGGCTGGACTGGTAGCTAACTTGATTTTGAATTCTAATCAGTAATGTTGTGGTCTTCTTCTTGCAGAGTAATCCTCAAAAGAAATAAAAGAAGTGGTAAACAAGGATTTCATCCTGATTTACTTCCCAAAGTACTGAAGATCTCTTTGGGTTTCGTTGCCGCCATTACCTGTTAGAACTAAGCAATGGCTGAAAGGGTTAGGAAGAGGATATCCAAGTGGGACATACCGGCAGAGCCTCAAGTTCCATTGACACTTGGGCATGAAGATGCTTTGCCTAAAAATGCTGATGATTCCGCCAAAAGCAATGTTGTAAACTCAGAATGTTTCTCTTCAGAAAATGAGGCCAACCATTTCTCTGTTCCCTTTGAAATGGAAGCTGATGCTGGAATGACGAATGTAGGCTCTGAAGCAAATGACCTTACACAGTGGCCTAAGTGCGAAAACAACAGTATTGAGATACATATGGACCTTTCAGAAGATCCCCAACTTTCAAAGGTTTCTGGCATGGAAGTTGGCAAAGAGGATGATTCAATGCAGTCGTATGCGCCATTGTCTGGGGAACATGCTGCGGCGAAAGAAGATCTCAGCCGAGTGAGGGATGAAGGTGATCAAACTCTAAAAGAGAGCTATGATGAAGTTGGCAAAGAGGATGATTCAATGCAGTCGTATGCGCCATTGTCTGGGGAACATGCTGCGGCGAAAGAAGATCTCAGCCGAGTGAGGGATGAAGGTGATCAAACTCTAAAAGAGAGCTATGATGAAGTTGGCAAACAGGATGATTCAATGCAGTCATATGCGCCATTGTCTGGGGAACATGCTGCGGCGAAAGAAGATCTCAGCCGAGTGAGGGATGAAGGTGATCAAACTGTAAAAGAGAGCTATGATGAAGTTGGCAAACAGGATGATTCAATGCAGTCATATGCGCCATTGTCTGGGGAACATGCTGCGGCGAAAGAAGATCTCAGCCGAGTGAGGGATGAAGGTGATCAAACTCTAAAAGAGAGCTATGGTACAGACTTGTCTTCTGGTTGTGATGGATGGAAGCAACCAAGTCCTACTGTCTCGCCAAAAAGAAGTATGGGAAGTTTGGACAGATCCGGCAGGTACTTGATTTAAAAGGATGTTAATTTCTTTACCACATAATTATTCTATAAAGTATACTTATCCCATGTATTTCTTTTCCATCTAACATAGAACCAGCACCAGTGTAGCTACTTGTTTACAAGATATCTGCTATGCTAACAAGACTGGCTTAAAATTATAAACTCTGTGTTATTATGGAAATGGCACATGAACCCCTAGCTATTCTAATAAGAAATAAATAAATAATACCCAATTCATGTGATCCGAAAATATAATCAACATCTCCAATTCATGATCAAGTCCAGTGTCCCATGGGTCCTGAGAAATTAGTTCAAAGTGTTTAAAGCTACTCAATATGAAATCAACCAACATGATGGCAATATTCCTAACAACTTTTCTGTTGATTTGGCTGTAACTTAGGAGCAGGAGCAGGAGCAGGAGCCGGAGTCGCAGTAGGAGCAGGGGCCAAAGCCGAAGCAGGAGCCAAAGCCCTTCCTACAGTTATAGGCGGGGACCTCAGAGGTGGGTGATTGGTCTCACGACACCATGTTGTATTCCGGCATGTCAATTTTGGTCTTTTCCTGCACTACTACAATTGTTCAACACATCTATCCATGCTGATCCAAGGGTATATAGATTATGAAATGGTTGCAGGTTGACTTTAGGTTGAGAACCTGTCATGGAAGATGAGGTCAAATAAATAGAGAACTACATTTATCCTATATTTCGTAGCAAATGACGACAACAAAACCTTAATCTGACATGCTTGAAGGCTATATGAGGCGCCTTGTTTTAATATCCTTTTGTTTGACATTCTGTTATACAGGATTAGAAGCAGAAGCCCATATTCTGGCTCAAGACATGGTACCGAGAGGTGGGCTGAAAGAGGTAGAACTGGAGGAGGGTGTTTGGCACTATGTAGGGATTTTGCAGCAGGGCGGTGCCGAAGGGGCAGTGAATGCAGGTTCCGTCATGAGGAGAGCGAACGGAGGCAGTCTGGAAGATATTATGACACTGCTGTAACAAAAACTAGGGAAAGTAGATTTGAGAGGGGAAGACACTCAGCTTCTGACTCAAGGGAGCAAAGTGATCACTCGCGGGATAAGTTTTCTAGGGAGCAAAGTGATCACTCTCGAGATAAGTTTTATAGGGAGCAAAATGATCACTCGCGAGATAAGTTTTCTAGGGAGCAAAGTGATCACTCGCGAGATAAGTTTTCTAGAAACGACCGGCCTACTGTTCAATGTTATGATTTCACAAAGGGAAGATGCCAGAGAGGCTCGTCGTGCAGATATGCTCATCATGAAGCCTCTTCTGATGGGGGATGGAACATGAGAGACGAAACTAGAGAAAAGAGTCATGACAGAAGGGATGGGGATCCATCTTCTGGTCGGAGGCTTGAGCCTTCTCGTAGAATGCTTAGTGAAAGAACCCCTTGCAAGTTCTTTGCTGAAGGCCAATGCAGCCGTGGTGAAAGTTGTAGGTTCTCTCATCAGGGTGCAGTGCCTCATGATGATCGATCAGGCTATACTATGGGCATTGATAGCAGCAAATCGTCATGGAACAGCCTAAATCGTGGTGATCATACTGCTGCAGTGGACACAGCCAACTCCTCTCTGTGGACGAACAATGATGATGTTTTAAAAGTGGAGGGTTCTGGATCCAATTCTCAACATTCACAATCCCAGGCTAATGAAAACATTAGACACCAAAACCAGCCACAGGAAGCTACTAATCTGCTCCCATTGGTTCCTATCACCGGACAAAGCATTGGACAAGTCTTCCAGAACCAGAGTGTTGTTCCTCAGCCAATACAGACACAGATGTTCGTTGCAAATACCTCAACTCAGCAGTTTGTCCCGCCCATGCCTCTGAATGGGCTAGTGCAGCAAGCCGTCTATCCATTGCCTCAAAATTTACAGAATCAGTTTATGGTCTCTCCAGTACCAAATTTTAATGTAAGCATGCAGAATCTGCCTGTTCTTCCTCCACCTCAAATTGGACAGAGCCAACAGAACTACAACCTTCTTCCACTTCATAACGGACAGAACCAGCAGAATTATAATATTAGTACTCAAATTCAACACAATCCTCCCCTACCTCCTCATCATGGATTAAACCAACAGAACTTTAGTGGGCAGAGTCATCATACTCTTCCTTTGCATCAGAATGGGCAGAATCAAAATTTGCCACTTCAACCTCCTTCAAACTCACAAAGCACCAATTCAAATGAGCAACCTGTCAACCCAAATGGGCAGCAGATACAAAGCACAGAACCATCAAAGGAGCAATCCTCAGTACTAATTTCTGATAATCTAATTACCCCAAAGGTTGTAACCAGTGAGCAGGCTGCTCAGATAACAAACCTTTCAGCTTCTTTGGCTCGGTTTTTTGGCAGTGCCAGTGCTCTGAATCCCACAGTAGCTACAGGAATGATGCCAGTTCAGTCTAATCCAGGGCCTCTGATACAACAGCTTCCCCATCCTCTATCTAACACTGTGGTGCCAGTGAAACCAGATGTCGACTACTTTCCTCCTGGGTTTGAGCAAAAAGATCTTACGGAGAAGGAAATACAAATGAATGCCAATAACTCTGCCCCATCAACAGCTGCATGTGGTTTTAATGATGGCAATCCTCCTTCAAAGAGTGTTGGCATGGAGGAAGTTCAGCAAGGTGGTGGAAACAATGCTCCCAAAGAAGAGAATAAAGCAGATTCTGGCCAGGACAAAAAGGAAGCTGCTGAGGATGCTGATGCTGATCAGAGGACAGATAGGGACAGTAAACAAGGCAAGGACGCAAAGGCGATGCGAGTGTTTAAATCTGCAATCGTGGACTTCGTGAAAGATGTATTGAAGCCTAGTTGGAAGGAAGGTCACTTGAGCAAAGAAGCTCACAAGACTATTGTGAAGAAAGTGGTTGAAAAAGTGACTGGTGCAATACAGGGCCCGAACATCCCCCAGACGCAAGAGAAAATTGATATTTATCTGTCACATTCTAGAGCGAAACTCACCAAACTTGTACAGGTGAGGTATCTTTTGTTTTTAGCTTGCTGCTAATGTTGCCTATCATTGGAAATATATTTTTAAGTTTCGCTTATATTATTCTCTGCCGATAAATATATATAGAATATATGGGGGTGGTTATTGCGCACAATTCAGGGAACCCTTTCTCAGAATATTCACATAACAGATTGATGCTACAATGACCAGCTCTCTCGTCGACTTTGAATCAATGTCCATTAGAGGTGCTTAAATTCCTATAAAATAAACTTTGTGAGAGGTTCAAAAAGGCTGCACTGCACGTGTACCTTCATTAACTTTGGAACTAAATAACTTTGTGTAGTGACTTGTTGCAAATCTTGTACAAATCTGTTTTAGATTTACCTGTATAATGTATTTTGATCATGATTATCAATTAATTGTTTTGTTAGTGCGCATCTTATTTCTGTTCAGCATTGAATCTTGTTCTACTTTTCTTGTTCCATAGCTTAGTTACCAGCTGCTTTGAATCCTTTGGTGAATCTAAGATGTTCTCTTGAACTAACCATTTGTATCCACAATGATTTCTTTTTCTCAAATTCAAAATTTGTGAATCAGTTTTTAGTTTGTTTTTTATGTGTAGATATTTTGTTCATAGGTGGTTCATGTTGGTCATGCAAGATATTGCAAGTTCTGTGCTTTCTGGCTATTTTGACTCTTAACTCTCCTCCTCTTTGTGCAGGCATATGTAGAAAAATATGTGAAGAGCTGAGCCCACTCTGGAAAATGTGTACGTTTCTTTTTCTTCTATAGAAGCACTGCTCTGTTCTGCCAGCTATGGAATGATGTAAATTTAGGGCTCAAGCCTCCCTACCATTCTAGGACATTCTTATCGGTTATCTGGAAATGTGGTGTTCATCTCAAGTTTAATGTGATACAGAAAGTAGGCTTTGTTTTATCGCTGTCGTGCTACTGGAGAATTATGTCGTGGATATGTGGTTACCTGATGCATTTGTTACATATTCCTGTTTTTTTTTTTTTTTTTGCTATTTTCTGTCGCGCCATTGGTGAAAATTGGCTCTAACCTGATCCAGAAAGGATCCATAGGTCAGCTTCTATAGGGTTAAGCCTCTATAGAGGCTGAAAATTGGAGCATCCAACATTGACTGTATTTTTATTTTTTTTTCGTAATTGAGCTAATATTTAAGCATAGTTGGAATATTAAATTTCATTAGATTATATTTAAGTTCTAAATTTCTTCGCATACCTTTATTTTCTTTTTATAGGGTGGTTTATAGAACCAAACGCAAAACCTAAAGTTTTTTTTTTTATTATTTATCTCCATTTTTTTGTGAAGCTTGATTTTACATCGCTCCTTTCTCCAAAATGGAGCCATTGTGATCTGCAACTTGGATTTTTTTTGCATATTTGTAGTGTGTATTTTAGTATCGATTTGAATTTTGATATATTGCTATGTGCTTGGTGGAGGGGTGCATACTTATGCTAATGGAATATTTCAGCTCACAGCTTCCTTGTCTCACACCAATCCGAGCCTTAAAAAATAAATCTAGTCAACACCGTCAAATCCACATAAAATTTTATTTACAACAATTTAGAGAGATTAGTAGAAATTATAATTTT
This sequence comes from Iris pallida, assembly GCA_029216955.1. NCBI lineage: Eukaryota > Viridiplantae > Streptophyta > Magnoliopsida > Asparagales > Iridaceae > Iris > Iris pallida. Next base: position 9,651,348 of record JANAVB010034218.1, read on the forward strand.
AACGTATTGTACTAAATACTAGTATACGAATTGGGTGGATATTAATGAAAAAGTGTATTTGCACTCTATACACTGGATCCAAAACATGGAGAAATATATTGCAAAATAAATAGGGGTTCTTTTCGCATACGAGTCCAACAGAAAATATAGCAAAATAAGTCGGCCAACCCTGGATCCAAAACATGAACTTAATTGGAACAATTTAAGTCAATATTAACAATTTACTTAATATTATTACTGGTCACGATCATGTGCAAACATAAAATAAAAAGCTTATTGTATGAAAAATTAGATAAATTTTTAATTATACTAAAATATTTTAAATATAATTTAGATATATTTGAATTAGAATTTATTATATATATATTTTTTAGAATTTTGGATATATGTTTAGTTAGATAATATCATATACCTAGTTTAAATATAATTTGAATATTGAATATATTTTAGGATTTCTTATATATTTAGGTGATAGAAGGATTTTATATTTTTTTCGCGCTATCTAATTTTTTTTTAAAATTAATATTTTTAATTAACTACTATTATTATTTATTTTATTTTTTTAGTTAAATATATTATTTTTAGCCGTTTTTAAGCCGTATTATAATAAGTAGAGATTACATAAAAAATTTAGAAAGAGACCTAGTTTGAGAGAATTGGGGAGGGGGAGAGAAATCGGGGTTAATTAGGAGCCGCAAGACCGGCTAGGGTGTTGGGTTGTCTCAGCTGAACCTAATTTTAGTGTCCCTTCAACTTAAAGTAGTTGGAAAAGATCAAGATTTAATGATTTTATACACGTTTGTTAAAGTCTGGGAACTGATCATGATTTTTTTGTTCTTTTTTCTAACTAATATTATTATGGGTCCGACTATACGCACCCCACCTATTTCTAAGTTGACCCCAACTTTTCTGAGTAACTTAAGTTGTATTGTTAAATGACTGATTTATCCTTTTTCTATTTCTAACTCTACACCCCAACCTATCTTCCTCAAACCCAAAAACCCTAGAAGACATTATTTGAAGCTTAAAGAAATTACAATGGAAGGCCAAAGTAATGATAGAAGATCTCCCTACTAATGTTTTTGTTTCGAGTAGTGATTGGGCTGTTTCGATTTTGAAAAAACAAAATTCGCGAACTGTTCGACCTGAACGAGTCGGACAAATTCGTACTGTTCGACATACACATGTCGAACATATTAAAAGTGTTCGACATACACAGGTCGAACGTACAAATCCATACTGTTCGACCTGTGATGGTCGAACAAATACAAACTGTTCGGCAGGATGTTGTCGAACAGAGTAGGAAAGTTCGACTGTCGTGAGCCGAACAGTTTGACATCCGTCCGACAAACCAGGGTCGAACAGTGCCGATGGAAACCCTAAAAATTTCTGCGTTTTCGTTCGAAATTTTAGGGTCGTACAAATGGGAGAGTTCGGTTCGAAAATGGGGTGGAGGAGGAGGAGAGTTTTAGGGTTAGGTTGGGATGGGTTTGAATGTGTGTTTGGGGTTTGGGATAGACTTAGAAATAATTGAATAATATGGTGGATTGGGGTGGGGTTATGTTTCATTTGGGTTAGGGGCATTTCTGTCCAGAATTGGGGTAGACTTAGAAATTTGTTCAGTCTAGTTTTCTATTAGTGGGGTAAACTTAGAAATTGGGGTCAACTTAGAAATAGGTGGGGTGCGTATAGTCGGACCCTATTATTATATACATACGGCTTAACTTAGACGACTTCTACCTAGCAAGAGGAGTCGCATTGCTGCTCCCCATAACAAGAGCAAATCTCACTGGCAACACCACCATATGTATGATACATACTGTGGATGGCTGCAACAAAACAAGACAAGTCCATAACCAACATCTATATAAAGGTAAAATACATAAAGCTTCCTGCAACAAGCAACTGCTGCTACTTCAACCATGCATCACAGATTGCTGCAATTATCATCATAAGCAGTGCAAACAGCTCCTGCAACTGCAGAGATCTTCAGCACTCCCACACCCTGAATTTTAGCAAAAATGCGACGGAGTTATATTTCAGGAAAAAAGGAAATGTACAGATGAGAGAATGGGCAGTACTCCAATCACTTTTGCAGAGGCTAGGCAAATGGTGTGAGCACGCCCGAGTGAGGAAATGGGAGTGAAAAACAAAGACTTGAATTAGCGCTGTCAACATGTTGAACACTTTTCATGCTGCAACTCGCTTGGGGAGATAAAGCCCTCGAATTGAAAGCATCCTTTGGCATTCCCTCTCCCTCTGTGTTGCAGCCTCCTCTGCATATAGATCTTTGTTCTACTGTGATTTTAAAATTTACAAGGAAACAACAAAAGATAAGGATTAATTCTAGAAATCTCTGCAATTAAATATAATCACACATCATAAAAGTTGTAGAAATACAAACTTGTAAGTGATTTTGTACCGCATGTATCTTGATTGATATTAGTATAAACAACATAAGAAAAGTAAGCAAAATGATAAATGCAACCCAACCACCCCCCCCCCCCCCACCACCCCACCACCACCAACCCACCCACTCACCGACACATATATAGGGAAACGGGATATGAGCCAATGGCTGATATTGTAGAATGAGTCATTGTCATGTTAGACCATGTGGAATATTTTCTCCTATTGGTCCACCATGGCACGACTGATTCCACAATATGAGCAAAATGACTGCGTAAGCGATTACCACAACCAGCTGACCAGCCTACTAGTTTCTGTTTGCCTCACTCACAGATATCATCCAGCCTTTCACCATTTCCCACTCTAGCAACTGCCCCATCTACTCAAATCCACCTTCGGCTTTGACACGTAACAAAGACCCCTACGATGTTCAACATCTATCATCTATATATTTAGCATCACGATGTGTGATGAGCACAGCAACAGAAGACGTTCTTGTGTTGGGTGGGGGGGTTGGGGGGGGGGTTCCCTTGGACATAGTCCTTTTACGCAGTGACCGTTTAGTCCATTGGATGGTCGGTGCAAGGCCAAAAATTGGAACACATTGATTCCACTCGTTCCTGTCCTTCGCTTCAGGGCCTGTCCCTCGGTGTGGTCAGTACTCCATACTGTTGGACAGTGAAGCTTACACTCGTTCACTTATAATGACGGTTCACCAGGACCTCTTTCCTCCTCCCTTTTATGCTCACTCGTAGGGGTCCGGACCCCCACTAAGAAGGGGGGGGGGGGGGGGGGGGGGGGTGGAGTCGACTGAACATCTCAGCCATTGGCGGGAATTTTGCCCGCATCCGATCCCCAATTCTTGTTCACCCCGGATGATCGTGTTGGGTGAATTGTGACCTCGTATGATCGTGTCGGGTGAGCAACAGCCGCTTCGTCACAGTACTGACTTATGGGCTAACGGGTCACACTTTGGCCAAGTATCCTACAAAGAGACTCCCGAGAGCCATAAGTATCGAAGGCTTCAGATTTTGTAATTAATTCCAAATGCTTTGGTAACTGGGAATCAAGGTTCACAATGCTTTCAGTTTCTACTGCCTCAGAGAAGGACAAAGTTGGATTATGAGGCTAGCAAGTTAAATAGGATTGACAAGATCTACTATAAAAGGGGCTTCTATGTGTACATGTCTACATGGGTCGAGATGTATTGTCACCAATTTGAAAGGTTTCTACCCCCTAATGAAGGTAATAGATATGGAAATTATGCCGGCATGTACAAGGAATAAGACGTCTAACGATTAGTTCATTTAAATGCACAAGGATGCACACTAATCTGAAACATCAAACAGAACAGAACCTTGTTAGTTTGAAGTCTAAAAAACCAAAATGACAAGGCTTGTTCCCAGGTGCATACAGAGCACAGGGCACTCTAGATTTCCTGGCAGATTTAGAAGAAATATGACCCTAACGAATCATAGGTAGATGATCACGGAACTATCTAAGACAAAGAGGTCAGCTCCAACTTCTCCAGACACAAGACCAAGTCCCCAACACCATGTTTAACATAAAGGAAGATAGGCGGTGAAGATTGTCCAAAGCTTGTTCCCTTCATGAGTGACGATGGGGAGCCTGTTCCATATGAACTCTAAAAGTAGAGTATGGAGAGTCCAACACAAGAACATTTTCTCCTGGATTTTTTTTTTCTAAAGCACCAAATTGCTAGTAATTACTGAGGAGAATAAGCAGCAATTTCTTCCATTGCAATGGAACAACCGAAGCTTCTTACCAAAAAGGTGCTTCAATCCTATGCTCTTTCTTGGTATTTCCTCCATTGAAGTTCACATGGGAAAAGAGCACTGGTCGGCACTACTTACAGCAGAAGAAAAAAAGAGAGCTGGAAATGCTGCAAGATACGTTGCAGCATTGCTACCCAAAGGCAACCAAACAGCACTAGAGTTGTTCAGTTTTACCTAAGAAAGTTTGGGAATTTGAAAGATTTCGATCTTACTCTCGAGTGATTTCCATTTCAAAAGTTGTAATCTTCAAAATTTTGTTGAATAAGCATTATACTGAATTACCTACTGATAGCCTCCCTGGTTGAAATCTCACAGGACCCCACCAAAGTATTATGTAGCCACCCTCACATGTTTGAGATGAAGGCTCTGCTGTCATTCTGAAACAGCATAAAATTAGGGGAAATCCAAATTGGTTGAAAGCTAAGAAGTTGGTTCTAGTTTAACCCAACAATAAGGGAGTCTTGAAAGCCAATTAATGTAAAAACAACTGATTTGATGGCACTTGATTAGTCATGTCATAGAAATGTTACACCTCGATGAAGATTAACGCATCAGCACTAGCATATATACTATTTCCTACTTAAAGATATTGAAGAATAGTTGAATATCCCTATCTACAACAAGCAAGTAGTTAGTATATATCTTGAGTTTCCCTGCAAGTAAAGGCTCCCGGAGTTCAATAGAACTAAACCTTTGGCATGACTAAACCAGGAAATAAGCTAGTCCTAGAAGTGACAATAAACTACTTTATGAAACTACAAGTACAGGATACTTAAGTGACTGTTTCCAAGAGCCAGTTCTACAGAATGGGTTTGAAATGATATTTCCTAAAAGTGCACCTAATGGATCAACTTATGGTTCACAGTCAGTATCGGTATCAGACCCTTCTAAATATGCATTCGCGGGGCAGTTTCGGTGGGGCGGGGGGTTCTGTGGTTTTGAATCAGTTAGTTTCTGTAGTTTCAGCAGTTTCGGTTGTTCCAATGTCGATTTCAGCATCGACCGGTAGCGTGAACTATGGGATGAACATACATAAATTTATATTTTATATGCAAACACTAAATTAACAAGAAAACAAATAAAAACACTAAACTCCTGCTCTACCTAATAAAATAAGAATAAACTTCAAATTAATAAACATAGAATAAGTCACAAAAGCCATGGGCCAGGTACCTGATGTCTAAAACATCCCTGACTAAAACACTGATGGGAAACAAAAAGAAACAAACAACGTAAACCAAAAAAGTAATCTTCTCTCTTTCTGATGAGAATACCTGTAGTATATTAAGAACTTCTCTTATGACATCTTGATCCTTAGGTATATCATACTTTGACTTGCTTGTCCGATGATTTCTGCCCATTTCTACAAAAAAAATTATGTAGCCAAACAAAATTATTGTATAATCTTTTTTATGAAAGCAAAGGTATCAGCCAATGGCATGTTCATATCAAAATAAAAAACCAAAAAAAAAAATTCAATTGCTAATCTCTAAGAGAAGTTTAAGCTGAGTACACCAAGACAAGAACAGAGACGCCTTATTTAAAATGAGTACATAAGAAGAGCACAAAATAACTAATCATAAAGTGCAAATCAAGTAAAACCCATTACCTGATTTGGAGGTTCCATTAATTTTTTCAAATAATAATCCCTCTTTGTGGCTTCGGATTTAGCTTGAATCATGTTACCAACCTCCAAAGTAGCAAGTAGTAAGAATTTGTTCTAACAAACTGGTAGCCTGATAAAAGTTAAAGGTAGGTCCAAAATACCGATTCATAGAAGGAATGAATCTGGTGAGGCTCCAGATCAGCAACTGGATTTGGAAGGCTGGATAGAACTTCGGATACAAATGGCTCACGTTCACCTACCTGTAACATAAGGAAACAACTTTTCATAAATCTATGTTCATCACTGCAAAAAACTTTGTGTTCATCTGATACCAATGCCACTTAAAATTATCGACAAATACTGAATACTTGACAGAAAGTTCTAAACGTTAGTTATGGAAGTACTAGAATGTCCTGACAAAACCAACTAAGTGGTCAAATTTTGTGCAAATTGCACTAGGACAAATGGTATAGCACTAATAGTATATCCCTTACATCTATACCTTCAGGATAAAATGTGACTTAACAAATGAATACGAACATGTAAATAAATTCTGAAAGTTACAGGACCATCTAGCTAACTGCACTTTGATAAAATGGAAAAACTAAGTAGCTTTCAAAAAATCTCAACTAGCACAGTAACCAGTAATAATCTTGCTAAGTATATGTTACTTTGTGGCATATAACACATAGGATGAACACTAACAAGCATTGCATCACTAGAAGAAAAAAAATAATAGTGAGGAAGGACAAAACTGAAGCAATGTTGTAAAAAAAACATCGTAAGATAAGACAAACACATGAATTCAGTAACAAATAATATATACTACCTGCGTAATAACAAATTTGCACTTGCGTTTCTGAACAATTTTCAAGAAAGTGACACATGCCATGTCCTGAAAAGGATATATAAAAAACTCCAAAAGAACAGATATACATGGGTTCCACACCAAATGCAACAAGATAAATGAATTTGACACACACAATACAAAGAATTATAACTAAAAGTAATGTGACTAATAACGCATTAAAACTGCACAATGGAAAGGGAAGACAAATGGTGCTTTATACTAGAATTTTCAGCAAAAAGTGGTCTGGTGAATTTGTTATCGTCAATCGATCAAAAAGCTATGAAGCCAAAGTGCAATAGCTCAAGTGGTTAATGCATGGAGGCATAAGACCAGTTCCCACTGTTCTTGGATTCGAAGCTCCCCGGATGCAGGCTAGATGAATTCCAACCAAAGGAGTACGCAACCATAAAGGTTCACGAGGCACGGAGGTGTTCAACTTATGGAGGCCTACTGTGATCGATATGTATAGCATGAGGATTAATAACAAAATTACCCCATACAAGGTGTTTCCTTCTCCCTTTCAGGAAGTTTCATCCATTGCTTTTGTAGGGTTATTTTTTTCTCCCTCTGAAAGAGTTATTTTAGGTATCTCCCTCCCCCCATGTAGTACTTCATCACCCTAATTGTAATGCTATTGGTGACGCTCCCGAGGAAGAAAACAACTATGAAGACCCAAAAGAAAAAAAGAAAACAGCATAAAATGATGATGTAAATGAAGATAAAAGCGAGCGCCTGGAATTAAAGGTAGAACTAAACGACATTGGATGAGACACAGACAATTAAAATGATGGCGCATCTATTTAGGTTATTGAGGTGATTACCCTTAACAATGCTGAATGAAAGATGAGGATTCACATAGCTGATCCATATTTTCGGAATAAATGTTTTATTGGATATGGTGATGGAGGTTAAAAAGAAAAGGAGTACGAATAATTCCGAGTTTAATATTAAATAAAGGCTAATTATAAGGGCACTTCACTTCTTACTCAGGACTAGCCCAGGATTGGGGCTACTGCAGCTTAGAGGAGAAATTAATCAGAACAGCCTATTTTTTTACTTAGAACTGCCCCCCAACCCAAGTTTTTTTACCTTCGTTTCAACCTTTCACTCTCCCTCTTCCCAAAACCTCTCAAACCTCCACTTCTTCTCTCCACCACCTTCATCTTTTCCATATCCAGCAAAACCCTAGATTCATTTCCAATCTTGTTCCCAATTTCAGAGATGGCACCTAAAGGCTCCTCACGAACAAGTTACAAACCCTAATGCTTATTGTATTCGGTTGATATTATTATTTGTGGAATTTTTTTGGGAAGAAATTACTCCTAATCCTAGGACTATTCAAATATTTTGGAAAAAAATTATTGTATGGAGAAGATGGAGTTTAGGACTGTCAAAAATTATTGTATACAAAACGAAAAAAATTCTAATTTTGGAAGAAATTATTCCTAACGTATCCCGCGGCATGAAAATTACTAGGGCTGCCAATTTTTTTGGCAATCTTAGCAGCATGTAGAACTGCCAAATTTTTTGACAATGCTAAACTGGACTTGCTGCAGTTTAGGATTGCCAAAAAAAATGGCAGTCCTACATGCTGCCAGGATTGCCAAATTTTTTGTCAGTCCTGATAGTATCTAGACCAAGCAGCAGTAAAATTTGAAAATAATCCAAGCAACTGAGCAAATCCAAGTAACCCAACAAAGACCAAGCACAACGAGCAACTAAGCACTAACAAAATCCAATGTTTCTGACCAAATAACATTAACTAAAGCTGACTGAGAATTAATGGGCAGTAACAAAATTGCAAAAGAAGAGACCACAAACCCAATGTCCCCATTTCAGAAGAACAACAACAAAAAAAAGAAGAAAAAAGAAAAAATAAGAAGAGAAAAAAGTCCCAACAAAATCAAATATATAGGAAGAGAGATGGAGGAATTACCTACTCGACAGAGAAAAAAAGGGAGCGGTTTTATATCTTCTCTCAATCCATGTTTTAATAACAGAGAGAATTTACATGTTCTCCTCAACCATGATACATTACAGTAGTTTTTTTTGTTTTAATAACCAAGAAAATTTTATTAGGTACTTTGCTTTTTTGTATCAAGGTGAAGAACCCCACCTCTTCAATCCATCAAACTTAAAAAAGCGAGTTCCGCTGATATATAATTGATAGTATCTAGGACTGCCAAAAAATTTGGTTGTCCTACCAATTGGAAGGACTGTCAAATTTTTTGATAGTTCTAAAAATATATATTGCTCAATGTTTTATGTAGGATTGTCAATTTTTTTAATTTTGACAGTCCTACCAATTGGAAGGACTGTCAAAAAATTTGACAGCCCTAAAAATATATATTACTCAATGTTTTATGTAGGACTGTCAAAAAATTTGAAAGTCCTTCCAATTGGTAGGACTGTTAATATTTTTGACAGTCCACCATCGTCCCCAACCGCGATTGTGGACGAATTTTTGAAGTTTGTAACCCTAAAATGGGTTCAAAAGTTCGAAAATCCGTCTAGAATAAATACTAAATCAAATTTTAGTTACTAGAAGATGAAATTTAGGCATGAACATGAATTGAGAGAGATTTGGAAGAGAGAATGTTTAGGGTTTTAGGAGGAAGAAGGGAAGAAAAAGAGAAAAGAAAAAAAAAAACAAAATTGACTTATATACCAACATTTGGACCAGCCATGAGTAATTTTACTAGTGGCAAACTTGTAATCTTAAAAAAATATTGGGCTAGCCTTGAGTAAGTATTGAAGTGACTTTATAATTTGCCTAAATAAAGAAGTCTTATTAAAAAACCACCCAAAAATGACAGAAATCATTGAAGTACATTAGAAGACGATTACTATTTAATGAAAACATGTATCTTTGAAATGTTTAGCACTCTTACATGTCTGTATGATATGATATTGTTACATATGTGCTAGGCTAGAAAAAACAAAGACTGAGCTGTGCATCCTTAAACAGGTTTGTCCAAATATTGATTGCCTACAACATACCCTAACATCTTAAAGTTTCAGCCAAGCTAAGGGATAGCCCAAATAAATCTAATCATCGCTTCAGATCATGATGTACTCAGCAGGCCCTAAGTCTCATCCACGGGCGAGACAAAATGAGCAAGATCCGCTATGCCAGTTGAGTGTTGGAAAAAACAAGAAGGCAACTTGTTAAAGGAAAAGAGACCAAAATGAGAAGTTCACTAATAGTAACCACCCACTAGAAAACAGATGTGTGCTCTTGTACGAATTCAAGCAACTTATCATGTTGTTGCCCTAACTTCTTTCAAAAATTTAAATATTGTCGACCTGATGGTGGAGACAGATGATACATCCTATTGATTCTTTATGGTTAGCCATGTAGATTTGTGCATCTCATTCCTATTAGCTAAACTACGTAATTTGCCCACCAGCTCAAGCAGCTGCAGTGGATATCAATATACATCCAGTTCTGCTGGACAGGTGTTGATTACCGATTCTTCACTTAGTTCTTTGGTGATAAGACTGATATGCATCAATCATGCACACATTGTGTTTCTGGCCTTCAATTGTCGTCGTTATTCTTCTTTCATAAATGAATAAGCATCATTCAGCTTTGTGATTTCCATTCACCAAGCAATTATTAAAAGGGGTTTCATAGAAACATCCACTGCAGAATCACTTAAGTGTTGTCCCGTATCACAACAAAAAAGGAATGTATACATGATGTAGTCGTGTCAGATCCAGCAATATCATGTGAAAAAGGACTAATTTTGTTGGAAGAGTACAGGGATTATATACCAGTTGAATTATCAGATGCATCACCAAATGCTGCAAAAACTTCCTTATTGATCAAGCATCTTCCATTTGCTTCTCTGCGCACTGGATTAGTTAAATATCTCCTGTGGAAATAGATAACCACAACAGTGACCATTTACATAATGTCTAACAAGTTATCAAAGAAATATGAAGAGGAGGGTTCACCAAAATAGACTTTATTACCTATCCATATGTGATGAAAACCTCATTCTCTCCCTCTAGCTCCAGATAAAAATTGAAGACTTGGATCCACAAATGAAACTTGAACTTTTTGGACGAACCACACAAGAAGTTATTCTTGGTGGATTACAAGTAAAACCAGAGATGACATCTTGAAGTATAAGCAAATATCTGTGCATAATATTTGAGGTAGATGTAATTTAGACAGAATCCGGAAATATAGCTTTTGTGACCTTGAAAAGCATTGATGCATCATGATCTTTTGGATAATTTTTCCTGTCCAAGAAGCCACATTAATTAACATCTGTTTGTCAAGGTAAAAAGCTGTAATGTGTCATTACATTAGAAAGTGAATAACCAGCAGTACAAGGAAAGCATGTATTACATCATTCGTCACTGATACCCTCAAGCCCCTCCTCCAAATTCAAGTACTTAAGCCAGAAAGATATTGGAATTATATGGCAGGGTTGCTGGCATGGCTACTCAATGTCAAAAAATGAGGTACAATCAATATCCTGAAGGGTGATCCGACCCAAGAACAAATCACTTGAATGTATTGAACAAAGTGAAAGACACTTCTTGTTCAGACTCTCATGAATTGCACCCACCCCAAGCACCCACTTATCTTCATTCAGAGGATCCACGTTCAGCCGGTTCTGCAACAACCGGACCCGATATAGAACAGTGTCTGTTCTATCGCAGAAATGAACCAAGCAAGGACAACTCGACTCATTGTATGCTAATCTAACCAACATCAAACCCAAGGCACCATCTATTGGCATAGGATCCGAAAGATCCTTATCCCCCATCATTCTTATCTCCCGCTCTGTAGGGAAGTAGATTTCTTCGGTATCATTGTTACCAGCAACCTTCAGATCCTTGGTGAAATGCCGAATGGCCTCAAGTTTTGTTGACTCATGCTTCTCTGCCAATGTCAACAAGCAAGAAAATCTCAAATGGTAGTTGACTACAGTCTTAATCATTTTTATGTTCCGACAACAGCAGAAGAAGTCCAGCCACCTTCTCCCCACACTTGCATACCATTTGATGATATCTGCATCATCCAAACAGAGAAGAAGCTTTATTGGCCGAGGCCTTCCCATGGCATTGGTAAACTTGGCCAACTTAACTGCTTTCCTTACAAGTTCTACAGGTGCATTCACTCTCACCCTCAGCTCCGTCAGGTCCTCCACTGTTCTCTTAGCATACTTCTTGTCTTCTTCAACTTCTTCATCTTGGCTATCCTCTTCCTCTAATATCTTAGACTTAAAAGGCATCATATACTCATTAACCTTGTCTTGAAGTTGGTCGTATGAATCCACCAATTCTTGTGGCAACTGATCTCTCACTCTCTTCAGTGACAGGAAATCCCCAGCAGTAAGCATTCTATGCCAATCGCGGCATTCTTCTCTAGATTTAAAGAACTCGGTCACCACCCCTTCGCCCCATTCTCTAAAAATCTCTCTGACCTCGCTCTCGATCCTGAAATCGAACTTAAACCCGCCACACTTCTTCAGCTTCTTGAACACGTGGTTCAATATCTTCAACCCCAGCTTCTTCCGCACGGTCTCCCTAGCATTCTTCATCTCCAATGCTCTAGCCGCTTTTCTCTTCAAGTACATCTTTTTCGCCCTCATCGCCTTCTCCGACATTGGAGGGTGGAGCACCGAAGGGACGACCGCCTGGAGCTCAAACCCCATGAAATCCATCTTCTCAGAAACCGCACTATGAACCGAGCTCCCCAATCTATCGACTTTTAGCTCCAATTTGTTCTCTATATACTTCAAAATCCTCTCTTTTATATCCATAGTCAACAATTTCGATCCGGAAGTAATCACAAGTAACTCATCCAAGTACCTAACAGCATGAACCCTGACCGGCTTATGCAAAACCGTAGAATCATCCATTCTTGGATTCTTCCTATGAACCTCTGCTCGTATTTCTTGAATTTCTCTATCCAACCCATCGAAATAAATATTCAAGAGAATCGAGTTCAAATCGCTCTCCTGAGGAAAGCCCTTGCCATTCCCAACTCCTCCGACCTCGACCCTCAAAACTTCGGATCGGAACAGAGACTCGACCAGCTGGACCAGCTCCGGATCGTCCACCTTCTCTCCGATGACGGCCGTCAGCCGGTGGACGTGGCGGAGGTCGAACGGCTGCCGGCGGAGGGCGAGGCGGAACCACCAGGTGGGGTTCCTGACGGAGGACCTGAGGTAGCGGACGGCGGTGTGGCGGCCGACGCCGGCCCGGCCGCCGTAGGCGAAGGTGGCGAACCGCTTCTCGTATATGATGTCGAGCGCGATCCTGACGGACTCGATGGCGATCTTCAGGTCGAGGTTGGGGAGGACAAGGGAGTCTCCTTTCTTTCTCGAGGAGAGGAGTTTGAGAGAGGAGGAGGCGACGAAGGTGTCGACATCGGCGGCGGCGTTGCGGAGCGAGAGGGAGAGGTTCTGGATCCGGACCCCGGTCCGGTCGGAGAGATCGTTAGGGTTAGGGTTAGGGCTAGGGTTTGAGCGGGAGAGGAGGTTGAGGGAGGCGGAGAGGAGGAAGGGAGGGGAGGAGATGGCGGAGCGGAGGATGCTGCGGAACTTGCCGTGGCTGTACAGCTGGAGAATTTTCGCTTCTAGTCCTGACCGGTCGAACAAAGGGAGGGTGGTCCTGGTCATGCGCATCTGCGGCCAGGCGGAGGAAGCTACGCTGGTCGGGGAGCTCGCCGGCACGGGAGGAGGTTATGGCGTCGACGGAGAGTTTCCCTAGCCGGGGAAGAGGATGGAGGAAGGGAGGAGGGGCTCCTGGCTGGCCGGCCGGCCGGAGGTGTAGCAGTGCTATAACCAGACGAGAAAGCAGGAAACTTCCAACTTTTACTGGATTTGTATTTCTTAAATTTTCTTAGGTGATTACTACGACACTGAGCTGGCGTGGGACAGAATGAGACATCCGTACATAAAAACTCAACGGTTAGGATGTCGCACGGATGGTCGAGAACTGGTACCATTCTACCACGGGTATGAACGACCGTCGACCACACGGCCCGTCGTGTGGCACCATATGGACGTCGAGAAGACTTCGTAAGGACGTCGTGCGCATAGAACGGGTGGCATCGGCTGTCGTAGGCGTCGTGAAGACGTCGGGGACGCCTTCGACGTCGTGGACGAAGCGAGCGTTGAGTTGCTGGCATCGAAAGACGTCGATCGTCCCGTGAGGCTCTGGAACGCACGGAGCGCGCGAAGCTTACGTGTGGGACGATGATGAAAAAGTCAGTACGGACAAGATCTGCACGAAGAGTCCGAAATGACATAATGACAGGCTAATAATCGTGTGCGGTGAGACACACGATTTAACTGAACCCCCACGTGCTAGAATTTAAAGAGCATACTTAGAGCATCACGGAGTGCGCGAAGCTTACGTGTGGGACGATGATGAAAAAGTCAGTACGGACAAGATCTGCACGAAGAGTCCGAAATGACATAATGACAGGCTAATAATCGTGTGCGGTGAGACACACGATTTAACTGAACCCCCACGTGCTAGAATTTAAAGAGCATACTTAGAGCATCTCCAACGCTATTGTCTTATTTTGTGTTATAATTTTTAAGTGGCAAGAGAAATAAGATAATGTCTTGTATAGGTAGCAAAATTATATTCACAAAAGACAATGAGTTTCAAAAGTCATCTCCAATGCAAAGGTATTGAGAAGACAATACAAAATATTTTTCTACAACTTCCAAGATAACTTCTACTCTTCTACTTTTTTTATAAACATTTTTATTCACAATTGATGATGTGGACATAAAGTCATTGTGAAGTGCATTATCTAGATCTAGACAACCAACTTCACATTGTCTTTGTCATGTCACTGCCATGTCAATTCCATACTTTATTTCACATTTGCATTGGAAAAATACTTTTGAAAAGAAAGCTCGTCATTCCTACGTGGCAACCATTTTTTCCAAACTTACAATAGGGCTGGAGATGCTCTTAGAGCATTAAGAGCATCTCCAACCCTATTATGAGTTTAAGAAAAATGGTTGCCACATAGGAATGACAAGCTTTCATTTCAAAAATTCTTCTCCAATGCAAATGTAAAATAAATCATGAAGTTGACATGGCAAGGACAATGTGAAGTTGGTTGTCTAGATCTAAACAATGCACTTCACAATGACTTTATTTCACATTATCAATTATGAATACAAATATTTGTAAAAAAAATGTAGAAGTATAGGAGTTGTCTTGGAAGTTGGAAAAAATAATTTTTATTGTCTTCTCAATACTTTTGCATTGAAGAATATCTTTCTATGTCATTGGCTTTTGTGAATGTAAACTTGCCACCTAAGAAAGACATTGTCTTGTGTCTCATGACACCTAAGACTCACAACACATAACAAGACAATAGGGTTGGAGATGCTCTTAGTAAGGCTCATGCTCAGGTCCTATTTTTACATTCAGAATTTTTGAACTTATTTTGTAGAATAATAAATCTCATTTATAGTCCTAATTTTTACAATTTCGATCACATTCCACTCATAGATGCTAAGGGTTGGGCCTCCCAATTTCTATAGTCTAGAATGTAGGAACTCATTTTGTAGAATAGTAAATTTTAATTTGGATCCCAACTTTATAGATTTAATAATTTTATTTTATTTTTTGCATCAATTTTTGACCAAACAGTCTTTGAAACCGGAGCTCACTTTATCATTTTCTACTATTCTCATACAATCTAACCCATTTTACATTTTTCTTCTTTATTTTTTTGAGTTTTTGGGCCCCAATTTCCTTGGAGAGTCACAACTACTAATGATGCTGTAAGTGGGCATCACTCATAACATGTGATTTTGTTAGGTCCAACACTCGCTCGTGGCTCACGTGGAAAGCAGCACAGACACCAGACGAATTCGACAAGATTCGAATTCTCCACTAACGATGCTCTAAGTGGGCATCACTCTTAACATGTGATTTTGTTAGGTCCAACACTCACTCGTGACTCACGTGGAAAGCAGCACGGACATCAAACAAATTCGACAAAATTCGAATTCTCCAACTGTGAGAATGCGTAGATGTGTGTGTGTGTTATAATTAAAAATATATGTAATTTTGTTAGGAGATATGTACCATTTGTTAGGGACCACACATAATTTAGATTAAAAAAATGGGAGAACTCATGGATTCTTAATTTTAAAGACTCGACCATTAATATTAATAGTGTTTGGATTACATGTATCTCAACAGATAAGACACTGTTTGGTTGCACAAAAATGTAGGAAAGTATGAAAGTGAAAAAACAGAATTTGGATATGTGATGCGATGTGTATGCAAAAACTTTGACTTTCAAAATATTATTTGGTTGGTCGAATTGGAAGTGGAAAAAAAAGGAGTTTAATTGTTTGGATGGTTGTTGAAATTAAAAAAAATAAGTTCGCTTGTTTGAATGGTTGTTTAAAGTAGATGTTGTTTATACACAAATAATTGTCATTTAAATCTAAATATTGTAATATAAATTTTATAAAAAAAAATTACTATTTATTTTAATTGATATATAACTACTGAATATAAAAAAATTAAAAAATTCTAAGCCAAAAAAATTGTATTCAAGGCAAATTTTATTGACAAATATTGTAATAGTTTTTCAAAATTTAATTTACTCAAATATTTTGTTACACATCTTTTTAGTTTACTTTAAAAATTTAATTTACTCATAAAAATTACACTTTTCCACTTTCGTGCAACCACGTGTCCGAATTCTCCACTTTCATTCTCACTTCCTCCAATTTTTGCGGAGGTGAAAATAACATTTTTTTTTCAACTGACATGAAACTGCAAAGGGTCAAATAAAAAAATAAAAATAAAAAAAATCAAATTTTCACTTTTGCAACCAAACGTTCAAACTCGGACGAGTTCACCATGAAATTGTGAACTCGGCTGAGTTTCACAACATGCATGAAACTTCCACCGATCACATAAAAAAGTGAAGTTTCACGATATGAAACTGCCACCGGTCAAATAAAAAAAAATAAAGTTTTAAGTGTTGTTAACTCAAAAAAGTGGAGATGACCTATCAAAATAATTTTCACTTTCATCCAACCAAACACCCCCTAAACAAAACAAAACAAGGACCTAAATGTAAAAAATAATGTCACGTGTCATAACCACATTGCAAGTTCCTATTTGAGTTTTGTAGTCGGATTGAATTCAAATCTAAATTCTTATTTTGTTTTCCTCTTCATCTTCTTCTCACTACTCATCTTCTTTTGACAGAATCAAGGTGGGATGCCTTTGATTTTTTCTTCTTCTTCTTCCTCATCTTCTTCTCGCTACTCATCTTCTTTTGACAGAATCAAGATGGGATGCCTTTGATTTTTTTTTTCCCGCTTCCTCTTCGTTTCAAATAAAATTGAACATACCAATTTTTTAGAATTTTGTTTTTTTGTTTTTAGGACACACCAATATATTATAATTTATTCTTTTTAAACATTATTATTGGTGGTTTTGAACTTCTATTATAGGAGTTTGAAAGCTTCAAAATTTTGTTATAGTCGGGATGGGGACGACACATACTGTCTGTCACGTCCCGCTTTCCATATTTGAAACGGTGACGCCATAACACATCTCCAGGCTACGCGCCGAAACCGCGATTGTCGCCTGTAATCATCAGCAAGAATGGAAAATACAACGAGTTTACATGGTATTAAATATAGTGAAGCTATTATACAGGGAACTTTTCCAACAATGCTTTTACAGGTTTATTACAAAAGTAATTTACAAGATTACTGCGATAGTGCTGGTCATAACTGTAGGTAATCCAGACAATTTACTCCTCGTTGTAGTGCGGCGATACATCGGCGCGGACGTCTTCTTCTTCACCTAGTGAACAAAACTAGGTCGTTTAGAAACGACAAGCAAGTCCTCGGTCAAGGGCGATAAAATATAAATAAATAAAATTAAAATATGCGGTTTTCTTTAAAAAGACTTGTGCAACTGCATGTATGTATGTAAGTATATATATATGTATATATATATACCCTTAATTTTACTAAAATGACACATGTAACCATCATCCTACTCCAGGGATTGTGAGATTTCCGAGCTTCCCTTGAGCTTTCTGTAAGATTTGCTTCCCTTGAGCAAACTGCCTACCCAAGGTAGGTATGAGTTACCCTTGGAGTAAGATGAAATCTAATGCAATTGAGAACAATAATCTGAATAATTCTCTAGATGCTTCCCGTGAACAATCCCGTTAACCTGGGATCAGGCTGTGAATTCCGAGCCTCCCTTGGGCTAAACATCTATTTGATGTTACTGTCGAAATAGATGAATTGATTTCCGAGCCTCCCTTGGGCTAGTACTCTCTATTTGAAAATAGAAGTACGGATTTCCGAAATACTGATCAGCTTTTGTTGTTATTATGTTACGGGATATCTAGGAATATTCAGTTGTTCTCCCCGCCCAATGCTTCCTATATATGAAACTTTCTAAAATTTTCCAAAAGTCAGAAAATTTAACTATCTCTAGAATTTCTCAAAAATTTTGGCAGAGTCTCCTTTGTATTTAGGAGCCCCGCAAATTTACAGAAAACATATATAAATGATAAGAAAATATGGGCTCGCCGACCCCTTCGGTGGAGCAACTCTCAACACCGGAACCACGCAAATAATTAATTGGGCTCGCCGACCCCTTCGGTGGAGCAACTCTCAACACCGGAACCACGCAGGAAATAAAGTACAAAAGGAATTGGAGATTTATACCTGAGCAAGCATTGATTTCCTTTCCTTTAGCAATAATTCAATTTGCGGTTTGCTATTAGCTTTGCAATTTGTCGCATAGAGCAAAATTCTTCCATCTATGCAAGACTTTATATAGCTATATGTGTACAGGTATGTATATGTATATATGTATGTATATATATATATATATATATATGTAGATATATATATAAAGAGATATATATATATATATATGTATGTATGTATACATATATGTATGTGTATATATATAAAGATATATATATATATATATATATATATATATATATATATATATATATATATATATATGTATGTATATAAAGAGATATATATATATATATATGTATATATATAAAGAGATATATATATATATATATGTATGTATGTATACATATATGTATGTGTATATATATAAAGATATATATATATATATATATATATATATATATATATATATATATATATATATATATATATATATATATATATGTATGTATATATATATATATGTATGTAGACATATATCTTTATATATGTATATATATATATATGTATATGTATGTACATATATATGTATGTAGATATATATACATAT
This sequence comes from Iris pallida, assembly GCA_029216955.1. Lineage (NCBI taxonomy): Eukaryota > Viridiplantae > Streptophyta > Magnoliopsida > Asparagales > Iridaceae > Iris > Iris pallida. The sequence goes on from JANAVB010034218.1 coordinate 9,670,321, forward strand.
ATGTATGTATATATATATATAGTATGACGGAATTTAAACCAAATGATATTCTTCCATAATAAATGCATGAAGCAGGAAAATAAAAGAAATAAACGGAATTATTTTTAACTATAAATATACACAGAATTGAATAACTACATAGTGAGTAGAGAGAAACAGGGTCCTTTTACCTTTCCGGCGTATGGTCCAATTGTTCAGTTCCAAAATTCTTATGACATCTTACCATGGAAGAGTCCCGTATGTTCATTTGTGCTTGTTTGTTCATGGAGAGTCCAATAGTTCATGTCCGCAAGTCCAAAGTTCGTGTCTCAAAATTGATTCCTCTACTTGTATCTACTCGATTACTTGTTTCGAAATATCGTACCATAGTATTTAATACTTTTGTTTATGTCAAATTAAGTATTTACTAGAAATTAGTATTAGCAACAGTTTAATATATCATGACTTAATTTAAATATTATTAAATTCAGAATTGTAACTAAACAAAAATTCAGACATATTATTCCTAAATTACATTTTCAAATCTTATGATATAAACTTTCAGATTTTTGGAAGATTAACCATATACTTAAATTTTCCGGTATTACCAAATTATTTCTGACACTACAATTTCAGAATTTTGTCATGAAAATAAAAGGATAAACTTAATTTTCATTAACCTAGATGGAAGAGCTTGAGAAGAGGAAGGGATGTGAGGACTTGCCTTGGGTTGGGAATGATCCAAATTTCTTCACAAACCCTAGTTGGAACCCAAAAGCACAAATTACTTTGTTAGTGACCTAACTTAGTTTGGAATTGAACTAAAACATAGGAATTGAGGAAGAAGAGGGGAAAATTTACCTAGGGTTCCCTTCTTGGAAAGTTGGAGTAGAGGGGAAGGAGGTGAAGAGGGAGTGGAGGAGGAGGTGGTGACCGGGGGGGGGCGGCCGGCGGCGGCAGCGGGCGGCGGGCGGCGGGCGGCGGCAGCGGGCGGCGGCAGCGGCAGCGGGCAGCGGCAGCAAGGAGAGGGGCAAGGGGGCGGTCGGGTGTGGGTGTGTTTGATTGTTTTTTTTTTTTTTCTTTTTCTTTCCTCTCTCTTTAGTGTGTGTGGGTGTGTATAAATAGGGAAAGGGGGTTCGAGAGAGAGAGAGTGTCCGAGAGAGAGTGAGAGGATTCGAGAGTGAGAGAGAGAGTGAGAGAGTTCGGGAGAGGGAGAGAGGGGCGGTGGAGGTGAAGGGGCTGCTCCTCTCTCTCTCTATTATATATATATATAATTTCTTTTTTCTTTCTTCTCTCTTTTTTTTTTTTTTTTTCTTAGGGTTTTTTTCCTTATAAAAATTTCAGAAAATAAGAATAAAATTATTATTATTATTATTATATCAATTATTTGTTTAAAAAAATTTTGAGCAAAATATTTAAGAAGATGGAATTATAATAAAATATTAATATATTAATTTTTGGAAAGCAGCTATGACACTCTACCCACCTTACAAAAATTTCGTCCTTGAAATTTAAATTTTAACGATAAGATTTTCAAAACAATTATAAAGAGAAGCAAAATGTTCTACCCACCTTACAGAATTAGAGTAGTAATTTATTAAACAGTTAAACAAAATATCTCGAAATATAGTTATCAAAACTTCACGGAAATAAGAACAATCCGAAAATAATAGAAATCATCAAGATTTTTGAAATTCCATAAAACCAAATAGAATTGGTCAAATACCATGTTGTTTCAAACCATAACCATGTATGATCCTTGAATTCAAAATCATATTTCTTATCCTCATTCTCTGACGTGATATAGTAATCTTCTGCCTCGCCATTACGCATATGGCTGCAACAAGATACCATTTCACTACCAGGATTCATGGCTGCAGCTTTTGCTACCACGCCAACGATATCCATAAAATGATTAGGGAATATGACTGTGAAGTAACCATACATGTCAGGGAAAAATCCAATCAATTTGAAATCAAATTCAAATAGAAATTCAATTCAAGTTGCAATATCATCAATATCACTTATACAAAATATTAAAACTCAGAAATGATCTCAAAGATTTTGTTATTAGGGAAATAGAAGTCTCATCTCAAATTTTCAAATTAATGGTTTCAAAATTCAAAATGAGAAATATGAAATCATAATCTAAATGTCAAACTCCTTGAAATCAAACACAGAATCATTATCTCGGGCGCAAAATCTTGTGAATTCATGTATTCGATAATGTTGTGCCTCGCCAGCATAGGTGGCTGCACAACTTCTCTTTCCATGATAACAAAAGAACATTCGGCTCAAGGCACAACAAGTATTCATTCGTATAAATCCATCCACAATATCCAGGTCAAAGCATTACCTCATAGAATAGAATCAAATGAGTAAATGAGCATGTATATTAGAGAAGGGACAATTACTGAAATTAGGAATGTTATGGAAAGATATGATTGAATGAAAAGATTGAGGATATGATCTAAATTTTCAAATAATATTGGGGATAACGCAGAAAATAGTCGAATGGGGGAGATAGGTGAATAATAGGAAATTTAACAGATGAAGGAGAACGGGTAGAGACTCAAACAGTGATAAGTTTAAGAGGTTAAGAAATAAGAAACTAAATTCTAATCCAATTATTTACATAGCACTACGTACAACAATCATTATACAATTACTTAGATAAGCTATTGCTAGTACTAACTTATCCAATATTCATTAAGGAGATACATATATATATATTCTTATCCCTCACTATTCAAAATATTTGAATTCCTGGTTTACTAGTGATACCCATACTCAGCCCAAGATCCTCAAGGAATTTCTAGGTTCTTAATAGCTCAAATAAGAGTGCTAATCGAATCCTCAAATACATACTAATCTGGCCTAGAAGGTCATGTCTGCCCTTGTGCTACCCATAATCAAGTAAGGATACTTAATGGTTCATACTTGCTATAGGAATTTTATCTAGCTAAGCATACCAAGAACATAGTCTAACATACACCAATCAAATTGGTATTCTCTGTTCTAAGGTTCATTAAGACATTCCTTAAAGTCTATGCCTTAGCCCATAGGATTCCAAAAATCTTGACCTACCGTCACGTCTTATCCTGCATAGGTTTCCCTAGAAGATTGGTAGGTTCCTCATCCTTAAGCTTTCGGTTTTGTAAAACCTGCAACCTATTTTAGGTCCTTTAACCTTGGGGTCCAATACGGAAATCAAAGTTCTCCGTCTAAGCCTAGAACCTACGTCATATCTAAACCTATGGTTCATCCAAGATTTTCCATTCTTGCTGACCTGCATGGGCCACCACTAAAAGACGTGTCACGTCCCGCTTTCCATATTTGAAACGGTGACGCCATAACACATCTCCAGGCTACGCGCCGAAACCGCGATTGTCGCCTGTAATCATCAGCAAGAATGGAAAATACAACGAGTTTACATGGTATTAAATATAGTGAAGCTATTATACAGGGAACTTTTCCAACAATGCTTTTACAGGTTTATTACAAAAGTAATTTACAAGATTACTGCGATAGTGCTGGTCATAACTGTAGGTAATCTAGACAATTTACTCCTCGTTGTAGTGCGGCGATACATCGGCGCGGACGTCTTCTTCTTCACCTAGTGAACAAAACTAGGTCGTTTAGAAACGACAAGCAAGTCCTCGGTCAAGGGCGATAAAATATAAATAAATAAAATTAAAATATGCGGTTTTCTTTAAAAAGACTTGTGCAACTGCATGTATGTATGTAAGTATATATATGTATATATATATACCCTTAATTTTACTAAAATGACACATGTAACCATCATCCTACTCCAGGGATTGTGAGATTTCCGAGCTTCCCTTGAGCTTTCTGTAAGATTTGCTTCCCTTGAGCAAACTGCCTACCCAAGGTAGGTATGAGTTACCCTTGGAGTAAGATGAAATCTAATACAATTGAGAACAATAATCTGAATAATTCTCTAGATGCTTCCCGTGAACAATCCCGTTAACCTGGGATCAGGCTGTGAATTCCGAGCCTCCCTTGGGCTAAACATCTATTTGATGTTACTGTCGAAATAGATGAATTGATTTCCGAGCCTCCCTTGGGCTAGTACTCTCTATTTGAAAATAGAAGTACGGATTTCCGAAATACTGATCAGCTTTTGTTGTTATTATGTTACGGGATATCTAGGAATATTCAGTTGTTCTCCCCGTCCAATGCTTCCTATATATGAAACTTTCTAAAATTTTCCAAAAGTCAGAAAATTTAACTATCTCTAGAATTTCTCAAAAATTTTGGCAGAGTCTCCTTTGTATTTAGGAGCCCCGCAAATTTACAGAAAACATATATAAATGATAAGAAAATATGGGCTCGCCGACCCCTTCGGTGGAGCAACTCTCAACACCGGAACCACGCAAATAATTAATTGGGCTCGCCGACCCCTTCGGTGGAGCAACTCTCAACACCGGAACCACGCAGAAAATAAAGTACAAAAGGAATTGGAGATTTATACCTGAGCAAGCATTGATTTCCTTTCCTTTAGCAATAATTCAATTTGCGGTTTGCTATTAGCTTTGCAATTTGTCGCATAGAGCAAAATTCTTCCATCTATGCAAGACTTTATATAGCTATATGTGTACAGGTATGTATATGTATATATGTATGTATATATATATATATATGTAGATATATATATAAAGAGATATATATATATATATATGTATGTATGTATACATATATGTATGTGTATATATATATATATATATATATATATATATATATATATATATATATATATATGTATGTAGACATATATCTTTATATATGTATATATATATATATGTATATGTATGTACATATATATGTATGTAGATATATATACATATATGTATGTATATATATATATAGTATGACGGAATTTAAACCAAATGATATTCTTCCATAATAAATGCATGAAGCAGGAAAATAAAAGAAATAAACGGAATTATTTTTAACTATAAATATACACAGAATTGAATAACTACATAGTGAGTAGAGAGAAACAGGGTCCTTTTACCTTTCCGGCGTATGGTCCAATTGTTCAGTTCCAAAATTCTTATGACATCTTACCATGGAAGAGTCCCGTATGTTCATTTGTGCTTGTTTGTTCATGGAGAGTCCAATAGTTCATGTCCGCAAGTCCAAAGTTCGTGTCTCAAAATTGATTCCTCTACTTGTATCTACTCGATTACTTGTTTCGAAATATCGTACCATAGTATTTAATACTTTTGTTTATGTCAAATTAAGTATTTACTAGAAATTAGTATTAGCAACAGTTTAATATATCATGACTTAATTTAAATATTATTAAATTCAGAATTGTAACTAAACAAAAATTCAGACATATTATTCCTAAATTACATTTTCAAATCTTATGATATAAACTTTCAGATTTTTGGAAGATTAACCATATACTTAAATTTTCCGGTATTACCAAATTATTTCTGACACTACAATTTCAGAATTTTGTCATGAAAATAAAAGGATAAACTTAATTTTCATTAACCTAGATGGAAGAGCTTGAGAAGAGGAAGGGATGTGAGGACTTGCCTTGGGTTGGGAATGATCCAAATTTCTTCACAAACCCTAGTTGGAACCCAAAAGCACAAATTACTTTGTTAGTGACCTAACTTAGTTTGGAATTGAACTAAAACATAGGAATTGAGGAAGAAGAGGGGAAAATTTACCTAGGGTTCCCTTCTTGGGAAGTTGGAGTAGAGGGGAAGGAGGTGAAGAGGGAGTGGAGGAGGAGGTGGTGACCGGGGGGGGGCGGCCGGCGGCGGCAGCGGGCGGCGGGCGGCGGCAGCGGGCGGCGGCAGCGGCAGCGGGCAGCGGCAGCAAGGAGAGGGGCAAGGGGGCGGTCGGGTGTGGGTGTGTTTGATTGTTTTTTTTTTTTTTCTTTTTCTTTCCTCTCTCTTTAGTGTGTGTGGGTGTGTATAAATAGGGAAAGGGGGTTCGAGAGAGAGAGAGTGTCCGAGAGAGAGTGAGAGGATTCGAGAGTGAGAGAGAGAGTGAGAGAGTTCGGGAGAGGGAGAGAGGGGCGGTGGAGGTGAAGGGGCTGCTCCTCTCTCTCTCTATTATATATATATATAATTTCTTTTTTCTTTCTTCTCTCTTTTTTTTTTTTTTTTTCTTAGGGTTTTTTTTCTTATAAAAATTTCAGAAAATAAGAATAAAATTATTATTATTATTATTATTATATCAATTATTTGTTTAAAAAAATTTTGAGCAAAATATTTAAGAAGATGGAATTATAATAAATATTAATATATTAATTTTTGGAAAGCAGCTATGACACTGTCAAAATTTTGGCTGGCAATCCAAATTTAAGTTTGGAATTTGTAAAAACCTCTAACATTTTTAAAAGAGTATTATGGGTATGAAAATGAGTATTTTTTTTAATTTGGTGATACCTCCTAAACAATGTGTGAAAATTAATAAGGATTGCACACAAAGTGACAAGGGCTATCATTTTTTTTAAAATTGCCATTTTTTGATACCCAAAATGCTCTTGAAAAACCTGTTAGAGGACAAAACACAATTTCAAACACACAACCTCCTATTTCATTATTCTCTCACACAACTTCATCTCCTATTGTCTCTATCAAACACAATTGTTGGTGGTTTCAAACTCCATTATAAAGGTTTGAAAGCTTTAGAAATCGTGATAGTTAGGTTGGAAAATGGTTTAAAAGTTTTAGAAATCATGACAGTCTGTTTGTGGACGATAAATGGCTGCTAAGATTCTAACATTTCCGACTGTTGTCAGGACTGTCAAAATTTCCGTAGTCTTAGGACGGAAAGTTATATTTGTAAACCCTCACTTCTTAAATTGACTTGTGTCAGTATCAATTATCGGTATTATATCTTAGTAGGCAGAATGTGATTAAATAAGTATAACTGATAGAATAATTTAGCATTTGTGATTAGAAATACGCATGCCCATTTATAGGTAGATTTTTCCAACCCTTGGGTTAATAGATGAAGGGGTGTAGGTTATAGTATGTTTATCTTTGTTAAGTCTTAATTACTTTCCTAAACCCAACTCTTCTAACTACCCTCATTTATATAATCGAACTACAAATATCCCTCATGTGAAAAATGGGGTTATTAGGCCTATAGCTCATTATTTGCAAACTAAGTGGACTGTGGATGGGGCCTATTAGCTATTGGATCATCCAACCGAAATTTAATCCTATTCCTTTCATCCCTTAAAGACCAAAACCTTCAAGCCCAAATCATAGGAAGATGCCTATATCCAAGAGGTTTTAGCTAAGAGTAATGTATGGCTTAAGACCAGAAATAGGACTCATTTGTTTAGCTTAATTAGAACCCCTAATTAAATTTAAGACCCAAACTCTACTCCCTTCCTCATTCTTTGCTAAACCCAGCCCATTCCTTGTGGCCCACAGACCTTGGGCTATAAGGGCCTCTATATTAGGGAATATCCTTTTAACCCATCCGTTCAAACTCGAGCCAGCAGTTTCCGGGTGGGCGGGTTCCTCCCCGTGCCCGACCCATGCCCCATACCTGCCTGGAATTCAAATGCTCCGCTACAGTGATGTCGTCTCCCGCGGACGTACAACAGCAGAGGGCACGAGTGCTGCTAGCTTGTCCGCCTGCGGGCCAGCCCGCCAGCCACGTGGCACCGTCCTATTGGCAGATCAACTAGCATGGGACCTATACATATTAGTGGGGGGGGGGACCAATAGGGTTCGGCCATGCAGGCGGGCTGGCCAGCCCCCCTGCGGGCAAATTACCTTCTCCCCTCTAAAAATCCTAGCCGCCATCGATCCTACAACATTATCAGAACATCTCCTGAAGCCGGTTCAACAATTGGTGATGAGGAATGCGCGAGGTGCAGACGGCTCGTCTTCTCGTGGGCGGAGCTGGTCGCGGACGTCTCGGAGATGGGCGACTCCGACCATCCCCGTTAGTCCAGGCGAGCTTTCCATACACGCCAATGCCGACGATGATGACTTATCGACGCCACCCACCCTTCTCTTTCCCCTGGTAATCCATATACATCATTCTCTAGCCTCTATAGCTCGATATTGTTGTATGTGGGATTAATGAGTTCTCCTTACACAGAAGGTGAAGCCCTAAAAATATATGACACTACCACCCATTGATCCCTGGTTCGGGTGGGATCTGGAGATAGCAGGGGGCCCAATTGGTGACAGGCGGTCACGTCCATTGTTACAAACTGCGAACAAAATATTATTTTCCAAAAATATATAAGACAGGATGTAACTATGGATTACTCCTCCTCCTTCTTTAGTATAGTTACAGTGAGCTAAATAACATGGGGGCAAAATATGGTTAGTGGAGACTTCGTTCAATGACAAGAGGCTGTATGGGATGCACGTAGAAAATGTATATATAGGTGTGCTCATGGGGAGAATGGGTTGTTCAGGGAGGAGGGTAGTTGGAGCCTGGTTGTGAGCATGAAATAAGGAGAAAGCTTGAATGTATTGTTGGTGCTCTTGCTCCTTGACATGAAGAGAGCTTGCTCTCAACATGCTTTGTAAAGTTTAATCCCACATTGGAAAAGCACCATGAGTTATCTCAAAATATATATGAGTATGTGCTGTTGGGATATGCACATGGGGTGGTGACCCTAAGGAGGGAACCATATGGGTGATTTTACTAAGAGGTAAGAATAAGGCTCCAAGAAAAGCATTCATGTTGTTTGCTCTTGGGAAATTAATTTCCATTGGGGCTAAGCCCCGTAGGGACTTAGCGACTCTGACTCGGACTCGGGCTCATGAGGCGTAATGTGGTATTTTATTGGCACATTTTATACTTAGCACGTCAGGTGCGCAAGTTGCGCCAGCTGCGCAAGTTGCGCCAGCTGCGCAAGTTGCGCCAGTGCGCAAGGTGCGCCAGCTGCGCAAGTTGCACCAGTGCGCAAGGTGCGTCAGGTGCGTCAGTTGTACCGTAGCGTGCACAATGCACGCAATGCGACTGTAGGTGCGCGCGCAACTCGTTCATTGGCACAACGCGCACAGGTGGTAGCTGTCCTCATTCAAATTGATTCGTAATGTACGATAACTAATCCTGAAATAGTAGATCTGACATTATTTCGTGGCACACATTACGAATATGAGCAGTTATAGCAGTGGCTATATATTCAGGGCCTCACTTCTCTCTCGAAATAGACAGAGAATTATTCTTCTGAAAAATTCCAGAAAAAGAGAAGAGAGAGTTCCTCGAGCCACTGGAGTTCCAGCCCCTCAAGCAATCTTTTTCTTCCTTGTCGTTTCGAGCAGCAGTCTGTCGTAGAGCAAAATACCAGAGTGTTCCAGAGTTTCTTTGAACTTGCTGGTTCCTGGAAGCTGACCGTGTGGCGGATCTAGCTTTAAGCACTGGTGTTTTTAACACCCCAGCAGGCCACTTTCATCTATCGCCTGTCATCGCTGCTGTTGCCTTTAGCAATTCGGCCGGCATCTTCTTCTTAGAAGTGTCTTTGTCGTTTGTTACGTATATGAAATCTTTTTAGATTCTCGTATTCCAGAATCCTCCCAGGATCTCTGGTTGTGCACCTTCTTTGAAGTGTTCCATTGGAACATTGTTCTTACAATTGTTTCATTCTCTTATTTTCCAATAAAAATTATGCCCCGGTTCTAACAATCTCAAAGCTAGACCAGCACAATAGAAAACTCTCATGCCTCTCTCCTCGATACCAGCTTTACCAAATTGGAGAAGTTCGACGGAGAACACTTTCAAATCTGGAAGAGAAATTCACCCTCAATCTTCAACTAGTGGACGTCGATCATGTGTTGATTGAGACTGAACCAACAATTCCAGAAGGATCGACGACTCCAGAAGGTGGTACAGCAGATGTCATTGCTGCTGTACAAGTCAAACTAGCCAAATGAAGAAGGGACAATAGGCTTTGTAGGCCATTGATTCTGAATGCAATGGAGGACTCCCTGGCAGAGTCATACTCCAAGAATACTTCTGCCAGAGATATCTGGGAGTCCTTGGGAAAGCTGTATGAAGACGACGACAATAGATCGAAAATCTTCATCGTCGAGAAGTACCACAAGTGGCTCTTCGAAGATGAGAAGGCTATGCTGTCTCAGGTAAAAGAGTTCTTGAAGCTGCGCCAGAAGCTAGAAGACGAGAAAATGTCCCTCGTCGACAAGTTTGTTGTTGGAGAAATTGTCTCTAAACTTTTCGCTGGATGGAGTACATTCTATGCAAGAATGCATCAAAAGAAGCTGGATATTAGCTTGGAAGATCTTCTTCAAGAGATCCATGTTGAGGACGAGATGCATTCTCAACAGAAGATGGACACTCTGTCCAAACAGTTGGCCAAGGCCAATCTGGTACAGACGAGAGAGCCCAAGGGGAAGCAGGTGGCTTCTCATCACAAAAAGAAGGATTTTACTAATCTGAAAGTGAAGGGTCCTTCATTCAAGCAATAGAAGTCCAAGTCCCACGTGACTTGCTTCAATTATGGCAAAAAAAGGCCACTACAAGAGTGAATGCAGATCCAAGCCCAAACAATCAGAGAAAGGTGAACCTAGTAAGGTTTTTTTGGTTTCTAACCTCGTTGCTATGATCGCTCAAGTCACAACTGTGGAGGCTGACTCTGACTGGTGGATAGACACCGGTGCGACATGCCATGTCTGTTCTGGAAAGGAATGGTTCGTCATGTACCAGCCAACTTCTGAGAAGGTTGTCATGGCGAACTAGGCCCAAGCTGAAGTTCTGGAGATCGGGACTGTGGAGCTAAAACTCACTTCCGGGAACACTCTGACGCTCCAAGGAGTAAAGCATGTTCCGGTGATTGCCAAGAACCTGATCTCTGGGAGCCTGCTTAGAACGCAGGTTTGAGGATGGACATTAATGCTGGTCAGATGGTGATGTCTAAGAAGGAAATATACTTCGAAAAGGCTTTTCAAACCGAAGGGATGTTTAAAATTCAGCTTGTAAACCAGTATAATAAAATAAATGCAATCGCTCTTTCTGATTTTTCTCTTGAGTTGTGGCATAATAGGCTAGGACATGTTCATTGTAAAAGAATAAATAAAATGTCTAGTCTAGGACTTATCTCCAAATGTGGGGGTAAGGTAGAGAAGTGTGAAGTATGTGCTCAGACAAAGATCACTAGAAAATCCTTTCATCGGGTCAATCGAAGCACAGATATTCTGGAGTTGGTACACTCCGATATCTGTGACTTCAAATAATTCTCTACAAAAGCCGGGATGAAGTATTTCATAACCTTCATCGATGACTTCTCTAAGTACGCATTCGTCTACTTGCTCAAATCTAAAGACAAAGCGTCCGAGAAGTTCAAGGAGTTCAGGGCCGAAGTTGAACGGCAAACTAGATAACAACTCAAGAGGTTGAGAAGTGATCGAGGTAGAGAATATCGGTCTCATGAATTTGCATCGTTCTGTAAAGAACATGGAATCATCTGCGAGACTACTGCTCCGTATTCTCCTCAATCTAACGGAGTAGCAGAAAGGAAGAGCCGAACGTTGACAGAAATGATGAACTCAATGCTCGTAACTGCAGGTCTTCCAAAATGTTATTGGGGAGAAGCTGTATTAACGGCCACTTTCATTCTTAATAGAGTGCCTTATGCAACTTCTGACATAACTCCTCATGAACTCTGGTTCAAAGTCAGACCTAACTTGAATATTATTCAAGTATGGGGGTGTCTGGCTTATGTGAAGCTCCCAGATCTGAAGATTCAAAAGTTGGGGACAAGGACTTCGAAGGCGATCTTCTTGGGGTATGCCAAAAAGAATGATGCCCGGAGATTCCTTGATATTGAGTCAAATCATATCATCGAATCTCGCGATGCTGAATACTTTGAAGACAAGTTTGTACGACACAAAAACATTATTCTTCCAGATATTTCGGAGAATGATGTAGGTGCAAATGAGACTGAGGTCTCATATGAACCAGTAGTCCAAGATGAAGTTGTTGGTGGAGAAACAACAATTGAACCAGAACTCGCTAAGTCGTCGATGAAGCGAGCAAGGAGGCCGAAGAGCTTCGGAGATGACTTCGTCATCTATCATGTGGAAGTAGATCCGCTTACCTATGATGAGGCAATGAAGACTAGAGATGCTATCTTCTGAAAGGAGGCAATTGACAATGAAATTGACTCAATTACCTCCAATAACACATGGGTTGTTACGACCCGCACCCTAGAGTAAGGGCACGAGAAGTGGATACGTCCTACGTCGCAGTATCGGCGGTAGAACGCTGTCCTAGGTCAACATCTAACAATATATAAGGTACCTGTACAGTATATACACTCCGAATGGAGGTGACATAGCAAATACAGTCTCAATCACATCTAAGGTAGAATACGATAAAAAGATAGATAGTGTAACTCCACTTTCCAGTTTTTCTTAAATAATAAAAATTCATTTTCTATATACTTATTATTAATTTGGAAACATTTTTTTATGAATTATATATTAGACAATTTTACAATTTGAAGTTGTTGTAACAACTTTTATATTGTTTTTCTTATTTTAAAAACTGTTTTTAAATAATTTATGCAATTATGAAAAGGCAGAGGTTTAAATTGTAAATTTTCCTATTAATTTAAGTTGCGGGTTAATTATGATAAGGAGGAGGGGGTTTTTGTTAATGTGCCAGTAGCGGGGGGGGTTATATGCAAAATTTCCATTTCGTTATTATTTTAACCAACGGTTGTGGAGAGAGGAGAGAGAGTGTGGCCATTCATTTCTCTCCACCGACTCTTCGTTTCTCCACCGACTCTTCTCGAGCTCTCCACTCTTCTCGAGACTTCCGCCGACCCTTCGAGTTCTCCGCCGACCCTTCGAGAACTCCGCCGTTCTCGAGCGTTCTTCTCCGGCGACTTCGACGGCGATTCTGATGGCGACTTCGTCCCTGTTGAAGACGACGACCTTGATGATGACGGCGACTCTGGTGGCGTAGATCTGAGGGAGCGGCGACTTCGATCCTGAGCGAGGCGACTTCGTCCCTGTTGAAGCCGACGACCCCGATGATGATGGCGTTGGCGATGAAGATGATGGCTGGGTCTAGGCGAGCTTTCCTTGACGCCTAGGCGCTGCTCTGACCGAGTCTTCTTCCTTCCTTCTTCCTCGACGAGCTTTGGGCTTCGACTTCCAGAGGGTAAACCCTAACCTAACCTTAATCTCTACTGTTGGTCAGATCTATGGCAGATCTATGGCCTAGACTCTGAGATCCTTTGATCGGTGACGAGATCTAGGGTTTAGCTGGGTTTGTGTGAGATCAATGATGTTCTCTTCTCTTCGAACAGTTCTAACTGTTCAGATCCGATGGATCTAGGGTTTCTGTGGTCCGATCTTGTAGATCGACCCTTGCATGTGGTTATTTTGTGTTGCATGTTAGATCTATGATGTTCTTTAGTTGTTTCTTTGAGATCAATTTGATCTGTGACTATTCTGTGGTTGTGATGTTGTTTTCTGAGGAGTTTTTCTCCAGATCTGGTGATGGTTCCAGATCTGTGGAGTATGGGTTTTCGTTGGTGTTTCCTGTGGGGAATCCAGTGGATCTATTCCTTTTGCTTACCTACTGTCGGTTGGCCTAGACCTAACGAATCCAGTGGTGACTCTAAGGTTGCTCGGTTCGTTAGATCTAGAATGGGTTTGTTTTTTGAAAATGTTTCCTTATCCATTTCTGTGTGGATTTTTGGGGAAGATCTGGTGTTCTGAATCCTTTCTTTTTTGGGACTGAGATCTTGTGTCTAAACACTCTTGTGTCTGACACTGCATGCATGCCATAATTTTGGATATGATGTTGGTTCCATTTTTGAACTGAGATCTCATAGTCGGATACTCTCGTGTCCGACACTGCATGCATATTTTATGGATTTTAATTGATGACTTCTTCTTCTCTTTTCTGTTATTTGTTGCTGAGGGATTTTCTGGTGTTGGACCTCTGTCCCGACTGGACTGTGGACTGTACCTACCTGTTCGTATCCGATGTTCGTGTCGGATACGAAGTGGCGCGGATTCGTGGCTAGAACATTGCTGAACCTTGCTGTAGCCGTGTCCTCTTTCCCGTATCCGACGTGCGTGTTGGACACCAAGGAGATGATGTGACCTTCTGACCTGACGTGACTGGCCTTGGACTTTGGGCCTGACCGGCGGTGGACTTTGGCAGTTTGTGGCTAATTATTTGTTGGGCCGGGTTGGTGTTTATTCAGTGGGCTTATCTTTGTATATTCTTTTGTGGGCTGTAGTATGGGCTGGGCCATACTGTATGTGTTGTAATATTTATTAATTATAGCTGGATGACTGTAATTAATTGTGGGTGGGCTGGTTTGGCTGGGCTGTGTTGGGCCGGGCTTATATGCTGTTGTAGTTATAGTTGGGCTGGTTAGATAGTTGGGTCTGAACTGATCCTTGGTTTGGGTTGGACCGGGTGTCAGATTGTTGGGTTGTGGGCCGGCCTGTGAACTTTGCCTTTGGGCAGGACTGTCTGTAGTTAATTTTGTAAAACCTTTTTCAATAAATAAAAATGTTATTTTCCCAATTGCTGTGAGTTGATGGAAACATCCTCTTAAAACCAATTTTTATAACTAAAAACAATTAGTTAACTTTTTCTTAATTACTACTGATTAGTTAACTCTTTACTTAAATGACTTTTAAAACCAAGTTTATAAGACAGACCACTTTTATATATATAAAAGGTTGCAAATGCTAACTCTATATATATAATGAGTTTTTGAATTATAAACTTTTAGTGTTAAACACGTAAAACCAAGGGTTGTGTTTAGCATTGTTTTTCCCAAGAGAACAAGAAGTTAGTAATTAAACCTAGTACTTGTGAACTTCCAAATAAGACTAACTTATTTGGGAAGAATCAAGATAAGATTTAGTTTTAACCTAGAAGCAACTAGCATAGTTTATTAACCAACTTGTACATCACTATTGTTAACAGGAGAACATCCAGCTAGATTGCCTACCATATTGCTGGAGCCAGGCAAGTACATTCTATGGTTTTGTTCAGTGCATCTTCCTTGTTCTTTATTGCTGACACACTGCGACACGTTCATGATCTTACTTGTTCTTTCATGATCTTATTCATGATCTTACTTGTTCTTTCATGATCTTACTTGTATCTTGGGGTGGGGAAATACTCTAGATATGTGACTAAACCCGGTTACTTATTCATGATCTTTAGCTTAGGCCTCGCACAGTGCACGCGGGTCCTAAGCCGTACCATTACATGATCTTCCAGGATCCTTTCATGTTCTTTCATGATCTTACCCAAGCCGGTCACATATCCAAGTAGTATTTCAAACATATAAACACATGTTCAGGATATTGTTCTTACATTAGTTTCTCTTGATCCTGATCTTGATATTAGTCGTGATCTTTACTGCATCTTACACTGTCGTGATCTTTCATGTATCTTTATATAGCAGTAGTTCATGATCTTCATGTTCTTTACATACTTGTTCTTATCCTGTTCTTCCAGCATTTACTTTCCATATCATTATGTTATTGTTCATTACCTAGAACTGTGCTTTGCTCCGCTCCTGACTGGATATGTTATGATAGGTGAGATGGAGGCTTTATGTGACACATACTATGGACATGATACTGCTTTCCTTGAGCCAGCTGGAGCTGCTTGTGACATAGAGGCTGCAGAAGCCTAGTTATCTTCCATTTAGTTGTCTTTCCTGCTTTTGAGACTTTAGTCAGACTTTAGTACATTTCTGGATGAATGTAATAATAAAATGCTTAGACATGTATTTGAATATTCTGGGATCGTTTATAGATATGCTGTGACATTACTTCTCATTTACTTGACTTGTTAGATTTTCCCTAGTTCTGGTACAGCTTACTTCGTCGTGTCTAAACGACGAAGGCTGGGCGTGTCCGACTCGTGTCCGATTATTCGGGAGCGGGTCGTGACAGATAGATAGATAAATAATGAAAAGAAATAAATCCACATAGATACAACCAGATAGAAGTCTAAGTGTCTAAGATAATACAATCCAGATAACATCTCAAAAACTTAATACAGTAATCCAGAATAAGTACAATGAAAGACATCCTAGACTAAGGGAGTGCATCCACTGCTAAGGGGTCCTGCTGCTGGTCCAGGTCACAACAGTCCTCTAGGGTAGTCCCGTAATATGTGGAACAGAACGCCTCAGTCTCGTCCTCTGTAATATTTTCAACAGGTCCAGTCAGGACAGGAGCGAGCACAATACATCTCAACAGATCATAACATGTTAGAAAATATAAACATGCTAGAGAGTAAGATACAAGAAACTAAAGAACAACATGATGTAAAAGGAGAGACTGTAAGTAAATAGCTACAATATATAAGAGAACTATCAGTGCCAGTGATTTAGAGTACAAGACGGTTATGTAAACGGCACGATGTTGTACACGAGTAATCTACATAGGTTGTACACGAGTAATCTACAAGATTGAATACATAACCACTTCTACTCCCCCGCCCCAATCAATACACAAGGATCCAGTCAAGTTATGTTATTGCACACGAAGTATAGTTGTACACGATAATCATGTGAGCACATGAGTATACACGATTTCACACGATTTGTACACGAATAACACGAACACAAGGAGTACACGATGCTCATGATAAAGTACATGAACATAAAATACCCGATGTATCCGCTAAGGGGATAACATCGTACGACAAGATCCATATAGTACTAATCCGTGTTACCAACGTGTCAGTATCAAGTAAAGTAATCTAAAGTAGGAAATATAATCCTAAGCAAGATATGAAATGATCAAAGAATGTACTCGCCTGGTATCCTGAATATCTGAAGAGAATCTACTATCCGAGGAGTGGTGTTTGTCTCCTATAGAACAGTACAAGTTACTACATGTCCAAAATAGTATAATATACGGCTACAATGCATCTACATGATGTTTGGGGTCAATCTAGGCTAAAGTCAACCCTTGGACAACTCTAGTCAACTATACTAGTCAAACTAGGTCAAGCCTAACCCAAACAAGTCTCACTAAGCCTAACCAGCCTATTCTAGCAAGCACACATCAAAACTAGGCTATACAAGTCAACAACACATATTCACTGGACATTCACGCCATATACACAGGCTATATCACATAGGGATACACCCCATAGGCTATGTGCCATGTATATAGGCTATAGGCCATATAGGCTATTTCACACATTTCACACATATTGTATATTTTACTAATTTAATATAATTATCATACATATATATATACATCACATAATTATTATCAATCATATAGATAAGGTATACATATATTTACATATACATAGAGTGAGATAGAGAGGGGGATACATGGTGTCTACTAACTTGTGTGTGTGTGTGTGTACATGTGAGGGTTTAGATTAGGGTGTAACAGGAATGAATTAAGAAAATGTGTGTTCAAAAATTCAGTGTGTCAATGATAGTACATTTCAGATGTCATAGAGGATGTGTCCATGTGTGTATGTGATAGAAAAAACTGTGAAATGTGAAACAGTGATGTGTATGTGTGTCATGATAGTTAAGTGATAGGATGTCAATGTGGATTAATGTGTGTGTATGTACATGACAGTAGGGTTGTTGTGTCAATGGTGGTTAGTTAGAGTAGGGAAGAGTGTAATGTGGATTAAGGGGTGTGTACATGTATATGTGATACAATAGCTAGCTAATAGGGTGTGTAACATCTCAGATTTTTGGGTGTCAATATGACAGTTAGTATGTGACCCTAGAAACAGTGTAATGTGTATTAGATAGCAGTAGCTAAGTATGTCATCAGTGTGTACAAACTCAGGAATTAGTGTGTGTTTACAGGACTGAATCAGTGTACACAAATCTCAGAAATTAAGTTCTCAGGAAACTGAGAAACAAGTGACAGTTTACACATCCCAATCCATATTCCCTTGATATCATCCCAACCTAATATGTAACCAACCTTACAGTAAACTAACACATGTGCAATGAATTTAACATGGCAATTTAAACAACAAAAATTCAGTTTTAAAAGGAAATCAAATTTCAGAAATTACAAAACATGGCACTGTATCAGTCAAATAGGGAAATTGAAATTCGAACTATAAAAACTTGTTAATACAGCAATTTATTGGTTGGTAACCCATCCCACACACGTGCACGTGTCTCACAAGTTATCTCGTGTCCTGGAGAAGCAGGACACGACGTGTCTTAGCTCACGAACACCACAGACACGCTGTGCACAGACTGCGTCGTGCATGCGTGCACGTGTGTCCAGCGCACGACACATGCCACGTGGTGACACGTGGACATGCACATGTGTAGCCCACGTGTAGGGCTACACGGTCGACACCCTGTCCTGTGTCCACAATACGTGTCCAGCCACGTATCAGTGGCACAAATTTGTGCGGGTCAGCACAGTGCGTGCGACCAGTACGACCAGTGCGGGGAGGAGAACTCCTCGCACACTGCACCACTTGGGCTCAAATTTTGGGAGACCCATGTCAATCGTTGCCCCATCATCCTCTCCAAAAATGGCATGTCCCCGTGTCCTATGCAGTGAGCACGAGGCCACGAGCAGCAGGACAGTACTGCGCGGCCCGTACGATATATTCGTGTCCTCGTGTGGACACGACACGACACCAAATCTACTGGCCAAGGAAACGAATGCACAAACAAACCCTAGATCTAGGAATTCATTCAAAAATAATTGCAAAAACAGCAAACAAAATTGGTTTGGGCATTTCATCAAACACCTAGATCTACACAATAATACGTGTCCGATACGGACACGAAACTTAATGCAAACGATACCAAACTTCTACTGTAGCTAGGAGACACCTAGATCTAGGCTACCATGCACTAAAATTAGAATAAAAATAGAATTAGAGGGGTTTACTTATAGGTTGCAAGAATCAAGAAAAAGCCCCAAATCAAACCATTTTCGTTGCTATCCAAATCTTCCAAATTGCTCTAAAACTGAAATTACTCCTCAATAACAGCAAGTAGGGGTTAATTAGAATCATATGCAAAAGATTTGGGCTAAAAAGGATTAAAAATAAATTTTCTATGAATTTAGGAAAGTGGAGATTTATATTTCCTTCTAAAACTTGGATGCGCACAAAAGAGGCAAGAACAAGTCAATAGGACATTAAATAGGGGGGATCCTCTTTGTGGCCAGCCACTAGGGTTTAGTTAGGGTTAGAGTTCCATACTATGGGCCTATGGGCTTAAGTCATAAGTCATTGAATGGAAAATCACAAGTCATTGAATTAAATTATAAGTCATGAAACCATTTCACTTAATCTTAATTCTCCTATTTCAAAACTAGATTCTAAGTGACTAGAATGGGTTAACTTAAGTTAGACTAGGGTTACCATAGCTAGGGTTAGCTTCTAGGCTAGTCTACTAAGTCTCAATAAGTCAAAGTCAAAGATAGGAATCACCAATTCAATAAATTAATAAAAATTCAAAAAATTACCAATGACCAAAATACCCTCAAGCTAAAAAGTGGTAGTGGCAAATCTACCCTCCTTAAAATAATTTTGTCCTCAAAATTAAAAGGCAAAACTAAACTGATGAGAAGGTAGACAATCATACCTCAGGGTCCAAACAGATATGGACATCGCTCGCGCATCTCATCCTCCTGCTCCCAGGTAGACTCTCCTGGAGAATGATGCCTCCATATGACGCGAACCAAGGGTATCACCTGGTTTCTCAGCACCTTCTCTCGGCAATCCAGAATCTCTACTGGCTGCTCTGGATAACTGAGAGTAGGTTCCACCTCAATCTCCGAATGATCAAGTACATGGCTAGGGTCAGCCACGTACCGTCTCAACTGTGATATGTGGAATACGTTGTGGATACCCACTAGTGCAGGTGGCAAGTCTAGCTTGTAAGCCACGTCACCGACCCTCCCGCTGATCACGAAAGATCCGATGAAGCGCGGGCTAAGCTTCCCACCTCCACCAAAATGTATGGTACCACGAGTCGGTGATATCCGCAGAAAAACTATGTCTCCAACCTAATCACAAACAAGGTCTCAAGTTATTAAATAATCAAACACAATCAAACAAACAACCTACTTCTAATCCTATCTCTAATCTATACCTCAAACTTCAACGGCCTCCGATGGCTATCGATCCAGTGCCGATGTCTGTCCTACGCCACGCGAAGTCTGTCCCTGATGAGCTTCACCTTTTCGACTGCGTCAACAACCATCTTAGGTCCCAATAAAGCTCGCTCTCCAACATTATCCCAAGATAAGGATGTACGACATCTACGCCCGTACGGAGCCTCGAAAGGTGACATCTCAATGCTGGCCTGATAACTGTTGTTGTAAGCAAACTCCACCAAGTGTAGGTAATCCTTCCAGGAACCTCCAAAACCTAAGACGCACATCCGCAGTATGTCCTCGAGCGTCTGAATAGTCCTCTCTGACTGTCCGTCCATCTGGGGGTGGTATGCAGTACTAAACTTGAGCTGAGTGCCCAAACTAGTCTGCAGACTCCTCCAGAAATAGAAAGTAAAGCGACTATCCTGATCTGAGACAACGCTGACCAAAACCCCATGAATCCTGACTATCTGCCGTATGTACATCTCTGCAAGCCTCTCCATAGACGTACCCACCTTGAATGACAAAAAGTGGGCCAATTTGGTCAACCTGTCAACGATGACCCAAATCGCGTCTTTCCCTCATGGTGTATGCGGCAATCCAGATACAAAATCCATCGTGATATGCTCCCACTTCCACTCTGGAATGGGCAATGGCTGCAATAATCCTCCTGGCCTTTGCCTCTCTGCCTTGACCTGCTGACAGACCAAGCATCTAGCTACGAAGCGAGCTACCTCCCGCTTCATCCCATACCACCAGACGTGCTCTCTCAGATTCATGTACATCTTGTTAGCACCAGGATGTATAGAGTACTGAGATCTGTGAGCCTCCTGCATGACCTGCTCCCTGAGCTCTCCACTAGGCACACACAGCCTGGAATCGTGCCTCAAAGTGCCATCCTCTGTAAGTAAAAACTCGCCATCCACTAGCCCTGTTCGAACATGCTCTCGGATACACCGCAAAGCAACATCCTTGAACTGCGTCGACTTAATCCTCTCCATCAAGTCCGACTGAATCTGAAGGCCCCACATCTGTATCTGAACTCCAGGCATAATCGCCTCAATCCCTAGGCTCTCCAAGTCAGCAAGCAAGTGACGATCCATAGTCAAACACATGGCTGTCGGATACCTACTCAAGGCATCGGCAACCACGTTAGCCTTTCCTGGGTGATACTGTAGTGAGATGTAGAAGTCCTTCATCAGCTCTAGCCACCTGCGCTGTCTCATGTTGAGCTTTTTCTGTGTAAATATATACTTCAAGCTCTTATGATCTGTGAAGATCTCTACCCTCTCTCCATACAAGTAGTGCTTCCATAACTTCAGAACAAAAATTACTGCTGCCAACTCCAGGTCATGGGTAGGGTAGTTCTTCTCATGGAGACGTAACTGCCTGGAAGCAAAGCCAATCACCTTCTCATACTGCTGCAAGACACAACCCAACCCCTTCCCTGAAGCGTCACTATAGATAGTGAATCCTCCTGAACCTAAAGGCAATGTCAGAATCGGAGCTGTCGTAAGCCGCTTCTTCAACTCATCAAAAGCTGCCTGACACTCCTCTGACCAAACAAATTCAGCATCCTTCCGGGTCATCCTAGTCCAAGGCTCTGCAATCCGGGAGAAATCCTGCACGAACCTCCTGTAATATCCTGCCAGCCCCAAGAAGCTCCTAATCTCTGCTATTAGACTCGACGCCGACCAAGACTCAACTGTTGTGATCTTCTTCGGGTCCACTGAGATACCATTTCTAGCACCACATGACCCAAGAAGTCAACTCTGTCCAGGAAGAACTCGCACTTCGAGAGCTTGCCATACAACCTCTCCCTCCTGAGTGTCTCCAGAACCACTCTCAAGTGCTCCTCGTGCTCCTCCTCGGTCTTCGAATACACCAGGATATCATCGATGAACACAACCACGAACTTGTCCAAGTACTGGTGGAACACCTTGTTCATCAAGTTCATAAACACTACCGGTGCATTAGTCAGCCCAAACGGCATCACCAAAAACTCAAACTGTCCATACCACGTCCTGAAAGCGGTCTTCGGAATATCCTCCCTCTTCACCTTCATCTGGTGATAATCTGACCTCAAATCAATCTTGGAAAAAACTCGAGCTCCGCTCAACTAATCAAAGAGATCATCGATCCGCGGCAGTAGGTATCTGTTCTTGATTATCAGGTTGTTGAGTGCCCTGTAGTCGATACACATTCGTACCGACCCATCCTTCTTGGGTACAAAGAGTATCGGTGCACCCCAAGGTAAAAAACTCGATCGGATGAAGCCCTTGTCCTGCAGCTCATCCACCTGCTTCTTTAGTTCTACCAACTCACTGTTGTTCACCCGATAGACATGCTGAGAAATCGGTTCCGCACCGGAAACCAAGTCTATCGAGAACTCAACATTCATGTCTGGTGGAAGTCTTGGCAACTCCTCCGGAAAGACGTCCATGAACTCTACAATCAAGGGATGTGGAGCCACATGTGATGGAACTGGGAATTCCCAGGACCCTTTTTTTGGTGTGCGTATTGATCGATAGAAAGTTAAAAGATCTAATACGTGTTCTAACCCTTCATAGGCAGAAACTAGGGTTTACGAATTATACCTGCAGCGGAAAGGAGATAAGTAATTCCTGGCAATCTCGAGCGGACGACCCTAAGATCTTCTACACGTATTCCTTCCTCGAGTTGGACGTCGTGTGGGCGACGATCTCCCAACCTTTTCTTCTCCTTGGCAGCCCTCTCTTTCTCTCCTTATGTGAATCACGAATTTAGAGAAAGTATTTGATTTCTGATCAGTAATCTGGCGGCCAGAGGATAGAGGATATATATAGGCTATGGCAGGGACCATGAGAAGAAATTAGGGTTAGGCCTCCTAACGGATCTGGATATCTCGTGTTCAGCCCGAACACACAATCCAGGCCCATTAACAATAGCTCAGTCCACTAATGAGCTATTGTTGCACTACCTCCCTAATTCCAAATTATGTTTGTGGGATCCTTTTATTATATGCTTGTTTGGCTCCCCTTGTTAAGATATCTTATGTCCGTCGATCAAATTAAGTTACTGACAACTGTATTGATTCGACATCTTTTATCCTTAAGTAGTACCGCTCAACTTTATTTGTCATGTCGGATATAATCCACCTGCAGAGTTTACATGACAATCCTTATGAGCTCCTTAAGGGAACATCATCAACCCGATGTATCGGGACATGGACTCCATTTATAATCAACAGCCCATCATACATACAATGTTATTACCCAATTCATAGAGGTTGTTGATCCATAATGAATCTCACTCTTTTATGGGTTAAAGTAATGCACACTGCATATACATGTCTGTTATTATATCCGGATTAAGAGCACAAGCATCTATAATAACAGAGGTATTTGTTCTCTTATGTAGTCAGTATAAAGAGAACAACCTCAAGTGGTCATGTTTAATACACACAAAGTGTACTAGTTGTAGAAGCATGGAAAAGAATAAAAAAGAATCCATGCGGCCAGAGAGCCCCATGCGGCTCAGAGAATTCATGCGACTCAAGTATCCATGCGGCCCAAGCATCCATGCGGCTTAAATAAGCTCTATGCGGCTCAGAGAGGAGCCACGTGGCCTACAAACAGCTCTTCCATTTTGTCCTTTACTGTATTAAATGCTTTGACGGCTGACAGCTCTGACAAGGTGACAGTTCTGACACAAAGATATCATTATGACTCCCTCGTAATGATGGACTCCTAGGGAAGCAAAGAAAATCTCTGATACGATCCCTCGAGATTCAGAAACTGTCATGCGGCCTTGACACGTGGACAGTCGTATGCGGCCCAAGCGGAGGCTCCTCCATGCGGCTCATGAATACTAGCCCTATGCGGCTCACTAAGACTATCTTCATGCGGTTCACTAAGACTATCTTCATGCGGTTCACAAAGACTAGCCCTATGCGGCTCACGAAGACCAGCCTATGCGGCTCACGAGGACTATCTCCATGCGGCTCACGAAGACCAGCCCATGCGGCTCACGAGGACTATCTCCATGCGGCTATCGAAGACCAGCCCCATACGGCTCACGAGGACTATCTCCATGCGGTTCACGAAGAAGGCACCCATCATGCGGTCATCCACATTCATGCGGCTCAAATCATTATCATGCGGTCCAAATGGTCAGAGGGCCACTCTCAGGCAGCCTTGACACGTGGCCAACCTTATGCGGCCCAATGAGGAGTAACTTTCTGGCGGCTCAGATTTTTGCTGTGGCTTGCAGTTACGACGCGTGGCATGATAGCAGGGCACGTGGCATCAGATTGATCAAAATCTCTCAACAAATCTCAATAAAATATTGGGATCAAATCAGATCATTGGCAAACAAACAAATTGATGACACGTGTCGAGAAATCCGAGATTGGCATGACAAATCAGGAGGATTTATGTCAATCAGCATTAATTACCCACAAGAGATTTGATGTAATCGTATTTATTGCTCAAATCTCGATGAACGGCCCAGAACCAATGATCCTTAGCCGCCGACTTTCAAGAATGGGCAATCATTGTAAATCCTAATGAGGCCCCCAACTCTTATAAATAGCAAGGTGCCATTCCCTTGCAGAGAGACACACACAGAGAGATATAGAGAGAGACGCACATAGAGACATACACAGAGACAGAGAGAGATATACAGAGAGAGACATAGAGAGCCAGAGAGCCTAAAGAGAGAGCATTTCTTCATCAACGCCAAGTAGTTCTTCTACAGAGCCAAGGCTGCACCTGATCGTCCAAGGAGTAAGGCAGAGCTGTCGTCGCTTTCCCGACCCTCTACCGTCACCCCCCCCCCAGAATCTAAAATAAACAATTGTACTTAGATTGCTGTACCTAGGTTTTCGTCCCTAGGCTTTCTTTGTACAAGCGAGTTTGTATTGTGAAGTAAAAGTCCAGTCCTCCGATAATTATTCTGTTCTTTTATATTTCATGGAAATACGATGGCGACTCTGCTGGGGAAAAACTTCTCCACGGCTGAGGAGTTGGTGACGCAATCGGATGCAGCCAAGCTTGGCTCCACGCAACAGAAGATGGTCGTCCGCTTCGACCAACAGGCGTTTGAAGAAATGCTCTCTGAAGGAAGTGCTGGCCCGGTCCAGAAGCGAACCCGTACAAAGAAAGCTCGCTGCGAGTGGAGGCCAAAATCATTTGCTCCTCCACAAGCTCTTGACGGGGTACTCTCTGCTACCCAAGACGGTGAAGGCGACTCTCATACGGCTCCACTTCGAGCCGTAGAGGACTCTGCTGTCCCCAAGTCCGACAGAGAAAAATACTACGATGCTGGACTTGCAGGGACAAAGAGCAACTCTACGCGCCCCAAGAAGAAGCCGAACAATCATGTGGCCAAGTCTGCCAACCACATGCAGGACGCTCATGCGGCTGAATCTGCCAGCCGCATGAAGAAGGTCTATGCGACCAGATCATCCAGCCGCATGAAGAAAACTCATGCAGCCGAGACTCCCAGCCGCATGAAGAAAGCCTATACGGCTACGCCTGCCAGCCGTATGAAAATTATTGATGACAGCCGCATGACGCCTATTCTACGTAGCTCTGTCTTTGACCGCCTCTCCTATGGTCCTGATCTCTTGTGCTCTCAAGAAGACATGTCTGACTCTCTCCAGTATCACTTAGACTCTTCCTACTATGTGCCCTTACGCACTAGAGCGAAGAAGTCTAGGGCAGCGCGAGCTTGGCAAGCTCGATCCGCTGATCCGACCTCTGACCATCCGAGCGTCCCGTATACTGTTATACGGGCCTCAGATGGGAAGTTGTACAGAACCACTCGAGTCCAGCCCCCGGCGGCAAACAGACAGAGAGGTTCGCAAAAGTCTCCCAAAATCCAGGGAACAAACATGGTCGATCCAGACCCATCTGACTTGCGTGAGGCCATCCTCCACAAACGCAAGGAAAGAGAAGATGCATCAGGGTGCAAAGAGTCCTCCCACGGACGTTACTGCACCGAAGTCATCGTCAACTGCTGCTGCAATAACGTGACGGTGTAAAAAGACCGGCAGTCCGTCTTTCAAAGAATGCACCAGCCGTCTTCAGAAGACGAGGCACTTTCCGTCGTCTCCTGCAACTCTGCTCAGAAAGTCCCCGTCGATGGGAGAGGGAAGAAGATAAATGTTCCCAGCCCGAAGATTTCAACCACGATGACTAAAAGACTGTCGTCTAAGCGGGTGCCCACCACCGAAGTTTTCCAAGGTACTCGTACTAAGACGAAATCTGCTACAGTGGAAGATTCGTCGTCCATACCACTGGGGGTTGCTGGGACTGGGGGTAGCACTCCTCAGAACATCCACGATAATCCGATGTTCCAAGAAGACGAGCCGGGGGAAACAACTCTTCCATCAGATGCAGCAAACCCCGACGTCCCCGAGGACGTCCACAACTCCCAAGACGAGGCGAACTCGGAGACTGGGGGTACTATTCCTTCTGAGTCCGAACCAGAGAAGGACATTCCCACATACCCCGATGACTTCTCACTACAGGAGTACGATTCGGAGAGCGCTTCCTCCACCATTCCGTCCATCTCTCCTCATGTAAAGACGGTATTCATGACGGACAGCAGCCAAGGTGGTTCCAATGATCGCCAACGCATCGACACTCTGGAGGCCATACTGCTTGCCTTGGTCAAGTCTGTGGACGAGATCTAAATGGCCCTGCCATCTCTGCAAGGAGGGACGCCTGGCCAAACAAGCCCGGGTCCCGCGGTCAATGCGGACTCAAATTCAGCGGCACCGAATCCGGGCAACAATCCTCCTGAAGTAACGGCCCCCACCACGGTAGATGAGGCCCGAGAAGCGAGAAGAGAGGTCCAGGAGCTCCGAGCCATGTTTTCCGCTCAAGAAAACTCTCAAGACCTCAGAATACGGCAACCATACCCTGCTGCCTGGAGGGATGTCCCCTTTCCGCCAAGATATAAGCCGTTCAATATCAATCCTTATGATGGCAAGACCTCCGCCAGTCGGTACATCACTTATTTCGAGGTCACCACCAACCATCTGCCCCATGACGATGCCATCCTCACACGATTATTCATTGGGGCATTGGAAGGAGGCGCCTTCGACTGGTATCGCAACCTGCCAGACAACTGCATCCACTCCTTCGCCGGCTTCAAGCGCATGTTCTTGGAGAGATTCTACGAAGTAGGGCAGGACATCACCTTGTCCACCCTCATGGACGTCGTCCAAGAAGAGAAAGAGCTCACAAGGAACTATATCGAGCGGTTTTGCCAAACCGCAATGAAGTTGTCGTCTGAAAATCCGGATTCCTCCTTGATTAAAATTTGCCAAAAGAGACTGCTTCCAACAATCAGCCTCTGGATGGGCGAAGGTCAATTCAAGGACTGGAAGACGTTTATCATTAGTGCCACAAGCGCCAAAGAACGACTGAAGAAGGCTCGCCAGCTGGGATTGCACATCTCAGAGGGAGAGGATAAGAGCAGACGTCCCAACGCCAACAAAAATAATGGGGGTAGCTCCTTCAATAATCGGGACAACAAGGGCAAGCAGGCTATGGTGGCCGACACAGCCCAGAAACCTGAGTCAAAATCGGCAGACAAACAATGGCCGCAAATCACTTACTCCTTCGAAGATGGTAACGTCAAGCCCATCTTGGACATGCTCATACAAGGAGACAGAATTCAGCTTCCTCCACCAAGACGGGAACCGCGGCCGGCGGAAATGGAGAACCCAAAGTACTGCCATTACCACCGCTATGTCCACCATGCTACACATGACTGCTACCAGCTAAAACGGTACATCCAAAATCTCATCGATTCAAACGCTCTAGCCATCGATTTCGAGGAGATAACAGTGGCAGCCAATATGGTGTCAGTACAATTCGACAGCTTACCTCCGACGAAAACTCAAGACGGTGTAGTCCCCATCCCTTTGGCAACAATGGAGATTGCTAATCTTCCACCTCCCCGAGATCAGGCTGCTGGTCTAGTGCCCCTCACCACATCACGAGGAGAGGTCATGTGGGTCCATCCAGACTTGGTATCAGAAGTGACTCAGCCCACACCATCTTCCATCGACAAGAAAAAGAGTAGAAAAGTCAGGTCCTGTCGCACAATCTCGGCAGATATCGAAGAAGCTGCAGCCGCCGTCACGCGGTCTAGGCACAATCCCAACCCGTAGCTGACAACTCGACTGAAGATCATCAGCCCGCTACAACCGATGCTCCTGGACCGGCTCAGCCTCCGACGACCGACAAGCCTAAGCCGAAGGAGACTCGCTTTGACAAATCCCTCCGAAAAGAGGCACCGCAGGGGCTGGAGAAGCCCTACAACTTCGACATCTTGGCGCAATTGGCCAACACATCGGCCAAACTGTCATTATACGAGCTTCTGAGGCTCTCAAAGGACATTCGTTCAGCTTTGAGTGATGCACTCCAAAATGCCAATGCGTACCTGGCTCAGGTCAACCTCACGGAAGAGAACCCGCCTGCAGATCTCCAAGACAGCACTTGCACGGGAGCGATTCCCAATATTGTCTTCACTCCACAGGACATGCTCATCAAAACCAACCTGCACGATCGCCCGCTATACTATACTGGATACATCGGCGACGTAAAGGTGGATCAGATGCACATTGATCCTGGCTCTTCCATAAGCATTATCCCGAAGGGTCTGTTACATCATCTCCGCATCCCTATGCATCGCCTGACGCCTACGAGCACCGCCATCAGCGGTTTCAATTCGGGCAGGAGCTACCCAATTGGGAAGATTCGTCTGAAGTGTCAAATCGACGATCTCCAGTCGGAAGTCACCTGTTACGTCATAGATGCAGACACTTCTTACAACATCCTCTTGGGGCGCCCTTGGATACACGATTATATGATCGTACCTTCCACGCTGCACCAATGCTTCAAGTATGTCGACAAATACGACTTCGTGAGGACAGAATTTGCTGATATCGATCCCTTCAAAGGGGTCGAATCCTACTACTCAGACTCCTGCCTGTACGAAAAGTCGAAGAGGCACCTTGGTGAAGGAGATGGACAAGCTCGTACCGAGACAGCCACAGGATCAGAAGAGCCTCTGACGATCCATCTCCAAGCTCTCAAACCTGGCAAATCCGTACCCCTTACTGCCACTCTGCGTAAGGACGTGATCAGCCTCTCGGCGCAAGAAGAACAGATGATAATCCGGCTGCCAAGGTCTGGCCAAGTGCCAAGATCAACAACGGAGCCACTGACAATCAGGCTACCGAGAGTCGGCCAGCCGCAGACGGAGAAGCTCAATCCCTCCGACAAGCCAATGACGATACGCCTTCCCAAGAAGAGTCGTCACCCCGATGCAAGGTCTGGGGCTTCTAGCGAACCAACCACTCCCCGTCCAGCATCGAATACCAAACTGGGGGTCGCTAGTCTGCCAACAACTCCACGCTCTGTTCCACCAGTTAAACCTCTGACGATAAAGCTGCCCAGGTCATCCTCTCAGTCTTCGTTTATACAGGGGATAGCCGAAGAGGAACCAGAGCTAGCCAAGTATGTGGTTGCCTACACTGATGTTCCCTCCGCAGATGATGTAATCCCGCTAGAAAAGATACCTTACTTCATCAATAAAGGGCTATCTTTGAACTACCTCGAGCTTAATAAGCTTTGTACAATGTATGCTATGGAACACGGCATAGGCACTCACCTACACACACAGGTGACAAATGTGTACACCGTAAACCAGTTTACTCCAGTGGAAGGCGCCTACCACATAATCGAGGAAGGGGACCATCCAATCATCTTCGGCCGGAAGGACGATCCGTAGCCCTTCACCATAGAAGAAATCGACCTTGAATCAGATGCCGGGAGACTGCCTCTGTATCTTTATAGCCCCTAATCCAAATATCTCATGCAAAAATAGGGGTATGATCTGGAGACGACGCCAGGCTTGAACTAGGACACTGGACGACGATTACCCTTGAAGCCACCAGTCCCAGCTGGCAAACCACGGGACTACTATAGCAAGACTCGATGTAGATTAGGGTATGTTACACCCACGACGACCCCTGAGAGTTCAGATGAAGAATGTGACTGGCATTCACATTCAACCGGGTCACCAACTTCTGACTCGGATACCAGCATCGGAGACATATTCAGGCAAGTCCTGTCAGTCAACATGGCATTCGCCGACGTGTATGAAGAAGATGAAGACATTCCGGAAATCCACGAGCTAGAGCCATGGGCCCAACAGTTGGATGCACAATGGGAAAAGCGGTTCGAACAGAGGGAACCTTCTACTGAAGATGAGGTTATACAGGTCGACCTCGGCAGCGAATCTTCTCCAAAACCGATCTCCGTCAGTAAAAGCCTAACAGACGAAGAGCAAGAATCGCTACTGGAACTTGTCAAAGAATATATTGATGTGTTCGCCTGGAGTTATGAAGACATGCCAGGACTAAACCCCGAGGTTGCTCTTCACAAGCTCAACATTCGGCCGGATGCAAAGCCAGTCAAACAACAACAGCGATGCTTCCGTCCGGGCGTCATGGATGCAATCGAAGCTGAAGTCAACAAACTAATAGCCAGCAGCTTCATTCGTGAGGAACAACATCCTGACTGGGTCGCCAACATAGTACCCGTCCTCAAGAAGAATGGGAAGATTCGAATCTGCATCGACTTCCGCAATCTGAACGAGGCATGTCCCAAAGATGAATTCCCCCTCCCTATCACAGACATCATGATTGACAACACCTGCGGCTTCGAACGTATGTCATTCATGGATGGCTTCTCGGGGTACAACCAAATCAAGATGTCTCCTGACGACGAAAATCATACATCATTCCGAACACCGATTGGCACATACTGTTACACAGTCATGCCTTTCGGTTTGAAGAATGTCGATGCCACATATCAAAGAGCCATGAGTATCATCTTCAGAGAACACTTACGCAAGACGGTGGAGTGCTATGTTGATGACATCGCTGTCAAGAGTCGCTGTAAGGGAGACCATCTACAGGATCTGAGGACGGTATTCGACCTGATGCGAGCACACAATCTGAAGATGAATCCCACAAAATCCTTTATGGGCGTATCCAGCGGAAAGTTCTTGGGCTTCATCATCACCGCCCAGGGTATCCATGTAGACCCTGAGAAGACAAAGGCAATTATGGAGATGGGTCCCCCGAGAAATCTCCGCGAACTCAGAGGCCTTCAAGGGAGGCTAGCTTACATCCGGAGGTTCATTTCCAACCTCTTCGGGCGATGTCGACCATTCACCCATCTCATGAAGAAAGACGTCTCATTCGTATGGGATGAAGAATGCCAGCGTGTCTTCGACAGCATCAAAGAATATTTGTCGAACTCTCCAGTCCTGATGGCCCCGGTCGCTGGAAAACCATTCCTGCTCTACGTAAGAGCAATGGAACATTCCCTCGGGGCTATGCTGGCACAAAACAACGATACAGGCCATGAACAAGCCATATATTACCTCAGTCGAATGATGATTGGGCCAGAGCACCGATACACCGTTGTGGAGAAGGAATGCCTCGCCCTGGTGTTCGCCGTTCAGAAGACGCGGCACTATGTTACTGGACAAACAATACATGTGATCTCACGAGTCAACCCTCTCAGGGTCCTCATGACTAAACCAGGGGCACTCAGCTCTCGTCTCGCTACATGGGCAATATTGTTGTCCCCCTATCATATGATCTTCGTCCCGCAAAAGGCTGTTAAGGGTCAAGCCCTGGCAGACTTTTTGGCAGCTCACCCGGACTCAGAATCGTCCAGAATATATGAAGAAATCCCAGATGAGGTCGCCGACTCGCATGCAACCTCTCACAATAATATATGGCGAATGTTCTTCGACGGTGCTTCGAGAACTGGACCCAAGGGCAATATTGTCGTCGGAGTCGGGGTGGTGCTGGTTTCTCCTACCGGATTGGTGATCAATCGCGCTTACTCTCTTATAGAACCATGCTCTAACAATGTGGCCGAGTACAACGCTTTGGTCATTGGCCTCCAACTTGCAAGAGAGCTGGGGGTAGAATATCTTGAAGTATACGACGATTCTCAGTTAATCGTCAATCAGATCCAGGGCTCATACGAAGTCCGCCACGAAGACATGATCCCCTATCACCAAATAGCGATCGACATCATCTCGTCGTTCGAGGGGTTCTTCATCAAGCATGTTCCCAGACTCCGAAATATCGAAGCCGATGCCTTAGCAGGCCTGGCCGCTTCCCTAGCAGTGCCAAATCATACTCATCAATCGGTAGATGTGATAGGCCATGAACTGGTCTGTCCCAAGAACAACGTTCAATTTGTGGCGAGTTATTCCGCCCAGACGATTGACGAAGTTCCGGACTGGAGACAACCATTCATTGACTTCGTAGTCTACGACATCCTGCCCGAGAACCCAAAGGAAGCCACTTCCATCAGAAGGCGTTCTCTCAGATTCTTCTACGATACAGAGACGAAGATGCTGTATCGCCGATCCTACGACGGATTATTACTTCGGTGTCTGTCAAATACAGAAGCCAAGGAAGCCGTACGAGAAGCTCATGACGGTGTCTACGGGGCCCATCAGCCTGGCCCTAAATTGCAAGACCGTCTTCGCCGAATGGGCTACTACTGGCCTACGATGGTATCAGATGCGATAGACTATGCTAGAAAGTGCAAAGCTTGCCAAGTACCAGCTTCACAGCTGGAAGAATGAAGTAGCGGCTGATCCTTTCAGTAGAACCTGCCCCTCCCGAGACTACGTAATTTCGTAGCCATACCATCAAGAACCCGGCCAAGATTGCTTTCTCGAACATCTGCCGGGTACCATAGTGGAAATAACTGAAGGAGTCAGTGCGGCTCCCAAATCTATCGCGGGTGGACCTCGACCTTTTTGTATTCAACATCAGGTCCTTTACCTCCATTGGGGTTTGAGGACCCCGAGAAGAAACCCGGCCGGAAGGACGTAATTTGAAAAGATACGCGACCCAGGCCGTAGTATGAGGGGCGTTCCCTTCTGAACTATTATTCTTCTTGATAGCAGTCTGGTGACAGATGCTATGGTGGCACAGCAGCTCCCGGTACACAGCGACGAAACCAGAAAATCGTCGATCCAGATCATCGAATTCCTCGTTCGTCGGGGTATATACTTCAAAGGCCTCGCCTCCCCACGGCAGCTTAGAAATAGCATGCATTTCATAGAGGACAAGTCCCAACTCCCCTCCGGGTGCGAAGAAAGTTCCCGTACGCCGGTTATACATCTCCAAAAGGGCCATGAACAACGGTTTGTTAATGGGCAATCCGTAACAGGTGCCCCGGATGGCGTAGTAAAGGTCAATCTCCCGAAGGAGTTCCTCGTAGTTCCTCAGGATCCATGAGGAAAGATTGGCCCATGTGGAAATGGGGTTTATCCAATTCAGCAGCAACAACCTGCCCACAGGATAAGACCCCTTGCGATCGAGCTGATTCAGGAAGGTATCAGCTCGAGTAAAAGTGAAGTTGGTCCCAGACACGTTTATAAAAGTACCAGGAATCAGCCCCATCACACTTCGGCTGACTGACTCCCTACTTGCACATGCTGACCTAATACTCATATTATAGTGGATGTTGCCCACGAATATCCCCTGTTGGGTGGGAGTTAGGGAGCCCGCCATTTTCCTGCTCAACGGCACCATATTAAACTATAAGAGGGAAAAATGCCGTTCCATCTCGGGAACATGGATCTCCACCCCATCCACAGTGAAATCCCAGTTCTCAGAAATGTCCAGCATTCGGGAGTTCTTTATGGATAAAGCGTCTCCGAAGAGAAAAGCTGGTTTCAGATATTCTCCGTCCAGTTTCCCCGAATTCATCATAGTGTAAAGAAAATGGAAAGGCTGGTTGTTGATGGCAGCCACCCTCTCCAAAGGCTCATTAGAGGGAAGTTGATCTGTCATATGTCGAATTAGGCCGTCGAGCCGTACACCCACGACAAACTGAGCTGAACCCACCAGAAGCTCTCCGGCCGGGTTGGTTGGGAGGATCACTGGGAAAGGACAAAAGAAACAGGATTAAAAGATAGCTTAAAACGAAACCACTTGAAGTTTCTCAAAAAGAAGTTTCTATGAGCCTATGCGGCTCAGATCGACGAAGCCTTATACGGCCCAAATTCAGCAGGGTTTCATGCGGCACGGCTTTAATAGAGCCTATGCGGATCGGGTCAACATAGCTTCATGCGGCCCAATTCAGTTGGAAGTTCCACGTGACACTGATTCGATAGCTTATGCGGCTCGGATTAAAACTTACGCGGTTCTGTCTCGCAGAGGAGTTTATGCGGCACGACTCAGCAAAATTCTATGCGGGCTAGTTTGTCAGAAACATATACGGTTTCGTTCAAAGAAGATTCTATGCGGTTCAAATCCAGAAGCACTCCTGCGGCTCAAATCTTTCTCAATGCAGCTCAACATAGGGCATGCCCTATGCGGCTCGAATATGAGAGGCTCATGCGGCCCATACAACATATGCGTCTCCATCATGATCGAGCTTGGGCGGTTCAATGAAAACGAAGGATGAAGGCTTGTGCATATGTTATGCAACAGAGCCATGGGTCCTTGGGGTTCAAAGTATTCAAATCCATTTCTTACCCTTGAAAGCGGGGTGAACATCAGGGTACATCTCGGGCACGGCGGCCGACGAGGAAGCCGTTTTCTTGCCTTTTGCAGTAGCAGAGGCGACCTTGGAAGACTTGGGAGCTATTTTCGACGGTCGGAGAAGGAAAGAAAATGGAGACTGCAAGGGTTGGGGACGAAAGAGAAAGTAAAGAAATCCCTCCCACTGAATTCGTTCCTACTTATAAACAAAAGCAGAGCGTTTCGATTCTCGTGTAACACAAAAAACCGACCCTTCGATTATCGAGGCGAGCCGCCTAAAATGAAGGCCAAACTCCTGGGATCCTCCCCCGAAAAGTAGCCTTAAAATTGACAGGAGATCAACAACATTTAATGCAAAAGATCTTCGCACGTGGCAGGATAACGTGGCGAGGAGCTATGCGGCCCGAAAGTCCCTGCGGCTGATTGACTCAATGCGGCCAAAACATCCATGCGGCCGAGTCATCCATGCGGCTGAGATATCCATGCGGCCGAGATATCATATGCGGCTAGAAGATTACATGGCCATGCTTCTTATTCAAAGTATTTCAATTTTGCAAATTGAAAACTTTGAAGGGGGTCTTGTAGAAGCATGGAAAAGAATAAAAAAGAATCCATGCGGCCAGAGAGCCCCATGCGGCTCAGAGAATTCATGCGGCTCAAGTATCCATGCGGCCCAAGCATCCATGTGGCTCAAATAAGCTCTATGCGGCTCAGAGAGGAGCCACGTGGCCTGCAAATAGCTCTTCCATTTTGTCCTTTACTGCATTAAATGCTTTGACGGCTGACAGCTCTGACAAGGTGACAGTTCTGACACAAAGATATCATTATGACTCCCTCATAATGACGGACTCCAAGGGAAGCGAAGAAAATCTCTGACACGATCCTCCGAGATTCAGAAACTGTCATGCGGCCTTGACATGTGGACAGTCGTATGCGGCCCAAGCGGAGGCTCCTCCATGCGGCTCATGAAGACTAGCCCCATGCAGCTTACTAAGACTATCTTCATGCGGTTCACTAAGACTATCTTCATGCGGTTCACAAAGACTAGCCCTATGCGGCTCACGAAGACCAGCCCATGCGGCTCACGAGGACTATCTCCATACGGCTCACGAAGACCAGCCCATGCGGCTCACGAGGACTATCTCCATGCGGCTCACGAAGACCAGCCCCATGCGGCTCACAAGGACTATCTCCATGTAGTTCACGAAGAAGGCACCCATCATGCGGTCATCCACATTCATGCGGCTCAAATCATTATCATGCGGTCCAAATGGTCAGAGGGCCACTCTCAGGCAGCCTTGACACGTGGCCAACCTTATGCGGCCCAATGAGGAGTAACTTTCCTGCGGCTCAGATTTCTGCTGTGGCTTACAGTTACGACACGTGGCATGATAGCAGGGCACGTGGCATCAGATTGATCGAAATCCTTCAACAAATCTCAATAAAATATTGGAATCAAATCAGATCATTGGCAAACAAACAAATTGATGATACATGTCGAGAAATCCGAGGTTGGCATGACAAATCAGGAGGATTTATCTCAATCAGCATTAATTACCCACAAAAGATTTGATGCAATCGCATTTATTGCTCAAATCTCGATGAACGGCCCAGATCCAATGATCCTTAGCCGCCGACTTTAAAGAATAGGCAATCATTGTAAACCCTAATGAGGCCCCCCACTCTTATAAATAGCAAGGTGCCATTCCCTTGCAGAGAGACACACACAGAGAGATATAGAGAGAGACGCACATAGAGACATACACAGAGACAGAGAGAGATATACAGAGAGAGACATAGAGAGCCAGAGAGCCTGAAGAGAGAGCATTTCTTCATCAACGCCAAGCAGTTCTTCTACAGAGCCAAGGCTGCGCCCGATCGTCCAAGGAGTAAGGCAGAGCTGCCGTCGCTTTTCCGAGCCTCTACCGTCACCCCCCAGAATCTAAAATAAACAATTGTACTTAGATTGTTGTACCTAGGTTTTCGTCCCTAGGCTTTCTTTGTACAAGCGAGTTTGTATTGTGAAGTAAAAGTCCAGTCCTTCGATAATTGTTCTGTTCTTTTATATTTCATGGCAAACACTAGTGTAAACCTATAGTCAAGATTGACTAATACCAAATTACACTGCAACCTTTCCAATATATTGTCCAAGTCCATCTAGGTTGTGAACTATTTATATACTCCATAGGGAACTGATAATATGATCTTCTGTGCGACACCACACACCATATTATCTACAACATAGAATATCAGACATTTGCATTAACACTTGCAACAAATACAATATGCAAATATTTGCCCATATGATTCTTATTCAAAATTTAAGGAAATAAGGTTACTACAAAAGTGATGCTTTTAGTATATAACCCTAACAACATGCTCCTCAACTGAAGCTCCGCAGAAGACTCCGCTGTCCTGCTTCGCATGCCGTCGGGTGTACTCGAACTCTGGCTCTCCTGGCGCTCCAAACAGAACTCTACTCCCTCGACAATCAATGCTGGCGTGATGTCTGCTCAACCAGTCCATACCTAATACGATATTGTAGTTCGGTAGTGGCATGACGAGCAGACTCACCTCCAACTCTCGGCCTCCCAAAATAATGCTCCGTCCTCTGCAAACATCACTCACGAGGATAACACCACCCCCGGTCGTGATCTTGCAGGTCCTAGGCAATGGTTCAGATACAAGGCTGTGTCTAATAGCATATAATACTAACACAAAACTGTGGAAAGTCCCAGAATCAAATATAGCAAAAGCTGGAATGGAGTCGAGAAGAACCGAACCTGCAATCAACTCCCCGATGGCCTCTGCATCCTCGGCCGCCATGGCAAAATCTCGCCCCTGATGACCTCCCCGAGCCTGCTGCTGATGCTGGAGGAACCGTTGCTGCTGAGTCTGCAGTGGTCCCTTCAGCTGGCCTGCTGGAGCCTTGGCTCCTCCACCTCCTCCTGGTACTGGACGCATCGATGCTACTGGACAGTCTCTCATCTGATGGTCCGCTGATCCACACATCAGGCATCTTCCAAGCCTCTTCCTGCAGTCGTCCCACCTGTGCCCAGGCTTCTTGCAGAAGATATAACTGATAGCCTGCTGCCTCGGTGCCTGCTGCTGCCCCCTCGGCTGCTGATGCTGCACCTGCTGGAAAGGTGCCCGACCCTGCTGCTGAAACTACTGCTGATGCACTGGCCTCTGCGGCTGTTGGTGCTAAAAATGAGGCCTCTTGGTCTGGCTCCCGCTGCTGCTAGATCCCTGGAAGTCCCGAACTCTCTTCAGCTTCAATCCCAGGTCGTCCTCCGTCGCCATAGCTCCAAAAAAGATCTCCGCGAAGGTAGCGTTCCGGTCACTCTTAGTCAATGACCAAACCTTTCTAATAAACCTCGACAGAACTTCCTTGCCTTCGTCTTTTCAGTCAAATTATCAATGAACCGGGACAACCGGTAAAACTCTCCGGCGTACTCAGCAACTGTCTGGTTCCCCTGAACCAGACTCTCAAACTGCGCCTCGATGCCTCCTAGGGCCACATCTGGGAAGAACTGTTCCTTGAACAGCTCCTTGAACTTCTCCCAAGTCTGACCCTCTACTCCCACTCTCGGGTCTATCTGGTACCAAGTACGGGCTAAGTCCTGCATCTGACTGCCCGCCGCATTGATATGGAGTCGGGCTGGTATCTCCGCCAGCCGAAAAATCTCCTCGATATTCTCAATCCAATCGTCCGCATAGTGAATGCCCTCGGTGTCCAGGAACTCTCTAGGATGCATGTTTCGAAAGTCCTGGATATCCTTCTTCCTCCGGCGAGGCTGCTGCTGCGCCCCCTGAGCAGTAACCATCTCTACAGTAGTACAAACCAGCTGATGTGCCTCGTCAATCCCCTGACTGAAATCAGTAGTCTGACGATGCTGCTGCTGCTGGTGAGACTCCAGAATCCTCTCCACGAAGGAGAAGAGATGAGCAGCATCTACCATCCCCGCAGGTGGAGGCTGCTGCGACGGAAGGATCTCAGGAAGCACCGGCTCTGCCTCCTAGCTGGTGGAGGTGCTCCTCCGAAAGCTGCAGAAACACCCACTCCGGAGGGCTGTACTGGGCCTGCGGTACTGGGAGCTGGCTACTACTGCTGCTGCTGAGGACGAGAGGTGGCAGACCCCTCTGCAGCGTCCCCCGGTCCGGGGCGATGCGATCTCGTCTCAACCATCCTGGAGACACAGATCAAACAAGAAACAATTACTAAGAATGAGTCGAAATATCAAAGAAGGACAGTTAGAATTCAAAGGAAGACAATAAGTAGCAAAATATAGATATACGGAATCTGATAAGGAATTTTTCCTAGTGTGATTGAGTACCTTCAAAGTATCCTAATTCCTACTGCAGGCTGTAGTGATACTCTAGTTCGAATACCACTACATTTCTAAACTAGACCTGCATGGCCACCACTAAAAACGTATCACGACCCGCACCCTAGAGTAAGGGCACAAAAAGTGGGTACGTCCAGCCTACGCCGCAGTGTCGACGGTAGAACACTGTCATAGGTCAAACTCTAACAATATATAAGGTACATGTATAGTATATACACTCCGAATGGAGGTGACATAGCAAATACAGTTTCAATCACATCTAAGGTAGAATACGATAAAAAGATAGATAGATAGGTAAATAATGAAAAGAAATGAATCCACAGAGATATAACCAGATAGAAGTCCAAGTGTCTAAGATAATTGTCACGCCCCAGAACCAGAATACTGGAGAGCGGAGGCAGACATAGCCAGCTACGTATATGAAATGGGATCCATCTCGCTATACGGTCACGGATATCTAGATACATAAGGGTTTATCTACAAGCCAGCAGTCTCTTAAGGT
Organism: Iris pallida; assembly: GCA_029216955.1. Lineage (NCBI taxonomy): Eukaryota > Viridiplantae > Streptophyta > Magnoliopsida > Asparagales > Iridaceae > Iris > Iris pallida. The sequence goes on from JANAVB010034218.1 coordinate 9,709,843, forward strand.
CATGAACAAGCCTATTGTCTCAATCACAAGCAAGTAAGTAAAAGTCACAAGATGTATGATCATTAAATATACAATAGTAAGGCATCCCAAACATTACATATTCAGTTGATCATGAAGCTAGTCGTTACAAAATGTCAAGACTAGCAAGAGTTTAGTCATACATGATCAACCCTAGGATTTGTTAATCATGTTACAGCCCGTAGGCAGACAGTAAGTAAAGTGCAATCGAGCTAAACAGGTGCTCGCCGGCTAAACGCTTTAAAAGAATATTTTTATAATAAAGTGGGAGATCAAAAATAAACCCACTCGTTGCCAGGGTTCCGTCTAGTGGCCACCATCTGGCTGAAAGGTCGGTAGATCCTCTGGAGCTGCTTCGAAATCTGGCCACACAAAACCAGCTGGGTCAGACCCCAGAAAGAGCAAGTACCACAAAGGAAGCTTCACTTAGGAACTAAAACCAGCAATCAGCACAAGAATATAAATAAAATGAGAACTGGAAATAAAGAAAATACATCAGGATGATATACGACGAGATAACCATGGAACTATTTAGAGAGCCAGGTTACAACCCGTAAACCAAACAAGGACCGGGGTTGTAACCCTTCGTCTGAACAGAACTTGGAATCCTCACCATTTATCGCTAAAATAAATACAAGCATTCAGGTCATGCAGTAATCAGGATCAGGACAAGACTAGACAGGTTAGACTCCATTCAATCATTTCACGGCCAAGCAAGAATTATGGCTTGATACTTTAACTAACTAGGATTATCACAGACCTAGTTACTAACAAGATGCAGTGAGAATCTTCCACAGCCACAAGCCCTGCAGACCATCCAGGTAACCCGGGTTAAAAGATTAGAGTTGAATTCAGGTGGGTACATCGTCCAGGAAACGAATGTACCCTTAGGTAGCTTGAAGGGTGCAACACATGAAAGTGTGCTGAAAATGTGCCCTACTCGACGGCAGGCTACAGATCCCAAGGCGTGCCCAGGTAACGGGATTGCCTGTAGCTGGAAGATCTCTTTATGACTAGTGTATTAATCTAGTTATTAGCCTTAGTCCATTTCAATAGGTACTCCTGACCGTGGTACTCAGGAGTCCCCTCCTAGACATGATGCAAGACAGGACTGGATTATTTATACAAGCACAATCGCCCACGGTGTCCAGATTAATTATACAGGTTATGTCATGTCAGGTAGCCGTCGCAACAGCTTATCAAGAAAATCATGTCAGGTTTATTATGTCCAGTTTACTGGTCAGGAGTGCGCCGCGACGGGCCACTATCAGGTCATGTCAGGTTAGTCATGTCAGGAGTGTACCACTACGGGTTACTGTCATTGTCAGGCTCAATTATCATGTCCAAACATATCAAGTAAATTCGTTATTATCAAGTTCAGGACAAAAGGCGTAAGGATATAAAATGGACGTAAAATATCTAATAAAATATCAATACACAGGGCGATAGAAGAGCCATGCGGCTAAGGCGTATGCGGCCAGGAATGATCTCATGCGGCTGGAAGAGAACAGCCCATGCGGCTGAATAGGGTCAGGCGCATGCGGCTAAAAAGGGAAGGGTTTATGCGGTCAAAGGGGTATCAGTCATATGCGGCTCGGAGATCCACTCAGTCATGCGGCTGAGAAAGACAAGACATATGCGGTCAGGAGGATAGGGAACTCATGCGGCTGGCGGGGGATGGGTCCATACGGCTGGCTGACCAATCAAGTACATGCGGTCGGGGAGGAGCCACCCATGCGGCTGCGGGAAGCAATGACTATGCGGTCAAGGGAAGCAAACCCATACGGCTGGGAGACTGCGATCTTATGCGGCTCGCGAGCGTTGAGTTCATGCGGCTCAGGGTGGACGGAGTCCCATGCGGCAGCGGGGAGCAAGGCCTATGCGGTTAGAAGTAAGGGGTGCATATGCGGTTCGGAAAGAAGGGCCCCATGCGGCTAGAAGGAATACTTGTCGCATGAACTTGTCATGCGTTCAAGTCAAGGCAATAGTGCATGCGGTTGGAACTGACTTGCCGCATGAATGTTCATGCGGTCAAGTGCTACCATGCGGCTCGGGACTGTGCTTCTTCTCTAAATTTCCGAGAAGAAGTACACCCTAAGCCATGGCTTCCAAGCTGCATAACTCTATCATCCGGAGCCCAAATCCGAACTTTCATAGGTCAAAATGGGGTAGAACAAAATTCTCTACAACATAGAACCATTAAAACTCGGAAATAACAAGATTAAGTAGATCAAAACCCAAGAAATCCGAAAATAATATAAATATAGATCTATAAGAATCTAGCCATGGAAAATAAAAATGCCAAATTCTAAAGTAAGTTAGAATGCTGTAAGGAAGAGAATGAAGCAATAAAATTAAAGTTCCTCCATGAAGCAAGTTGCACTTGCTTAGACCTCTCTCTCCTCTCTCTGGTAGGTGAAGGAGTAAATGGAAGAAGAAGAAGAAGAGTAATGAAGAGAGAGGAAGAAGAATGGGTAATAAATACCAAAGGTGGTGGTAGGTAGGGGGTTCACCCCTTGGTTCTTGATGAACCAAGGCAACCAAGCCTAGCCGAACCAAACCAACCCCAAGGAGACCAAGCCAAACCAAACCAAGGAGATATGCAAATACAAGATAAAATACGTATACGTATTCCAAATACGTAATACGAACCACAGGCATTACAATAATACAATCCAGATAACATCTCAAAAACTCAATACAGTAATCCAGAATAAGTACAATGAAAGACATCCTAGACTAAAGGAGTATCATCCACTGCTAAGGGGTCCTGCTGCTGGTCCAGGTCACAATAGTCCTCTAGAGTAGTCCCATAATATATGGAACATAACGCCTCAACCTCGTCCTCTGTAATATTTTTAACAGGTCCAATCAGGACAGGAGCGAGCACAATACATCTCAACAGATCATAACAGGTTAGGAAATATAAACATGCTAGAGAGTAAGATACAAGAAACTGAAGAACAACATGATGTAAAAGGAGAGACTGTAAGTAAATAGCTACAATATATAGGAGAACTATCAGTGCTAGTGATTTAGAGTACAAGACGATTATATAAACGGCACGATATTATACACGAGTAATCTATAGATGTTGTACACGAGTAATCTACAAGATTGAATACATAACCACTTCTACTCCTCCGCCCCAATCAATACACAAGGATCCAGTCAAGTTATGTTATTGCACACGAAGTATAGTTGTAAATGATGATCATGTGAGCACATGAGTATACACAATTTCACACGATTCGTACATGAATAACACGAACACAAGGAGTACACGATGCTCATGATAAAGTACACGAACATGAAATACTCGATGTATCCGCTAAGGGGATAACATCGTACGATGAGATCTATATAGTACTAATCCGTGTTACCAACGTGTCAGTATCAAGTAAAGTAATCTAAAGTAGGAAATATAATCCTAAACAAGATATGAAATGATCAGAGAATGTACTCGCCTGGTATCCTAAATATCTGAAGAGAATCTACTGTCCGATGAGTGGTGTATGTCTCCTATAGAACAGTACAAGTCACTACATGTCCAAAATAGTATAATAGACTGTTACAATGCATCTACATGATGTTTGGAGTCAATTTAGGCTAAAGTCAACCCTTGGTCAACTCTAGTCAACTATACTAGTCAAACTAGGTCAACTAGGTCAAGCCTAACCCAAACAAGTCTCACTAAGCCTAACCAGCCTATTCTAGCAAGCACACATCAAAACTAGGCTATACAAGTCAACAACACACATTCACTGGGCATTCACGCCATATACACAGGCTATATCACATAGGGATACACCCCATAGGCTATGTGCCATGTATATAGGCTATAGGCTATATAAACTATTTCACACATTTCACACATATTATATATTTACTAATTTAATATAATTATCATATATATATATATATATATATATATATATATATATATATATATATATATATATATATATATATATATATATATATATATATATATATATACATCACATAATTATTATCAATCATATAGATAAGGTATACACATATTTACATATACATAGAGTGAGATAGAGAGGGGGATACATGGCATGTGTGTCTACTAACTTGTGTGTGTGTGTACATGTGAGGGTTTAGATTAGGATGTAACAGGAATAAATTAAGGAAATATGTGTTCAGGAATTCAGTGTGTCAATGATAGTACATTTCAGATGTCATAGAGGATGTGTCCATGTGTGTATGTGATAGGAAAAACTGTGAAATGTGAAACAGTGATGTGTATGTGTGTCATGACAGTTAAGTGATAGGGTGTCAATATGGATTAATGTATGTGTGTATGTACATGACAGTAGGGTTGTTGTGTCAATGGTGGTTAGTTAGAGTAGGGAAGAGTGTAATGTGGATTAAGGGGTGTGTACATGTATATGTGATACAATAGCTAGCTAATAGGGTGTGTAATATCTCAGATTTTTGGGTGTCAATATGACAATTAGTGTGTGACCCTAGAAACAGTGTAATGTGGATTAGATAGCAGTAGCTAAGTGTGTCATCAGTGTATACAAACTCAGGAATTAGTGTGTGTTTATAGGACTGAATCAGTGTACATAAATCTCAGAAATTAAGTTCTCAAGAAACTGAGAAACAAGTGACAGTTTACACATCCCAAAACCAAATCGAAAATCCATATTCCCTTGATATCATCCCAACCTAATATGTAACCAACCTTGCAGTAAACTAACACATGTGTAATGAATTTAACATGGCAATTTAAAATCAAAAATTTAGTTTTAAAAGGAAATTAAATTTCAGAAATTACAAAACATGGCACTGTATCAGTCAAATAGGAAAATTGAAATTTGAACTATAAAAACTTGTTAATACAGCAATTTATTGGTTGGTAACCCATCCCACACACGTGCACGTGTCTCACAAGTCATCTCGTGTCCTGGGGAAGCAGGACACGACGTGTTTTAGCTCACGAACACCACAGATACGCTGTGCACAGAATGCGTCGTGCACGCGTGCACGTGTGTCCAGCGCACGACATAGGCCACGTGGTGACACGTGGCCGTGCACACGTGTAGCCCATATGTAGGGCTATACGGTCGACACCCTGTCCTGTGTCCACAACACGTATCCAGCCGTATCCAGCCACGTATCAGTGGCACAAATTTGCGCGGGTCAGTACAGTGCGTACGACCAGTACGACCAGTACGGGGAGGAGAACTCCTCGCACACTGCACCACTTGGGCTCAGATTTTGGGAGACCCATGTCAGTCGTTGTCCTATTATCCTCCCCAAAAATGGCGTGTCCCCGTGTCCTTTGCAGTGAGCACGAGGCCACGAGCAGCTGGACAGTGCTGCGCAGCCCGTACGGCGTGTTCGTGTCCTCGTGTGGACACGACACGACACCAAATCTACTGGCCAAGGACACGAATGCACAAACAAACCCTAGATCTTGGTATTCATTAAAAACAATTGCAAAAATAGCAAACATAAATGGTTTGGGCATTTCATCAAACACCTAGATCTACACAATGATACGTGTCCGATACGGACACGAAACTTAATGCAAACGACACCAAACTTCTACTGTAGCTAGGGAACACCTACATCTAGGCTACCATGCACTAAAATCAGAATAAAAATAGAATTAGAGGGGTTTACCTATAGGTTGCAAGAATCAAGAAAAATCCCCAAATTAAACTGTTCCCATTGCTATCCAAATCTTCCAAATTTCTCTAGAACTGAAATTATTCCTCAATAACAGCAAGTAGGGGTCAATTAGAATCATATGTAAAAGATTTGGGTCAAAAAGGATTAAAAATGAATTTTCTATGAATTTAGGAAAGTGAAGATTTACCTTTCCTTCTAAAACTTGGATGAGCACAAAAGAGGCAAGATCAAGTCAATAGGACATTAAATAGGGAGGGATCCTCTTTGTGGCCGGCCACTAGGGTTTAGTTAGGGTTAGGGTTCCATACTATGGGCCTATGGGCTTAAGTCATAAGTCATTGAATGGAAAATCACAAGTCATTGAATTAAATCATAAGTCATGAAACCATTTCACTTAATCTTAATTCTCCTATTTCAAAACTAGATTCTAAGTGACTAGAATGTGTTAACTTAAGTTAGACTAGGGTTACCATAGCTAGGTTTAGCTTTTGGGCTAGTCTACTAAGTCTCAATAAGTCAAAATCAACGACAGGAATCACCAATTCAATAAATTAATAAAAATTCAAAAATTTACCAATGACCAAAATACCCTCAAGCTAAAATGTGGTATTGATATGGGTGTTAGTTGATTTACCCGAAGGAGAAAAATCCATCGGATGCAAGTGGATCTTCAAGAAGAAGATGAAAGCTGATGGAATCATTGACAAGTTCAAGGCCATGCTAGTGGCCAAGGAGTTTTCTCAAAAATAGAGGATCAAATACGTTGACACATATGCTCCAGTAGCACGGATGACAACCATCAGATTGTTGATTGCCCTTGCGATAATACACAAACTAGTGATACATCAGATGGATGTGAAAATAACATTCCTGAATGGCGAGCTGACCGAGGAGATTTATATGCAACAGCCAGAAGGATTTGTCGTCAAAGGCCTAGAAGACAAAGTCTGCAAGTTGGTAAAATCTCTATACGGCTTGAAGCAAGCTCCCAAAATGTGTCATGAGAAGTTTGACAAAGTTATCAGATCAAACGGCTATAGGGTCAGCGAAACAGACAAGTGTGTCTATACTAAATTTGTTGACGGAAGAGGAGTCATCGTTTGTCTATACGTAGACAACATGCTAATCCTAGGTACGGATATAAGCTGTGTCAATGAGACAAAGAAGTTCCTCTCGACAAAGTTTAGTATGAAGGACTTGGGGGATGCTGATGTTATCTTGGGACTCAAGATCATCCGGACGGATACTGGATTGGCACTGTCATAATCTCATTACATTGAGAATATGCTCACTCGATACGGGTATTATGATCTTTCCATAATTGATACGCCGTACTGAAGTGATCAGAAGCTGGAGCCAAACTCGAAGGAAAGCGTCAGGCAATTGGAGTACGCTAGCGTCATCGGAAGTTTGATGTACGCTACTACTGCTACTAGGCCTGACATAGCTTTTGCTGTGGGAATGCTGAGTCGATTGACAAGTAATCCAGGCGTTCAGCACTGGAAAGCTGTGAAGCGTGTTATGAGATATATCAAGAAGACTCAGACATATGCACTGCACTTCAGCGAAGAGCCACCGGTAGTAGAAGACTTTAGTGATGCCAGCTGGTGCTCAGAGTTGGAGAGCGAGAGGTCCACTGGTGGATTTATTTTCACAATGGGTGGAGCTGCTATATCGTGGAAGTCGAAGAAGCAGACTATGCTCTCGCGATCTTCTATGGAATATGAGTTCTTTGCACTTGATACCGCAGCAGATGAAGCAGAATGACTTCGGGAGCTCATGTATGATCTTTCAGTGGTTGGAACACAGATACCAGCAATTTTGATATATTGAGACAACCAAGCGACTGCGGCAGGGGCATCAAATGATCTCTTCAACGGAAAGAAGAGAATTGTGCGGTTAAAGCACAGGGCAGTGAATGATCTCATCAAGAGAGGTATCATTGTAGTAATCGATGTTCGAAGTCAGGAGAACCTGGCGGATCCGTTCACGAAGGGCCTCAAGCGTCAGCTGGTTGAAGACACAGCAGGGAAGATGGGCTTGAAGGATTTCTGATAGTATGTTTTTGTAATCTTACCATAAAGTTTTATGTTATTAGTTCAAAGAGAAATCTACTAGACATCTAACTTTCGGTTCAAGGGAGGACCACTGGCTAGAAAACTATCAGCTAACAGTGGGTACTTGTTCTTGGAAACATGAAAGGGTTACGAATCCATAACCACTGTTGTCTACTATGTGTTTTCTGCGGAAAATGGATCCTGTGTTGAGGTTGGCTTAAATGCCTTAATAAGTTCTCAGACAGAGTGAATGTCTGGTGTGCTTTACAGGAAGCACGATAGCGCAACACTACAAGGAGTAAAACTCCATGCTACAGTGGGATGACTTTACCATGAGGTTTCCAGGTAGGGGTAATGCCTCGGCTTTGCAAGCCAAGTCATAGCGGCGTAGCACCGCAAATAGACAGGTAGCCTAATGCTGTATGATAAAATTAAAGAGTTGTAGACAGCACTACAAAGGGGAGGATGATCCCATGTTACAGTGGTACGACACCATGATGAGGTACCCAGGTAGGGGTAAAGCCTCGGCCTTGTAAGCCATGTCGTTGCGGCGTAACACCACAAGGAAGCCTTAGGCTTCATGCTGGGTAGAATGGCACTACAAAGAGGCTGTGACCTCATGCTGCAGTAGAGTGACACTACGATGAGGTTCCCGGGTAGGGGTAATGCCTCGGCTTTAGGCCATGTCATAGCGGCGTAGCACCGCAAGGAAGCACAATGCTTCATGCCATGTCTCTTTAATAAAGAACTTACCTATAGTGTATGAAAAGAGATATCAGGCCGTCTCTTGAGGGTAAACTTGTAGACGCCCAAAATTTTACACTGAAACAAGGCTGGCATAGGGCCTTTAATGTGCAGCCAGAAGCACATGTAACTACACTTTGTGAGTGGAAAGAATTACAATTGTGGTGCAGAATTCAAGGCATAGTCTATTCTTGTATCGCATTGTTATTTAACCCATACGGAAAGATTCAAGTCGTCAGCGACATCTATACTAATGCAAAATGGACAGTTACTGTGGGGAACGCTCAACCCTAGACACATATATATGATGAGATATGTGGGAGATTGTTGGTGCTCTTGCTCCTTGACATGAAGAGAGCTTGCCCTCAACATGCTTTGTAAAGTTTAGTCCCACATTGGAAAAGCACCATGAGTTATCTCAACATATATATGAGTATGTGTTGTTGGAATATGCACATGGGGTGGTGACCCTAAGGAGGGAACCATGTGGGTGATTTTACTAAGATGTAAGGATAAGGCTCCAAGAAAAGCATTCGTGTTTTTTGCTCTTGGAAAATTAATTTTCATTGGGGCTAAGCCCCGTAGGGGCTTAGCGACTCGGACTCGGACTCGGGCTCATGAGGCGTAATGTGGCATTTTGTTGGCGCACTTTGCACTTAGCACGTCAGGTGCGCAAGGTGCGCCAGCTGCACAAGTTGTGCAAGTTACGCCAGTACGCAAGGTGCGCCAGCTGCGCAAGTTACGCCAGGTGCGCAAGTTGTGCCAGGTGCGCAAGTTGCGCCAGGTGCGCCAGTTGCGCCGCAGCGTGCGCAGTACGCACAATGCGGCTGTAGGCACGCGCGCAACTCGTTCATTGGCGCAATGCGCACAGGTGGTGGCTGTCCTCATTCAAACTGATCCGTAATGTGCGATAACTGATCCTAAAATAGTGGATCTGACATTATTTCGTGGCGCACATTGCGGATCTGAGCAGTTATAGCAGTGGCTATATATTCATGGTCTCACTTCTCTCTCGAAATGTACAGAGAATTATTCTTCTGAGAAATTCCAGAAAGAGAGAAGAGAGAGTTACTTGAGCCACTGGAGTTCCAGCACCTCAAGCAATCTTTTTCTTCCTTGTCGTTCCGAGCAGCAGTCCGTCGTAGAGCAAAATACCAGAGTGTTCCAGAGTTCCTTTGAACTTGCTGGTTCCTGGAAGCTGACCGTGTGGCGGATCTAGCTTTGAGCACTGGTGTTCTTAACACCCCAGCAGGCCACTTTCATCTATCGCCTGTCATCGCTGCTGTTGCCTTTAGCAATTCGGCCGACATCTTCTTCTTAGAAGTGTTTTCGTCGTTTGTTACGTATACGAAATCTTTTTAGATTCTCGTATTCCAGAATTCTCCTAGAATCTCTGGTTGTACACCTTCTTTGAAGTGTTGCATTGGAACATTGTTCTTACAATTGTTTCATTTTCTCATTTTCCATTGAAAATTGTGTTCCGGTTCTAACATGTGTTAGTTTTATCAATGTGTCTTCCATTTGTAGTCCATACCTTGCTTGTGAGAGTGAGGATGTGTGTAAGAGCCAAGGGACAAGTAGTGGTATAAATGAAAATGGGAATTTTTTTGTGAGCTTGGGTTGTGAGAAGAAACCATCAGTGTTTCCATGAAATTGTGTCTATTATTTTTTTATATATTTTATCTTTTTTATTAATCACATTCTCTTAGTCGAGTTGTGTAGGAAGAAACTGGAGTATAGGTTAGGTATTTATAGATGAAGTCCATGCATAGGAATACTTGTGAGTTATTTCCCTTTTGTCTTTTTGTTGCATAACGGAAATTTGAGGAGAACATAAAGGAGTGATTGGCTCTGGACATAGTAGTGTATATGTATGAAATGTTGTAAGTAGGATCAAGGTTCAAAGTATCGATATTGGTATCAGACATTTTTGTATAAGTATCGGTATGAACAGTATCGACGGTATTGGATCAGAATATCAGATTTTCTGGTATCTGCGGTATCGACAATATTAAATAATTATTACTAAATTAGTAAAAAATTAGAAAAATGATAGTCTACATATTTATGTATTATTTAAGTATTTTTGTGTTTTTTTATTATAATTGAATGAAACCATGGTCACCTTTGCTGACATTGTGCTATATAGGTTTCAATTTGACGAATTAAGACGCATAGAGAGATGCAGAAGATACACTTAACGCTCAATAGATTAGAAGCAATGCAAATAACACAATAGTCAAGAGTCACAAGACCCATAATTATATTTGTTTGTATATTTTTTTTTTACTTTTGTTTGACGAATTATATTTTTTTTACTTTTGTAAAAGAATAAAGATTTAATGAAATTTATTTTCATTCATAATCATCATCCATTTCCGCAAGCGTACGACTTTTTGGCGACATTATTTTATCCTACAAATGTTATTAAAAATGTTACATACAATAATAATAAAAAATTATATGCAATGATATTACACTTATAAAAACATTGCTTAAACTAATATTACACTTGTAAAAAAATGTTACAGACAATAACAAAAAAATATTACATACAAGAATAGTGCATTTATAAAAAATGTCTGACAATTTTATTGGGACAAGATTTACATGTTTATATTCGATTATTCATGTCCTTTTCTGCATAATCCAATGTAAATCTTGTGATTCTTGTCCTCAACAACTAACAATATATATATATATATATATATATATATATATATATATATATTATATATATATATATATATATATATATATATATATATATATATATATATATATTATATATATATATATATATATATATATATATATATATATATATATATATATATATATATATATATATATATATATATTACATTAAACAATACTTCATGAATACGTTTGCATGCCTCCAACCAATATTCATTTCCTCCACCGTACGACTTTTTGGTATGTTCCTGCAAATGTAGTAGTAAAAATAATTAGTACAGTTAAACATTTTTAAATTACTCTAAAATAGTTATATAAAATGGATTAATTACGCTGACCTCACATATTATTCATGAGTATTACTCTAATATGGTTATTTAAAATTACTCCCATATAAAAAGGGTTAATTATGTCATCAAAAAGATACATAAAAAAATATGTTATAAAAGATACTAAAAAGATACATATATAACAAATAAATATGGCTACAAGTGTCTATATATATATATATATATATATATATATATAACAAATAAATATGGCTAGAAGTATATATATGGTTATATAATGTTTTAGTCAATATATAGCATGTATATGCTAAATACAACCTCAAGAAACACTTTACAATTTGGTTATAACAGTGAGGAATAATTCTTTGTGTTCAAAGGTCGTTGGTTCGAATCACACGTTCAAACAACTGGTTACAAATTTTTTTTCTTTTTTTTGCGGGCTCAAAATTTTTTTTTTTGACCCAGCCCAATGTCTAACCCTAACTCCTAATATATACGAGAGGAGAGATAAAGCTCATGTCGATTGTTCTCTTTGGGAACAATTTTTTTTTCTTTGGGAGCGGAGCTACAGGGGGTAGAGAAGGGCCACAGCTGGAGAAGGGGTCACGATGGTGGTGCCTTTAGTTTGAAGAATTTTGGTAGAAATTTAAATGCGGTAATTTCTAGTTTTCTACGTAATTGTTGATCTTATTTATAGGTTTTTTAATATCTATTATTGAAAAAATTTCACTTCTCCAATTTCAATTATTTTTAACGGGTCCACAGGTTTGACGGGCCGGGTTCTGGGTCCGACCCACTAAGTTCATCCCTTGGAGATATCGAGCAGAGGTTGTTGGCACTTATAAATACAACTCTTTCTCTTATTGTTAGATAAAACCTCTTGCAAAAATTTCAGGTATTATCTTTTCCCTTAACATATAAAAATTTACAATCTCTGTTGGAAATTTCATCACCATTCTGCTGATCTGAACAATATAAATCGTTCTTTAGCTTGAATTAGTATGTTTCTTTACGTGCAAATGTTCTTTGACAACACTTCCAATTTCCAGGTGATCAAACTATGAATTCTTCCGTGATTTTGGTCATTTGGTTATTTTTTTTTGAGGGGTTTCACTCATTGATCCTTTGTTGTTGGTGGGTCATTCTTAGAATTTTTCAATATGGCCATTGTATTATTATTTTTTTGTTTGGTGTGTGTAATTTAAGAATTACCAAATGTGTTGAAACATAATGGACTTTGTTTAATAATTAGTTGGTGTTCTTTGAATCTCTATAATTTGGCTAATTATTTGTGGGTTTTTTTTTATGATTTCCTAATTTGTGAGCTTCTTTATGGATATGCATGTATGATTGTTCAGTAGAGAATGCATCAGCGATTTAGAACATATTTTATTACATATATTATTATAAATTACATTTCTAGTCATGATCTGAAGAATTGCCTCCATTGGGACTGGTGTTGGGTTCTCTTTGTCCATATCGTATCTTGAAATGGTGAACCTACAAAAGTTTTGAGTCGGAGAGGATTGTGATGACAATACCCTACATTGTACTGATCGGCAATATCGGACTAGTTGTTGATTTGTTTTTAAGATTTTGTAAGGTTTGTCGACTAAAGTTTTGGTGCTCACCCCCTAGGCAGTTTGACCATGGTACTGCTTAGATACCTACGAGTTATACGAGTTTTAGATACCTACGAGTTATACGAGTTTTAGCGCCCATGCGAGGAGACTGTCTTGCCGGGACTTTTGAACCACTTTACCTCCTAGGTGTCCGCCTACGTTCCTAAGAATGTACCTACCTGCAATTGCCCAGGTGCAAGAAGTGCCTTATACGTTAATGATTATTGGTAGGCATAGAAGTTATATGCGGGCGCTAGTGCCACGCTTTTCGCTTTTGTCGTTTTCTTTCCGTTGAAATAACAACTGGAGATGGACTGACAGACAGTTGGACAATTGTTGTGGATTGGCGCACAACTTCGGGGAGGTGGAATATAACTAGACATGTTTCAGATCTGGATGACCAAATGGATTTTGGAATTTATTAACATTCTCCAAAAAGGGTACTGTCAATAATCCCATTGGTATTGAAGCCATTAAAAGAACACACAATAACTTATTGGGTACTGTGCGGAGTATTTAAAATACGGGAAAGAAGTACCATTCGGGTAATATTTCCAAAGGAGTTGCAAATGGATCCGCCGGTTCACCAATCATTGATGGTTTCAGAACTGCTAGGCCTACATTACATGCAATAGTACCTAGTGATTAGCTATCCTTATTGTTTCAACCTGGAAGGTAAAATTGATTTATGTATGTTTTTGTTTTATTATTTATACACGTTAAAATGGATTAAAATGTATGTTATTTTCATGTTTGGTCTAGTGGTGTGTATGTGGTGTCATTCAGTTGTTAATTATTGGTTTTCCTAGTAGGGTAGTTAGAATCAACAAGTATTAATATTGTGTCATGGAGATTTGAATAAAGTAAAAAGTTATTTCAGCAAGCCACATGAAGAAACCATTGACTCAATTTGATCACTCTAAGAACTAACTCCACTATCCCGCTAGCTCATACTCCTGTAAGTCATGCTAGTTCACCCCTGAAATGTCAAGAGCTCTTTGATGGCCTATATTTGTACATAGCTAAGTAGCATGGACCCCAAAAGTGGTACCGTCTCCATACATTTGTACTACAGAGACACCGGGACACACCAAACTAGTATTTTGTTATTGACATTCCATATCATGACATATTTGTGTCCATGCAACAATGGTCCGCAAACATAGCCTAGAATAGTCCATCACCACAACATGCTATTTGGTTCTGTAGTTAGGGTCCTAGAGGTGCTCAAGCAGCTTGGTGTTCAAGAAAAGGCAAGACTTAATTGGTTGTTCTAATGTTGCATGGTGAACTGGGGTTGGTTTTCCTATATAGGTACACTTTTAGTTGGTTGCTAAACCCTATTTGGGAATTTTTACTATTCTATTTGAGCTGTTGTTGCTAACTTGCGGAGAAAAGTGGAAGATAAGGTACAGCATGTGCTCGGTTTTTCTTCTGAAGTTCAAGACATTAATTAAGAGATGAAATTACGCATTATATGGTGGCAGCACTAAGGAGCTGAAATTGGTTTTGCTCGAAACATTGAAGATACATAGTCGGTGAATACTCTGAAGGAAACCATTAACTCTAAGACTGATGTAAGAGAGGTAAATATGAGGTGCTTATTTATGGAGGGTCCATTGTGAAATTTTTTGCTATATGAATTGGAGATGATGGGAAATAAGTAGGAGATTGTAGCAAGTACTAACTTTTCCAGGAGATTGGATTGTAGCAAGTACTAACTTTTGAACATTACCCAGCTGACCTGAAAAACTGTTTATCATAACCTTCCCCAGTTGACAGATCATCCCGCTACTGACACTCCCGTCACTTCGGTGAATACTTGAGACCTGAGGCTTTTTTGGTGCCATGGAGCTAGACCAGCGAGCTCTACTTTCAATCCGACCTCCTTGTTGTCATCGCTCGATCACTTCCTTTTCCACTTTTTCTGAGTTCTCAATTGGATGTCTTTTGTGCTTGTGGTAGTAACAAACAATTAATTTTCAATAGCCATAAGTTTCTACTATTGTTTTCAGTAATAATACAATGAAAGAGGATTTTCAGCTTAATAGTTGAGGTAATTGTTTAATTTTGTTTTTAAAATTAGTCTTCTAGAAATGAAAGGATGCATTACTAATCAAAATCCTGCTTCTTATCAGCATTTGGCTGTTTATTGCAACCATTATGTTCCAGAACAGTGCATTTGACTTTTGAACCACTTGAGTTATTTGGTTGTGTGGTGAAAAAAAGCCTGATTTGGTAAGTCTTTATTCAATAAAATTGAGAGATGAATTTTATCTAAATTTGAGTACGTGCAATTTGTATAGAACATCCTTGATTTATGTGAAATTAGCTCACTTGATAGATAATCCTAAAGTTCATGGTTCAAGTGTCTTTTTTACTTTTACAGTTTAGAACTAATGCAATTTGCTATAGCACTACTGATTTTTGGCCTGACCTGTATGTTATGTGTCTGAGCAATAAGTGCTTCATGCGGACTCTCACATGGGTACCAGACAGTGTCAAATTCCCAGAATGTAGAACTTTATGATGGTTGATTGTATATGTGCTTGTGTAGTGTGAGTGTGTGCCAGCATTAGTGTTGCATGGTGACTTGGACGTTGGTGCCAGTCAATTGTCTAAGTCACAAAACATAGATCCTAACGATGGGGATATGCATGTCTCCGCGTGTATGCATATGAGCGTGCCTATTAACATCTTAGAATTCTACTGAACACTTAAACTACGTGGATTCCAAAACTAAGTGATCTGTCAAAATTTAAAGAATTGCTCCTATTCTCTTTAACTTTATCTCAGATTCTCAGAATCCTCAAAGTGGTTCTTTGTGAATGTAGTCAAACTCAAGCAATGTGATTTTTTTTTCTTTCTGAAATCTAGCAGACAGTGATTATTACACAAGGTTCAGACTTGATCCATATTTTATCTCGATCGAAACATAATGGTTGTTTCCAAGTCTTTCCACTCTCAGAGGAACTGTTGGATAAGAAATAGTAAGAAACTAGCATTTTTTAGTATGTAAATCCTACCAGACTACACTTTTCCTCTAATGTACAAAGTGGAGGGCCCAGGTTTAGATCTGACAAAGTTCCATAGCTTTCTGGTTTTTCTGATTAATTATTATGTTTTCACATTATTATCACCATCTCTAGAATTCTACCCTCACTGAAGTATATTTATGTGAAATTTTAGAATACAGGAACAATTCATTACTCTTTTGTAAGTTACGCATTTATTATTATTTTATAGTAATAGAGCTGGGCAGAGGCCGTCTCATTGATATTAAAAAGCAGGAGTCATGATTACAAACAGTTTAACAAACTCTGCTTAACAGTTAACACACTAGCAAAGAGCAAAAAGATAGAGTTGGAGGTTTGATGGATGAACACTTCCAGGCTTCATTGCCATCCCCTTCTTCTTCCCCTGAAAGAGCTGCAGAGGATCCTGTGGAAGATAACTCCTCATCGGGTGGGAAAGTGTTGTCCTCTTCCTCCTCATCAGATAGGGAGGTGGTGGTAGAGCCAGTCTTTAACCTCTTGTAATCTCTATCCAGGTCTCTTCAGTAGTAGAAGTCTCCTGGTGGTTGTTACAGTTATGCTCTTGCTCTTCTACTTCCTCCTCATCCGAGGAGTACGCTACTGAACAGGGTCCCACGGAGCCAAGTCATCTCCATTTATCCTTGATCTTCTGCTTCACAACATCTGGTTCCTTTCACAGATCTTTAAGCATTCCAAATTTGTGATAGAGGGTGTTCTCGAGCTCCTGAGTCTTATCCTCATACTCTCCGTTTAGTTTGATGTTGCGGTTCGGTCTTTTTCAGCGAAAGGACCATCCTGCAAAGCATAGAAGATCTCCATAATATAAATGTCTCGAAAAAGTCTAAGATAGCAGGTCTATTGAAAGTTGTATACAATCTGACTCAGTTGGCAATAACATGAATAAGTTCTGATATATCCTGTTAGAAGTTTATAATCCAACTCTTCTAGCAAATAACAAAGATTCAATTCAAGTCCAAAATAGAATAAAACTCTTTCAGATGCAGCAAACTCAAAGTCAGTCTAGTCAGAGTAAGCTGGACAGAAGTTAATAGAGAACAACACTACAAAGCAGGAGAATCTAAGAGAGTCGCCACCAGATCTGTACATCAAATAGTACTTCTTAAACTCCAGATCCTGATGCAAGCACTAAGTGGCGAAATCATCAACACTAAGAGTCAACTGATTACACCAACTTTTTTGTTTTTCTGGAAAGGCCCCACTTACCTGGGTATCTTTTTATTCTCCTGGTACAAAAGTGCAATGTGATCTAAGTAGAATCGAGAGATTAGCCTCAAATTGAGTCAAAGATAAACAATTCAACACAAAGTACTAGTAACAGGGTGATAAGTTTCAGAAAACTACTAAAGTTGTAAGAAGTAGTGAGAAACTGGATGATTCTTGACTTTGATTGTTGCCAATAAAAAACCCAACCAGCTCATCAAAGTAGAACAAACAGGGAGAAGATGGGAAAAGTGCTTTAAACAAACTCTACTGAAAAAGACAAAGAAATCTATGTTAAAGCTGGAGAGTTGGATTATAAACTCCTTTTAAACAAGATAGAATATTATAGTTGCCCTTACAAATCCCCAAGAGTTTTTGAAAAGAAGGGGAGCTAGTAATCATACATTTGGTTGTGATAGAACTAATTCCAGTCCAAGAGAAGAACAAGTAAAGAGCGAGATTAGAAATGTGATCAAAAGAATGAGAAGTTATTAAAAGTTTTGTTATTCCTTTCTTTCCAAATGCACCAACATACAGAGAGAAAAAGAATATTCCAACATTTATCATCATTCTTATCAACATTAGCAACTTTCCAGGAAGAGTTTGCATTCGCCTAGCAGGTGAAATTAGAAGCAATATCCTAGCCAAATTAATCTAGTATAATAGCAATCTATAAAGAGGTGCTCATTATTTTCAATCATGTGGTCACAAAAAAAGAAGTATTTATAAAAAAGATTTTTTTTTTTTTTATCAAATTGCATTGGTTGGAAGCTTATTATTAATCAGCAGCCAAGCAAATACATTGATTTTGTAAGTTACGTACTTACAAACAGGGGTGTTGATCTGTGATGCGGATTATTATCAATGGAGCAATATTTAACCCTATTGCAAATTACATTCTTGTTTTTGTTGAAGTAGTTAATTCATCTTTTCATTTTCTACTCCCCAAAGAAAAGAGGAAAAAAGGAACAGAAAACAATATCTTTGCTTGCTGAATTATTACTACAGAATATTTTGCAGTCCTAATGATTAATTGCTTGTCAGTCCAATAAAGCAAAGTATGGCTGAACCGAACCAACAGAACAATCCTCCGGAACCAGCAACCCTCCCCTTGAAGCGCAAACGTGGTCGCCCTCGAAAAGATGAGGTCCCCGGATCCGAATCTGGTTCAAGAACCCAACTGGGTAGTCATTTTCCGCCCCCAACTTTGAAACAAGATGTTGTGGGTCAACAGGTGGTTGGCACTCTTGATGGAGTCTTTGATGCTGGGTTTCTGATCACAGTTAGAGTTGGCAACGATGGACCTCTCTTAAGGGGAATGGTGTTTGATCAACGGCTCAGCGTTCCTATCTCCAAGGAGAACGACATTGTTCCTGATATGAAGATGTCAAGGAGTGACGATATCCCGATCCCTGATCCAGTGGAACCAGTTCAGAGAGAAGAGCCTTGTGTTCCCCCACCAGTTGCAAAGAACATTGTGCAGAATGACTGCAGTCAGGGTTCTGGTATGTTGCAGAAAGGTTCTGAAGCTGTGGTATCTATAACACCTGTAATGGTTTCTAATGAGACAAGTCCAGTTACCATTCAAGTTTCTGATCAAAAGGAACTATCTGCAGGTAATGGAACAAACCTTCTGCATAATTTTTCGCTTTTGCTTTAGTCGAATAAGGTTCTCTATTAATAATATTCCGTCATTTCCATGACTTGTTCATAGAGATGTCGCAATATATGCTTTCTGTTAAACTGTTTAGAATTTGCTCTGCTATCGATGCTTGCTACTATCATCTCCTTAATCTGTGTTGGTTTACTGCAAAGTTCGGTTTTCCTTTTTCGTACCTCAGTTAACAAGTCCAGATGATGGTTGAACTGTAGGTGCACCAAAGCTGGATTGACTGGAGAAGGATCTATTCAATCTCATGTTTCAGCTTCTGGAGATGAAAACAAGGATGGCGGAATTGGTGGATCTGAACGGAAGAATAATAGCGCAGCTACTGCATCACCAACTTCAGTTTAGAAGCTAATTCCGAGGTGTTGGAGGAAAACCAAACCAATTGTCAATGCGAAGCTAGTAAACTTTGAAATGTAATAGACCCCTAGTTCAGTAGTTCGCCAAAGCAAAATATTTCATGACTGTATTGCCGAGTTTGATTATGCTTTCTTTGATTCAAAGGCATGCTGATCTTTGTTGATTCTGAGTTTAAGCTGCAGATCGAGTCTAACAGGTCTATTCAGATGTGACCAATGCTTGTAGCAGGCGGTTCGGAAGGGGTCAAATATAGCAAGTGTGGGTTCCTCACTTGGACTAAAGGAAGGGTCCTCGTGAATTCCTCTATGTTTTTTTACCAGGTTTGGGGCTGATGAATGTGTAATGTAGGTTGTGTGCTTTTGGGGGGCTTACAACTGAGAGTTTGGCAACTCTGATGCAAACCCTTGCAGCTGCAAGTGCGGAGTTATGTTGCAAAATGGGCCAGTTGCAGCCAGGCTTAGGGGTGAGCATTCGGTTTATTCGGTTCTGGAACCGAATTACCGAAAACCGAATTGGACCGAAACCGAATAAGCAAAATCAAAACCGAACCGAATTGGTCAATAACCGAACCGAACTGAATTAAATTGGTTCGGTTTTCGGTTTTTGGATTTATTTGTGCTTTTTTTGTTTATATATATATATATATATATATATATATATATATATATATATATATATATATATATATATATTATTATTATTATTATTATTTTTTTTTCGGTTTTCGGTTTTGGACCGAAACCCAAAACCGAAACCGAATAAGAAAATTTAGTATTTTCAAAATCGAAATCGAATTTTTTTAAAACCGAACCATCTCTCTTATTCGGTTTGGTTCGGTTTGGTTTTCGGTCCAAAACCGAATAATGCTCACCCCTAGCCAGGCTTGTGTGCAAAATGATCCAGGAACACTTGTTGACCCCTTTCTCTTTAGCTTAGAATAAACAGTTACCCCTGCTTGATCTTCCTTGTTCAGATATCACCACAACTGCAATGGATATTCAATCTTAATATCTCATCTTCGGGAAATATGTTACCTATTATTAACATGTTTCTTTGCTTAGTTAAATTAGAACAAACTAAAACTTGTACCTTCAGAAAGCAAAACATTTTATAGTGCATTGATATCTAATTAGGGGTGAGCATAGTCAAAATCGAATAAACCAAATTTTTAAAAATAAAAAACCGAAACCAAACTGAAATTAGCGAAACCGAACCAACAATCGATTCAGTTTGTTCGGTTTCACTATTTTTATTGTTTAACGGAGCGGACTGAAAGTTAGAATTATGGTTAAATTATATTAAATAATGCAATATTTATACATAAGTTTGTTGTATTTCAAAGTTGGACTCAAAGTTTAGACTAGTTATAAATTACCAAAGTTAGACTTTAAAATACATCCATAGAATTGTTAATTTCAAAATATACACATTTTTAATTATAAAATTGAGGGTAATTAAAATTGTGTAAGTCTTATTCAGTTTGTCAAACCCGAATGACCCTTGTGGTCAACGGGGAGAGACATAAAAGCTCTGGCTGGGTGTTGAAAGATCAACGGATCTAGCCACGGAAGCATATTATTTCTTACATTTATGGTAAGAGTTGGAGGACAGTAGGCCCAAAAGGCATATAATAAATGTGCACAAAAAGTCCAAACATTAAGCCGCACACCATCAAAAAAAAAAGTGTTATTCAGTTTTGAAACAAAACGAACCAAAAAAAGGAGTTTTAATATTTCAAGCCAAACCAATTTTTTTTCGAACTAAATTAAATCTCTTATTCGGTTTAGTTCTCACCCTTAGGGGGGTGTTTGGTTCAAGTTTTTTTGACTTGGAAATGTGTTTTAAATTTCTTATCTATGTTTGATATGTTTAGGATTGAGAATGAGGAGGGAATATGAGGGGCTTTGTAATATAAGGAGGGATAAATTGCTAAAAATGACTAATATGTCTTAATTTGCAAAAGTCGAATATGTAATGAAGGTTTTTTTTGTCATTTACCCCATAAAATTAGACAGATCTTTACTGGAAGAGAGCAGCAGTGGTGACCGAACAAAAATAGATTCGTCCACAGGAACTTCAATAAGCACTATGAATATTAAAACGAACTACTGTCATGGAAAGAATGACAATAACAACTTTTCATAATATAGATATAAGCAATTTCCCTTGCTTTATGACATTATAACAGACTATAACAGCAACTCTTAACTGCTAAATTAGTTTCAATATACAATTGTCGGACCACTTCTGGAAGCACTAGCCTCTTATGAGCAAAAACAGTGGATAGAACCCCATGTTTGATTGAAAAAAAATTTAATGAAACATCCATAAAGAAGAGTACCCAAAAATGTTAAGAAAGAAAACTCTTGAGTAATCAGAGATCCCTTCAACTCTGGTTTGGATCAAAACTGTTGGGGGGAGAACCACCACAACCTCACGGGAACTTACTGGCAAATAACCCATTCCCACTAGTAACCGAAATGGGCCTAGTGGCAGGAAAAGGCTGAGAGAAGGGAATTTGGCTTGGCACCGCGAAGGTTTGGGCGGCACTTGTTACAAGGGGTGACGGAGCCATACAGAACTGCAAGGGCGGCGTTGTGTTGCCTGGCATCAAACATGAGCAGATTTGTCGGTTAAGCAGTTAACATTAGCCAAAAAAAAAAAAAATCCCCCATAAATCACACTATACTACATAAACATAAACATTTTTTTTTTGAAATTTTACGCACACACACAATTGGGGGGCTCAAACCTTGCCAGCCCCTCAGGGTGTCCGCTCTAATACCACTGGACTAGAGAGCTCGGAAATGATATAATGACCGATGAAAAATGCATTTCCTCAGCAGAAATTACCTTACCGAAACTGGTCAGAAATGGCCAGAAACGTAAACCTGGGAAACAGACAAGAGTGCAACCTCTTAAGAGGAGCACCATAGCTAATCGACGTATCAAATCTGTGTTAACTTTATCCAATAAAACTTCAACATTAGTACTCTCACTTTTTTTATTGATACTTTGCTTAATACAACTTGGAATTACAACCTAGAAAAAGATCCTGAAAAAACTCGATACCTCTATCAGGTTCCTAGAGGCCATCAGTTCAAACCTCAACACCTATTATCAGGTTCCTAGAGGCCATTGGTTCAAACCTCAAATGCAAACACTTGGTTGCCCCCACTTATTCTATAGGTTGCCCCTACTTATTCTATAGGTTGCCCCTACCTCAGGCAGCCAATATTCAAGTGTGCCACCACATGAGAGTTGGAGATCATGTTGGCTTGGTATACTCGTATATAATATTGTGGCCAACTAGATAACAAATTAAGCTTTTGGGGTCATAATGATTAACTAACAACTAAAATATAAATACAAATAAGATGGGGACAATAACAACTGTATCATTTCAAATGCATATAAACATTCCTTTCCTAGGTATTCAGGGGGCACGGTGACACATTTGTTATTGTGTGCCCTAACTATCCATTAGTATAATGTTGGGAGAGAATTAGTTCCCTGCAAAATTAAATGCTTAAAATATCCACCCCGAGTATAAGGAATAAACATGAGGATTGCAGTGAGTTCAAGAGTAGGTACAAGCTGGTCATGCTATAAACTTTTCCAAGTAACCATCTTGAACTCTTTATCATCTGAAGGAGAATCATACCGTACCACTCCATTCCATGTTATTCCAATCCAGGAATTTGATGCAAGAAATAAGACAAGTGCTGATTAATTCACACAACAGACCGTTAATCATGGACCTGGCAGGGGATTACCTTGAAGTTTTGGCATATTGACTTGGCAATGGTTCAGCGAAGGGTATGGTGATCCTTGTGGGAAAACTGATGCTCCTAGAATTGTATCCTTAAAGCATAAGACAACAGATCAAAGTATGAAAACATGCAGGTGAACTAACGAAAATAAAATGAAAAATGATGAGTATCTGATGAATAAGCAACAAAGTATCTGATGAACCGTTAAAATAAGTGTTCAACATACTGCATGCATGTCGAGGAATCCCGATTAAGTAATGGTCAGAAGGTGTCTATAGGTGTTCGGAGTGGAACATGCACGACAGCCTATAAATCAGCCTCAAGTTGACTACTGTGCAAATTGGGAAACTAAGATCACCTAGGTATGACTGTGCTGCCATAATGTAGCTTTTTGCAGCTGCAAGGAGCAAGTCTTTTTAGTTCCCACAACAGGATGCTATGCCATGAACCAAATCCACTGCTTCACACATATCATACGGAAAGTCTTTTGTGAGGTGGCAAGAAGGAAAATGTCTTTCTAGTTTCTACAAACAGGCTGATTTTCAAAAAGCACCAGCAGAAGCAACTTTTAACAGCAGCCTCCCATCTGCTTTCAAAATCTGCCCCAAATTTGAACTGGATTTTCATTTTTTTAATAAGCTTACCAAACAGGTTTTTGGACTGCTTTTCAGAAAGAAAAAAAAAGTGGAAGCATCCACGATAAGCAATCCCAAACCCAGCCCAAGTCATGAGCCTGCATCCACTGTTTCACACATTACATGGATAGTGTTCTAAATAATTGGTTTCACACAATATACCAGTTTGAAGCATCAAGGTATATGCTATGAAGCAAATGTATGTTCTTTCTTGCAGTAGTCAAATTTCGAGAGCTGAAACTTGAAAGAGTCGATTCATTTTTAATATTTGTCTTATGTCTACATATGAAAGCACATAGCAACTTGTATTATCTTACCTCCATCTAGACTATTTTCTAGTCAAGGAGAACTTGAAAGGTGCTCCTTGGTTGCATGCACCTAAACTGCATGACCGAAAAGGTAGGTCTACCTACCCACCAACTAGCCTTTTTGGTGGTATAATGGCAATACCCTCTTTCGCTCATAGTTTCTTTGCTAGGAATTTGGCACTAACCTAGAGGGTTGATGCCAGGATGACAACCGGTCGTACAAACTGTCAATTCTTTGGTGGGGATTTCTTATGCTCAGTTAACTAACCCCACTCTAACCGGTGAAGGATTAGATGATGATGATAATAATAACGATTAAGAACCAAGAGGACATTTGGAGAAATATAAGCAGTTCCCACTGGTGTGAATTTTGTGTGCTACATAAGTTTTGCCTTGTAGTAAGTTGGGAAAATCTTTATAGCTTATACATCATATGAGGCCACCATCATTGGTATCATTAAATACCTAGAATGGAAAAATCTGTACAAGCATAAAGCAAGAGACGGGAGAAAGGAGCAAGTAAACAGAAGGAGAAGATACCAAAATGTCATCACAAAAGAAATTTGCACAAGTTCAGGAAAAAAATGGTCAAAAGTAAAAAAAAGAATGATCAAGATACAATCTTCAAATCTTGATGTCATTTATCTGTTTTAAAACTTTAGTTAGAAGTTAAAACATGATTTATGTTCATTGTTAAAGCAAGATATGAGGATATAAAAGTTAGAAACTTGCGAGTTAATTGGCCTTAATCATTTGGAAATACAAAATCTAATACTTTTTTTACATGGTATAACTATGAAGAGCAGTACATCACCCTGGTATATCAAGTTATAAAAGATGCATCATTGACTCAACTGTGCAATATCTACTGACAACATCACAAACATAATTTTCAAAATGAAGTCAATGTAGCTCAAATGAACAAACAGCTCGACTTGACTGGACTTCAATTAACGAGCCAAGCTTGAACACGAGATGAGATTGAGTCCCTTAAAGAGATGACTATTGCACGGACATGGGAAAATTCGTATCCATATAGCGTCCATACCAAGGTTCAAAGTGTCGGTATCGGACCATTCCTATGAGTATCGGGATCGGCGGTATCGGAGGTTTCAGTATCGGATTTTTTGGTCTCGGAAAACAAATAATTATTAATAAATTATTAACATTTTAGAAAATATATTTTATACATTTAGGCATAATTTTAATATTTTCAGTGTTGAAATTAAATGTAGTAGTAGTCACCCTTACCGATTGATGTACATACGATAGAAATTTTTTCTTCTTTTACATTCTTTTATAACATTTTTATGCTTTTACACCATTGCTGATTGGTCTTTTTCATTCAATTTTCTTTGTCAAATTGACCGGAAAAGAGACCCCCAATGTCAGTATCGGTCAATATCGGATATCGGTTGGTATCGGATCGGGACATGCCAAACCGTATCGGTATCGGCCGTATCGGATCGGTATCGGCCGATACTGCGAACTATGGTCTATACCCGTATCTGTATTTATGTAACATAGGTGAGTATATATTGTACATATCGGAAGATATATGCATCACATATCTTTATCATGTCCCTACAAAATCCGTGTCCGTATTCGTGTAATATACCGAATCGAGCTTGAACATGGGAAGCTTGACTCGAGCAGCTAAACGAGTACTCATCTCTCCTCGACTCATTTGACTCGACTCAGCTCGACTCAACCGATAACTCTTTGTACACAAACTATCAACCAGCTTGACTCAACCCGTAACTCTAGTGCTCATCTCGACTCGACTCAGCTCGCATCAACTCATAACTTTTTTTACATACATCCAGCATAACCTAGGCTCATCAACCTCCTCGGACCAAGGTGCATAAACCCATTCGTGCCTCCTCAACCAGGTAGCAAAAACTCCATGCATCCCTTTCCCTCTCCTACAGCGTCCATCTATTGAGCACGGCAGCATCACTGGCAACTGTCCCTCCCTCCACACTGTAACGACCCGCTCCGTCCTAGCGGAATGCCGATTCAAACGGCAAGTGCAATGACTCAAATGAGTCGGTGACTCGAAAGAGTTACGTTGATCTGATCGAGTAAGATCGATGCAAGTGTTAAGTTCGTCCGAGGAAAAGCACTGAGTCGGTTCGAAAATTCTAAGAAATCGAATCGATGCAATGCACAAGTCCGATTCGATCGAATATTGATTTTAGTTGGTTTCGTGTGCAGGCTACGCTTTTACGTTGAATTATAAGAGGTCGATATTTTGTCTGATTTGCAACAGTGTCCGCAAAACCACTAAGGCAAAGACAATAGACTTGTCTCTTCAAAAGGATCCAGACTTGGACTTTCAAAGGCGCGCTCGGAGTCTTGCTCGGCCGATGCGATCATCGCTAAGGTGGGTGGCTCCGATGAACTTGTTTTTTCTTAGCATGGACACATAATAATACCGACAATATTGCTAGATCGCTAGGCGATCACCACTGCATGCTAATAAGAGA
Source organism: Iris pallida (assembly GCA_029216955.1). Taxonomy (NCBI): domain Eukaryota; kingdom Viridiplantae; phylum Streptophyta; class Magnoliopsida; order Asparagales; family Iridaceae; genus Iris; species Iris pallida. The sequence goes on from JANAVB010034218.1 coordinate 9,736,428, forward strand.
ACTCAATGCACCTAGCCAAGGGAATAATTTCATCTTGTATGCTTGCATAGAATATGGAAGTGAACTTGGAATTTTACTTGAACCCTCGTACCGAACTCCACGCTCGTGCCAAGGCACATCTTACGTTTCAAGTACCCTACGCGCTCAAGTATGTATGAAATACTTGTCACTTAGATAGTAACACAACTTGAGGCAAGAAACAATTAATGGTTTACTGAGTTAAGGCACGAACACTATCGAAATAGTCGTTCCGAGCCGAGAAATGGAACATAGAAAGGCTTCGGGACCGTTGGGTCGCCAAGACAGTTTCCTTACCGGGAGCTGTATAATGAACAAATGAAGATTTCCTCGGACGATCAGAAGCTAGGTGTACCAGAGATCATGCCGGGAATAAGTGAAATGAATGAATGAATAAGTGAATAAAAAAGAAAGAAAGGAAAGAATGATTAGCGACGGGTATGGCGGGAACGTGCAACGGGGATCGCTACCCGCGCTGCACGGATGCCGCTGCCAACCTAGACAGTAATCCGTTCTGGCTCAGAGAGCCGATAAGTTAAAAATGAAAAGAGAACACAAAATGGTCGCGAACAACTCGTGCACGAGGGGTGTCGATAAAGGATTCCTCGGACGATCATAAGCTGGGTGACCAGGGATCGTGCCGGCCTAGGAGGAATCACGGCTTACGGACGACATGTGTGCGGGCTCGGTCACTCAAGCGACGTAATGCTGGTATGCGTAGCCTATCAGGGTGTACCAGCCATCACCGTCTGATAGATACTACGAATACCACTTCCAGGTAGTCCAAATGGCTTGTATTGCCAGCGACCGACGCATATAGATTAAGTGGGCTCGCTGGTGGCAATCCACGTGTGAATCCTTGCATTGAAACAAGTAATCTGACTAAGCTGAACAACTGAGTAATTGAATGAAACTTGAGTATAACCCATAAAAAGAACTTGAGTACTTCGTTCACCCGAGGCAGAAACACGCTGATGATACTCGTATTTTCTTATGCAAATCCGTCAAGTCTTTACGTATCATATGTTGGCTAACTTGGTTTAGCTTGGACAGGGAAGATCGTACGGTAAGTATAGTAAGTTGCACATGTTATTTCTATGCAACACTTGATATCTGTAACACGAGATAGATTTTGCAATATATACCATGAAACTGATCCTAGAACAAGATTAGAAAGACAACAATTGATAGATGGTGCACGAAAGTAAAATAAACATGTTTGGTAATGATAGCGAGCGGACGAGCTAGTCTCCCCACCAGTACATGCAATGTACTGATAACCACCCAGATTTGCTTGCAGGATGCAGGAGAACCTCGTCTGGTGCGGAGTCTTCCCTCGAACGTGCTAAGGCGCGGCTAACTCTGGAACCTTAGAGCGTTGCAAGGAGCTGAAACACCATATACATGCATAATATATCAGAACATTGCCAAGTATCATTTCATTTTGTAAGCCGCTTGGCACGCCTTTTATGTTTCAGGAGAGAGCTTGAGCGAATTGTAATCTCGGCCTAGTGCCGCTTGTAATATTTCTTGAATATCAATAAAGAGCTTGAATTTGTTTCAACTTGTGTTCATTTACTTTCCGCTGCAAATGGGGACACTCTGTGCGACTCTGTGGCCTAGCTTTAATCGACCGTTTCTGGACTTGGCCTTACACGAGCGCAACCTAGGCTCGTGCGACATCACGCTCAAACGAGGACGATCGCTCCTCCGGGAGCGGGGCAAGACAGATTGGTATCAGAGCACGGCTTTACGTCCTTGGACTTCATGTCGATTCTCTCAATTTTGAAAAATCATTCATAAGAAAAAAAAAAGTATATGCTCTCTCTCATTGTCCCTTGGGATGTTCCATACAATAAGTCTAATATTTTCAAAAGCTCGTGCAAGTGTTCAGTTGAACGGAATCGATATGTGAAGGCCTTTGTGCCGAACTTTGTCGGACTAGAGTTGAAAGGAACCCATACTAAAGTTAGCAATTGGTGTGTGTGCCCGAATAACTTTACGCTGACACTAGCGAATAAGTGTGCGCAACCCGAGTATAGTTCAAACGGGATGGTTATGCACGCAACCTTTTGGCTAAGTTGTGCCGCTTATCACGCACCTAGACCTTCTGGTGCGAGCGAGTTTGAATATCGCTCGTACGAGATAGTGAGACTTAAGAGCGTATATCAATAGAGATGCTATCGGACCAACGGTAAGACGAACACGGAAAATGGTTCTTAGATTTTGGGGAACGAGCGAACGTATATTCGAATGTGTCGATTGTGAATCGAATGATCATTTCGAGGATTTGTAGAATGACTTGATCCCGAGTGGTGTATGCGATAGCCTCGAAAAGGAACAAGAGTGAGTTTTGACAATTGCTCGAACCCTGAGAGGTGTATAGATCGTCTTGGAAATTGTTTGAGCAAAATTGAGAATTTGGGGGTAGCAACGAGTATTTCAGCAAGCGATGTGATCGCACAAAGCCTTAGAACGAGTAGCGCTTAGTTGGTCATGATTTCAAGGGTCTCGAACGAGAGTTCGGACAATTTGTGAATGTGTAGTGCAAATTACAAACAGTTGAATAGAGATTCGGAACGATGAAACAAATAGATGTCTTGGTTGAAAAAACTTGGTGGATCGTACATGCGATTTCGGATATAGTTAAATGGATTGAAACTTGAGTTGAGGTAAAATACTCATAGATGAGATCGAAGATAACACAATTGGAAGATAGCGTGCACAAAAACGTTGGTTTAAAGATACGAGAATGACTCTATGGATTTGGGATAGATGTTGCTCGATGACTTGGATTAGCATAGAACGATGCGAATTAAGGAATTATGTTGCACGACTCGGATTTCGTTGCAAAGGAAGATCGTCGGGTTATGTACATCATCGATGGTATTGAGGCGTACCAAAAATCGATGTACGATAACTCGGAGGTACTCTGATTTGAGAAATGATGATCGTGTAAAATGTTATTGTTCAGATGGAACATATACTTGAGATTTTGATGGATGAAAACGGAAGAGTCTTGATTACTTCGATGATAACCACAACGTTGACGTTCTTGTCTTGTGCGATGACAACTCCAGCATCGCACATGCGTCACGCCGGATTAGGACGATCATTCCGCGAGAGCGTTGGCACAGTAATTCATGTCCAGCGGAGATAATCGAACCTGCGGGAGATCATGGTGTGACAATTGGATGATCTGACTTGTGGTTTGATGCGAAGATGGATTCGATGATTGTTGGACTTGTTATTGACGATAAAGTAAGTTTGAGGATTGAGTAGACCCAATGTGCGTATCAAGAATGAATTAGTCTAGACTTGAAGCAAGAGTTACGGGACGATTAGAACGATTATCCTGCGGGAGCGTTAGCATGGTGATTTCATGTTCAGCGTGGATAATCCGACTTGCGGAAGATTTGGGGCGTGAAATATTGTTAGCTAGACGACCTTGTGATCGAATACGTGAATTGGATAGGATGGATAGGTAAATTATATCAAACATGTTTGAAGAGATAGACTATGCAAATTGCTAGTTTGGACGTGCGATATTGATATGCCGAGGATTTGGTTGAACAGAACCTACCGTAGGATGGCTTTGCTGAACTAACTCGGACCCTGTACGAAGAATGTCTTGATGTGAATAGGATGAACACCGCTCGATGTTTAGAAATCTGAGTGAAACAAGCTTGGATAGAGTATCCCGTACGAACGAACAATGGTTTGACCATAGGATTAGGGCGAACGTCATGCAACGAGTTTGCACGATGAACCGCGAAATTGAGTTGTAACTATGACCTTGTGAGCTGACCTAGCGGATAGGCAGACAACCCTGTGCCGAGTGATTGAACCTGTGTGATCAACTTTAGAAAATCGTTCGGATGGACGATAGATTTGGGGCAACAAGATTTAGAGTTAGAACGTGAAACTGAGAGTATACGCTAGCGATATTGATATCAAATCCAAACGAAATGAATGATAGAAATTGGTGATGCACAAGAAAAGTTTGGATAACGAATTTGAATCATTGCTGGAAAGACGTACTTGATGATAGTGCAATGATTGATCTTGAATCGTACGAAAATTACTCAGAGTTTGATCAACTCCACTAGAAGTATCGTAATGATTCATGAGACGAGAACGCTCGAGAAACGAATCGTGTCATCTCAAGGATCGAGATAGACGATAGTGAAGTGAACTGGAGTTCAGTTTTAATCGAGTTAGTAAAATGACCGACAATTCAAAACTATCACGAGTAGCTTGTCCGACTTCGCTGTCGCTAAGCTTGGTTGAAATGTATATATTCAGGGGACGCCTTGAATATGTGCATGATCCAAACTCAGCGATATGATGAACTCGAATGCAGCTGCAAGTGGACATATTGAGATGCGCATGGATGAGTAAGTTAGCCTCAACCTAAGACCCTCGTGTATGACGAATTATAATGCACCTCGTGTGACCATTATAGTCCCGTGACAGGGCACAATAGCGACCAAGTCATAGAAACACGACGACTGAGTGAGTACCATCAACTCCCGAATGAGTGGTAAAGTCATTCAATAAAATTGACCAAACGCATGCGACACGGAACTTACAAAGATACTCGAGTATAGTTCGATGCCATCGAAGGATAAAGTCATTCGATGAGAATTGTCTAAGATAAGCACACGACATGAGTTAAGGAACGGTAGGATGACTTGCACTCAAGAAGTCTCGAGGACAAGACTTATTTTGAGTGGTGTATAATGTAACGACCCGTTCCGCCCTAGCGGAATGCCGACTCAAACGGCAAGTGCAACGACTCAAATGAGTCGGTGACTCGAAAGAGTTACGTCGATCCGAGGAATGCATCGAGTAAGATCGATGCAAGTGTTAAGTTGGCCTGAGTAAAAGCATTGAGTCGGTTCGAAAATTCTAAGAAATCAAATCGATGCAATGCACAAGTCCAATTCGATCGAATATTGATTTTAGTTGGTTTCGTGTGCAGGCTACGCTTTTACGCTGAATTATAAGATGTCGGTATTTTGTCTTATTTGCAACAGTGTCCGCAAAACCACTAAGGCAAAGACAATAGACTTGTCCCTTCAAAAGGATCCAGACTTTTCAAAGGCGCGCTCAAAGTCTTGCTTGGCCGATGCGATCATCGCTAAGGTGGGTGGCTCCGATGAACCTGTCTTTCTTTAGCCTGAACACATAATAATACAGACAATATTGCTAGATCGCTAGGCGATCACCACTGCATGCTAATAAGAGAACTCAACGCACCTAGCTAAGAGAATAATCCCATCTTTTATGCTTGCATAGAATATGGAAATGAACTTGGAATTTTACTTGAACTCTCGCACCGGATTCCACGTTCGTGCCGAGACACAACTTACGTTTCAAGTACCCTACGCGCTCAAGTGTGTATGAAATGCTTGTCATTTAGATAGTAACACAACTTGAGGCAAGAAACAATTAATGGTTTACTGAGTTAAGGCAGGAAGACTATCGAAATAGTCGTTCCGAGCCGAGAAATGGAAACATAGAAAGGCTTCGGGACCGTTGGGTCGCCAAGACAGTTCCCGTACCGGGAGCTGCATAATGAACAAATGTAAGAAAGAACAAATGAAGAATTCCTCGGACGATCAGAAGCTGGGTGTACCAGGGATTGTGCCAGGAATAAGTGAAATGAATGAATGACTGATTAAGTGAATAAAAAGAAAGAAAGAAAAGAATGATTAGCGACAGGTATGACGGGGACGTGCAACGAGGCTCGCTACCCGCGCTGCACGGATGCCGCCGCCAACCTAGTCGGTAATCCATTCTGGTTCAGAGAGCCGATAAGTTAAAAATGAAAAGATAATACGAAATGGTCGCGGACAACTCGTGCACGAGGGGTGTCGAGAAAGGATTCCTCGGACGATCAGAAGCTGGATGACCAGGGATCGTGCCGGCCTAAGAGGAATCATGGCTTACGGACGACTTGTGTGCGGGCTCGGTCACTCAAGCGACGTAATGCCGGTATGCGTAGCCTATCAGGGTGTACCAGCCATCACCGTCTGATAGATACTACGAATACCACATTCAGGTAGTCCAAATGGCTTGTATTGCCAGCGACCGATACATATAGATTAAGTGGGCTCGCTGGTGGTAATCCACGTGCGAGTCCTTGCATTGAAACAAGTAACCTGAGTAAGCTGAACAACTGAGTAATTGAATAAAACTTGAGTATAACCCATAAAAAGAACTTGAGTACTTCGTCCACCCGAGGCAGAAACACGCTGATGCTGATGATACTCGTATTTTCTTATGCAAATCCGTCAAGTCTTTACGTATCATATGTTGGCTAACTTTGTTTACCTTGGACAGGGAAGATCGTACGGTAAGTATGGTAAGTTGCGCATATTATTTCTATGCGACACTTGATATCTATAACACGAGATAGATTTTGCAATATATGCCATAAAATTGATCCTAAGGCAAGATTAGAAAGACAACTGATAGATGGTGCACGAAAGTAAAATGAACGTATTTGGTAATGATAGCGAGCGGACGAGCTAGCCTCCCCACCAGTGCATGTAATGTACTGATAACCACCCAGATTGCTTGCAGGATGTGGGATAACCTCGTCAGGTGCGGAGTCTTCCCTCGAACGTGCTAAGGCGCAGAGCTAACTCTGGAGCCTTGGAGCGTTGCAAGAAGCTGAAGCACCATATACAGGACATAATGTATTAGAACATCGCCAAGTATCATTTCATATTGTAAGCCGCTTGGCACGCCTTTTATATTTCAGGAGAGAATTTGAGCGAATTGTAATCTCGGCCTAGCGCCGCTTGTAATATTTCTTGAATATCAATAAAGAGCTTGAATTTGTTTCAACTTGTGTTCATTTACTTTTCGCTGCAAATGGGAACACTCTGTGCGACTCTGTGGCCTAGCTTCAATCGGTCGTTTCTGGACTTGGCCTTACACGAGCGCAACCTAGGCTCGTGTGGCATCACGCCCAAGCGAGGATGATCGCTCCTCCGGGAGCGGGGCGTGACACACCCTCAACGAAATCCTCCAAATCCTAACCTCGATCAAGAACCCAAATCCCCACCCAATCCTTCTTCGAGGATGTAGTCGTAAACTCCTGCGGCCAAGCCCTCGGCAGATCCATCTAGCCGCCTACACCATATCATCACCACAGATTCTCACAGTCAAGTTCAGCTCGATTAGCTCGCAAGCCTCTCCAGCTGCAACTGAGCCTATTGAGCTCGAGCTTGAGCAAAAAATATAAGCGAGCCGAGCTTGAACATTCGATTGAAGTCCTATTAGCAAAGATACTGGAAGGTATAGATATCAGAGAGCACTAACGCAACAGGAGAATTTATGTGTTAATATTCAATAAAGGTACTTCATTTCTAAAGTTTTTCATGTGCACTTGAGATGCAAACAATTTACAATTGAATGTGGGGAAAACATGTTTTAGGGTGCTAATCACATTGGACTAAAAATCTGATGATATAAATCCCTGTCATCATGCAAATTTTTGAATGAGGATGTGCACTTACTTGTTCAAGAAATTCTCGTGCTTCGTAATGCCTAAAGGATACATGCAACTAAAATTTGATATGTTCTACTTGTAAAATCAAGTTCTAGTCCGGAGGCGCACCAGGAAGAGGCCCGAAGAGACGCCAGAGACATATCCATGAGGGCGAGCGGACAGAGGGAAGTAATGTGGTTCATCATCAGTACCTTGGTGTTCCGAAGCTCACTTCGGGTTTGAAATATGATGGTTATTTTACCTTTGAGCATTTGTTGTTTTTCTAAGTTTACTGAATGGGTTGTAATATTTTGGCTACTAGCCTTTTGTTTATTTAGTGACTCTTTAATGAAACACGGGAGGAGATGTCTCCAACCGACTCTCTCTCTCTCTCTTCCCCCCCCCCCCCCCCCCCCCCTTCAATAATAATACTAATAATAATAATAATGACGTGTCACAAATTGATAGATCTTACTAAAAAAAACTCAAATCTGCTTTACCCATGGTACATGAGATTCGTCATAAAGGATGGAAGACTTGAAATATCAATAAATCAAGTAAAATGTTTTTCTGAGGTACATTAAAGAAATCTGTAAGATTAAGGTGTTCTAGATCACAGATAAGGCTCTCACTACCCCACAGGACGCAGACACGATGGGTTCATTATGGGAAAACTAAAGGTGGCCACCCGAGCAAACTGGATGTTACAAGGTGAAGGTTCAACAAGAAATATCAGTCAAAGGGCAACGTAGAAACAATAAAAGCAATTAGCTGTCAAACAGAAGCATACAGGAGCAGATCATTGTAGGATTCACAATGAATTCTTCTCTATGAGATGTAAATATTACATACTACATGTTCTTATGCAAACCACAACACCGAATAGCGTACTGGTTAACCTACACTGCTCCTAATGCGTACCGAGAAAAGTAGCATACCACGTACCCCTAAGGGTACAAACATATCCAAGCAAACCCGGATGAGGTAACATTATTCCAGATCTTCCTAGATAGAAAAGGGACCATGTAACCCTTACGGTACCACATTAATAGGAGCCCCACCCCACATTCCCCTTGCTCATTTTGTTAAGAGATTGATCTCATAATCTTTTAAGACATTAGATGCGTGCCAAACTGTACAGTCTCCTATGCAACATGTTGTAATCCTCAGGAGCTTGAAAAGGTGTGATTCCTTACTTTTTCAAATGAAAACAATATAATTTCTTTTGAACATGTGCCCTGAGCGCATAAGTGTCAGGGTCAAGATGATGTTGCATTAGCAAGAGAATCCAAATGAAGAGGAGTTCCTTAAGGTAGTGACTCTGACGTTGCACACAATGACATAGATGCGCTGCAACCGTGGACATGAGCCTTGAGCAGTGAATGTCCATGTCTGGGGAGACGAGCAAGGCTTGGTGATGAATATGTTGATTCAAGGCATACAATCAATCTGTACAAAGAAAATGCTTTGCATTGAAGACTGATTTGTTTATTTACTTTTAAGTTTGTCAATAAGTTTCTCTAGTAGACTAGTACATTAAATCAATTATTTCCTCATTTCAACTAGTGGCTTTAGCACACAAGCAAGTATTCAAAGCAGAAACATGCTTATTAACATGATTATTTTTCACATATATCGTATAAGCATTTCAATAAAGTACATTAATATGTTCTTACTTGAGCAACCGGATGTACATACACCAGCTGACCTGTTCGCCCAATTGTAACCTGATAGGAGAGGCCATTAACAGAGTACATTCCACTATGTAAACTGCCAAATGATTTTGTAGGCTGCCAAAGCAGGCTAGAACTTACCTGCGGAGAAGTAGGATGCAGATAGGCAGGTGCTGCTTGAAGAGACTGATAAGGCCCACAGAATCTAACAGGTTGCTGTTGGGCACCGCCATATCCCACAACCTTCCAACAAAGAGAAATATAGTCAACAATCTCCAGAAACTATTGTGCCTATTTGTTGCCTTTTTATTGAGGAAACATCAACTATGCACAACAACAAATTAGAAAAAGTGAATTCCATCAAAATGTAAGTGCAAGATCAAAACAAAAGGTCATGAAATGTAGAAAAAGAACGAGCTAATAGTAGAATAGAAAATCAAAAACAGCAGGAATTTAAAGCTGTGGTGCTCTTTAAAACCATAGTTTGCAGTATCGATCGATATAGATAGAATACAGCCGATACCGATACCGATACCGATACGGTATGGCACATCCCGATCCGATACCGACCAATATCGATAACGACGTTGTAGGTCTCTTTCTGGATCAATTCAGCAGAGAAAATTGAACAAAAAAGACCAATCAACAACGGTGTAAAAACATAATAAAGTTGTAAAAGCATGTAAATGAAGAAAACTTATTTATCGCATGTAAACCAATCATCAACCGTGACTATTATTTCATTCAATTTCAAAATTACTAGGAAACAACACATAAAATACTTAAAATTATGCCTAAATGTATAAAATATATATTGTTTTCTAAATTTTTAATAATTTATTAATTATTTGCTTTTCTATACCAAAAAATCCGATAGTCTGATCCGGAACTGCCAGTATTGCCGATACCACTGATCCTTATGCTCATAGGAAGGTCTGATACCGATTCCGATACCGAGAACACAAATAGCAGTGGTTGGGATCTTAGTGATGTTGCCAGAGATCATAGTCCAGTCCCATGACTGAGACAAGACCACGGAAAAGTCGGATGCTCGCAAAAGGGTCGATCACAGATTCCCACAAGATCTCAGTCTCATTGCTTGATAGAGATAATGTTATCTTTGATCTCTCACACCTTAAGAACTCCAAAGAAATTATACATGAATAGTAGGAACCAAAATTGCATGTCAAGGTTTAAAAAACAGGCCAGTAGTTGAGAGACCTAAGAAATACTCACATGACGAGAATATTGAGCAGCTACTCCTGTGTGTCCGTTAACAAAGCCATTGTACTGGACCAATTTTGTTGGCACAGATGCACGACTCGGGAAAGAGCTAACTTCAACTCCTGGCTCTGCAGTAGCAATAGGAAGTACAAAAGGGATGTTTGATATAAAGCATGGGCTTGTAATGGTTGGAAGGGCAGCACCCGCTGATCTAGAATTTGCTGGTGATGGTGAGAAAACTTTTGCTCCTGGGTTCAGCTTAAATTCCTGAAAATTATTAACAAATGGTATTATATGGTGCACAAAAGAAGGTAGTAAATGATAATACTTGCAAAACTAGTAGAAGCAATCAAATGAGCTTCATAAACTTAACAAATGATATTTAAAACTTTAAATAAAACTATTCAAAGATTTCTATATATATGGACACGCACACGGGATTCCCATTCCTTCTCACTCATTGGTTTAATGTGCCATAAAGATGAATGCAATTCCCTATAGAAATGTGTATCATCTTACCTCTTCATGTAGACTCTTTAATAGTCTAGGGAAACTTGGAGGGTCATCCTTGGTTGCATCAGATTAAAATGTACATCCTAAAGGTAGGTCTATCTACCTACCAACTGGACGCCTATGTTTTATGGCATCATCCTCTCATGCTTAGCTACCTTGGCCGAGAATTTGGCACCAACATCGAGGGTTTACTCGACATGCAGTCATTAAAACTTTATCAAATCCTTTATGGAGCTTGTTGATGCTCCATAGCCAACCCCATTCTGATGTTAGAAGGCTTGGATGACACACACACAAAGGTTAGAGAAACAAATTGGCCATTTAGTAAATATATTTCAAATAGCGTCTAGAAAGTGTCAGTTCAAGTCGCAGTATTCGGAGGTTAAATGGCCAAAAGAGCTAGATCTTCCTCATAAAAGCATCAAAGTAAATATGGTTCGAAATAATACTTTTAAACTAGTCATCCAACTGTGATTACGTTAGTAGTACCATATGCTCTTCGCGTTTACAACAAACTACCAAGACCAGAGCAGTCTAAGTAACACCAATTCAAACTGGCAACATTACCAAGAATTATGTAAATCTCTACTTGCAACATTAACAAGAATTTAAAAAAAAAAAATAGTTCACCTTTGCACTAGTGACACACGATGAGCTTTTTTTAGAAATCGGCATATTAGGTGATTCTGGCAGACTGGGGCACAAAGAGGTTCTAATATTTGAGAGTAAAGTGGAAGAACTGGATACGGTAGAAGTTTGAGAGTCTGATGAAGGAAAACTGGTAGAAGTGGAACACATGTTCAGGTGGTATTCTAGCTTGTCAGATCTCACAGCAGGTGATTTTATAGCACCATGACTATCATCTGCAGAGTTCACTTGCACAGGACTAACATCTGCACAATTGGACACATAAGATTATAGAACTTCAAATAGAAAAAAAAATTAAATATGTGATATACCATTAGAAATCAGACAATGAATTTAGACAAATAAAAAGGGACACAAAAAGAGAAGGTGCTAAATTATCTTTCTAAAAAAGTGTTTTGAGAAGGAAGTGATTGATTAACGTACTAACTTATCTTACCATTAGAATTTGGACAATGACTTTCCTGGACAATCTGCAAAAAAGGAAATGCGTGAAATTGATTAATGTACTAACAGATGGCTAACCATAACTATAAAGTCTACTCCATTTGTTATCACTGTAGTCTATAAGTGAGTGCTGAAAGAGAGACTCAATTAAAATGGATCATGCCATGCTCAGTAAATCTTACCGACAAAAATATAGCCTACTTAACAATCAAGAAAATAACTTAATCAACATGCTACGGTCAATACTTACTTTGTTAGCTTCAGGAGTTTCATCAATATGTTTGCAAGAATCTTCTTCTCCCTCTGGCATGTCTTTCTCAACCTGTCTGTCAACAGAGGAAAGAGATAAAATGACGAAAAGCTGCACCACCATTTCATTTACCTAAAAAATGATATCGGAAAGCTAACAGGGAATGTATGCATGTATCTGATTAAAGTTACCTGATTTAAACTAAAACAATTTTTGAAACGGATAGTTTTAGAACCTACAGAGATGTAAATGAAAACAATATGGTAACAGGGAAAGCATACATGAATCCGGTTAGGCTCACCTGATTTGAGTAAAACAATTTGTGAAACAGATAGTTTTAGAACCTACAGAGATGTAAATGAAAACAATTTGAACTATAAGGCGTATACAAAGATTTACTCTCAAAGGAGAGTGCGGAAAAAAAAGAAGTAATTCCACATAATGCAGGCTGTTACATTTTGTTAGTCTATGTTAGATTTAGTGAATCCATGCAATCTACTTTGTGGTACAAGGTTGGTTCCACAAAAGGTTGGCATTTAAGAAGAAGGCGACTGTGCTTGCGAACAGCAATAGGAATTTCCCTCCCAAATGCAGCCATGAAGTTGCCCTTCAAGGACAACTTAGTAACCTGACAACAACTTCCACCTCAGCATCTACTGCTTCCTCTTCCTTCCACTATAGGGTGGATAACCACCCAAGAAGACTCTTCTCTTGTCATTCTACTTGTTCTTGAATCTCAGTGCTTCATGTTCTCTCTCTTCCATCTCTAAGTCTAAGAATCACTCAGAATGAGGTAAAGATGGGTAGTAACCTCCTTCCGTTATTTGGATGATAAATAGAGTATTGCAGTTACATTCATTGAGACGAGCAAGCGCTAGCTGCTTTCCTGGCACTTCCATGAGTGATACCAAGTTGGTATTAATTTAATTACAGAAGGATGAATAAGCCCGCAGACAAAATAGATGCTCCCATAAGGAGGAGCGATAATACAGTAGTTAATGGAGCCGCTAGGACTAGAGGTAGGACTAGAAGAACATGGTTTTAAGCATTAAAAAAGGATATGGATTTTGTTTGGGATACAGAGGACGTAGCCCTTAATAGAGAAGAATGGAAGAAGAGGATTCAAACAGCCGACCCCAAAATTTGGGCTAAAGGCTTTGTTGTTGTTGTTGTTGTTATTGTTGTTGTTGTAAGGATGAATAAGCTCAAATCACATGGTGTCGCCACTTGGCTGAGCATAGAGCAAGCTCCTGTACAAGATATGTTTTGGCGTATAGAAAAAATAGTATTAATCCAGACTTATTTGAAAGTGTCACCCATATACAAATTATTCTGATACCACTTTTTAGTTACAATATACATTTTTGTTACTCATATACAAAGTATTGGTTGCTCCACCCCATAGAATGATATTCTGGCTCAGCCATTGACTGAAGGCAATGGTTCTAGCCTTGCATCCAGTGAACTTTCAAACCACCTAAAGAGCAATCATATACCTTGAGAAACGTAGGGTTGCCAAGGCTTGAGGGACAACCAGGATTGAGCAGTGAGGGGGACCAAGAACATAAGCACATATTCTCGTAAAAGTTTAGGTGGTGGCAGGATTGAAATTTTAATTCAGAAATTTGACAATTTATACTAGACATGTGTTTCAGATTTAGGTGGTGGCAGGACTGAAATTTTAAATATTTCAGAAATTTTAAATTCTGGTAAAAGTTTAGCTTCCTTTCAGAACTTAAAATGATATCCAAAAATAGACTACTAGCACCACATATTTAATGACTTATCTTGGCAAGAAGTAAAGAATGAAAAGAAAAGACTCACTACATACCCCAAGGGTGAATTGTTGCCAAACACTAGTGGCTTTAGATCTCTTTCTGAATCCAAAATACAAGCAACAGTCTCAATTTTTCTGGTGGCAGCCTCAGTACCATCACCATCAAGGTTTCCTATAATTCTTTCTGCTGGAAGTAAAATATCCTGGAATTGGATATAATAAGATCATTAGAAATAAACATAATTTGACAATACTGTATAACCATAAGTCCCGCAAACTACCTTTACAGCAATCTGAACAAGGTCATCCGAGAATACAACGAGAGTGTCAACAAGACATCCTCTTGTAAAAAAAGTTGCATGCCTTCCTTTCCCTATTTTTCTCGCTTTCTTTAGGATGACACCTACACAACACCAAGAAACAATGAAAGAACTGTCAGACCACCGATCTGCATTGAAGCCAATAGTTTTTTCTCCACAGAAATAAGTAAGAGGTTTTTAGCACTCATAAAAACACAGAGGACACAACTATATTACACAAGAGGAGAAAGATTGGAGGTTGATCTCTTACTGTCGGTCTTGGCACAGAAAACTGGATCTATTGAATTGGTTGATATAACAAAATGCAAATCAAACAAGCATGAATTCAATACAGCCAAAACCCAGTTGAAGTTTAAGAGATCATTAAAAGCCATGTCCAACCTTGGATCCAGAACTAAATAGAAAGGAAGCTGGTCTAGTCCCATCATCTGTGTCAGTGAAAGAACCATACGATCCCTTTCTGCTTTCAAGTAAATTATTATGACTGAACACGAAATCATTAAATACTAATTACTGACAGAAAACGAAACTTTCAGTTAGGATTCCAAAGTAATAATTGAAACCTACGTCATATGATAGGATCAAAGACTAGAACAATACAAATGCATCAAACAATTAGTACTGCAGAAAACATCAAATACTATCAAACTATAAACAAATAGCATTCAGCATACAACACTTTTATCCAAAAAATTTGGGGTCAGCTATTTAAATCATTTCTTCTATTCTACTATGTTAGGACTGTATTCCCTATCAAATAAAACATCCTTATTTACAGCCTCAATCGAAGTTTGTTTGGCCTACCCCCATGTTCTTGCAGCCCATTTAATTAATATCATATTACTCTTGCACGTTGCATCTATTGGTCTCCATTGCACATGTCCAAGCTACCCAAGGGCGGACCCAACAGTCCGAGGGGAGCATTTCGCTTCCTGAGTTTTCAGTTTCCTTCTCGATAGTATGTTTATCCTATTATTTACTTCATCTTCTTTAGGAAGTTAGTAAATCAAACGGTTGCCCAGTTGGTAATTGGATGGCTTTATAAACAAAAGGTTCCGAGTTCAAAGTTCTCTAGTTACATTATGATTGGGTTGTAACTATCATGAAAAATTATCACATGATTAACCAACAATCAATCACATGTACACAGTTGAGATCTCTAACTAATAATGAAAACACGTCATAAACATGACAAGAAAAACATTAAAAACATGAAGCTTTGCCGCATGATTAACAAAAAGTAGTACTATTTTCCAACAATCACCATGATCCCATACCCAGTCGAGATCTCTAAATAATAATCAAATCGCATCACATATATGACAAGGAAAACACACACGATTAAGAAAAATTACTACTATTTTTCCAGCAATGACCGGTACCCAGTTGAGATCTCTGCATAATAATAGAAACCCATCATAGATACGACAATAAAGCCACGTAAAAACATGAAATTTATCGCACGGCTTACTAAAATTGGTACTAATTTCCAATAACGACCGATTCCCAGTTGAGATCGCCGCGTAAAAATCAAATCCCATCTCAGAAATGATTAAAGTATGGCTAATTTGATCGCGTCATTTCATTGATAACGAAAAATCACAGAATGATCGAGTAAAGTTGGCACTTTTTTTTTCCCAACCACCACCGATGCCCCAGTCGAGAAAGCCAGAGTTAGGGTTCGGTACCATAGCCGTTGTGGAGGGACGCGGTGTGGAAGACCCCGGAGTAGAGGGAGCCGTCCTTGACCTGGACCTCCACCGGGAGACCCACCATGCACATGGTCGTGAAGAGGAGGAGAGAGGAAGAAGACGAGGAGGGATCCTCCTTCATCTTCTCTCCCTTCTCGAGGCCACCCATCGATTTGATTCGAATTTAATTGAATTGGTCGAGGAAGAAGAAGAAGAAGAACGAGAGGAACTACAAATTATAATGCACTCTCTCTCTCTCTCTCTCTCTCTCTATACTTTTGACAAAGGAAACCAAGGACAGCAGCACACAGCTATCACAGTTTTTTTTTTTTAAATATTTTTTGATACCCAAAATATATTTTTTTCAATTGTATAAAAGAAAAGAAAGAAAAAAATCTCTCTTCCCTGTTGTTCTTCCTCTCCTCTAAATTCCTAACTTTAAAAAATGATGGAAGATCCAAATCCTTATAAATTTGTGTGGTCCAAATTTCTAAATCCTCTCATTTTAAGGGCATGCACTTTTCAAAAATCTCTAATATCAAACTTTATTTCTTCTCCAAAACAAATTATTTCCAATAATGTATAAGAAATAATGGAGATTCAATTCGATGAAGTCATCGATTTAGAATACCCTACCTCAGATTATTGAATCTCCTAAATAACCTAAGCTAGCTCGTCCTAGTTTATTTCATTCAATTTAGCTCAAAATGTAAAAAAATCGCAATTAAAAGAATAAGGATTGACAGAATCCTGACAATCCTAGGGTGTATATAACACTTTGTCCTACTACTGTCTGAATTATGCCACTCCTAAAACCAAAAATGTAGAATCCTGGCAGTCCTTATTTATCTGTGTAGGATTTGGTTAGGATACATATTTGTTTATTTTGTACTTGGTTATTTATTTTGTACTTAGTTATTTGTTTTCGATTTAATAAGCAATCGTTCAACTACGTAGTTGCACCACGACATGTTCTATCCATCGTGCAACTGAAAAAATGAGAATAACAAGTCAATACTAAGGATACTTAAACACTCGGATGTTATCGAAGGCTAATAGTATGAGAGAAAGAATGACGATAATGAAGAATACTTTTGTTATTTTGGGTTCAACCTGATTGCACCCACTTGGCGCGGTTCCATTTTGAAAGAGAATGGCATATATTTAATGCAATGTATACCTTTTTTTTCATATGTGTGTGTGTATGTTATATAAAGCATGTATTTTGAAGAAATGAATAGTTTTGTTATAAATTTTTGATAGTTATTTTATTGCGATACGGATACATAAATTATCGATACTTTGAATCTTTTAAGTGTCGGACGAGATCGATATTTTTTCTTTCATATAATATAACACTAGCAATATAAGATGACATTTTAGGCCATATGTTAAAGTAGTTGTAGATTTTAATACTCAGTATATAACTCTATTTCCTAAGAATGCTAGGATTCTTGCAGTTATGGCTGTTGTTAGAAATGTCAGAATCTTGACAGTTTTAAAAATAGGGTGTTATTTAGTGATGAACATCACCCAAATCTCAAAAGCACAAATACATAACATTATAACATTGTGAAAGAAATATACGATCTAAAAATACATGCGAGTAAATGGATCGATACATGATCGATATCCCACATAATGCTAAGATTAGGGTCACATAAAGTCAAATAAATAAACCATTAATTTAGTTAATACAAGTCGAAAAGTCACATAAAGTAAAATAAGAAATGTGTTCATACAAGCCATTAATATAAACGTTCAACCTTCTCTCATATCCTCGCGCTTCTTTGTGCGTCTCTCCACCTCATCAAATACGAAAAAACTCTTGGGGGTTGTCGAAATCCAGCAATTGCTCACTTCTTTTCAATTTTTTTATGTTGGACCTAGACAGAGACTTGCCAAGCTTTTTGGCTTTGTGTGCATGTAATGTTTAAAACCCAAAAGTAGACAAAATATATCCAAACTTGAAATGCTACAAAATAATAAATTATTTATCTATTTTAGTTAATGCCAAAATTAAGGTCGGTTTTGCCTATTGTCACTGTTGTATCCATCATCTTCACAATGATCGGTGTTCACCTCCCTTGGGTGCTCTTCTTTATGATAGCAGTATAGGTAGTCATTGCTACAATCTCACATGGGAACCACTCTTTCTCGTTCATCCACACCTAGTAAGTTTCGGAGCCATTGATCCCAAGATATCGACACGTTGTTGTAAATTATTAGAATATAATTTAGTAAAAAAAAATTCTTGGGGCCGACACTATTTTCAAAAATTGCGTCGTCATCATCGTACGTAGCCAAACTGACCAAGTACTCTTTCGGGCATGTAAGGTTCTGTCACGATCTGCTACCCAAATTTTTAGGCCGGGCCGAGTCATGTCCAACCTACGCTTGAGATAAAGCGTAGTAAGCTGTTCTAGAGACAAATAAGATAAGACCAAAATGTGCTAACAGTTCTATATGTAATAATGAGACAGAAATGTTCCAAACACAAAAATCATATCGTATAATAGTAAGTTCCAAGTACAAGTCCAAAATATAAAGGTGGATACAGGTCCAGTCACAAAATACATAGTCTAACAATATGACTACTCTCGGAACCCCGAGCAGCTACGCAAACTAGACGAGTTTTCCCGCAGGTACGTCCTCGTAAGATAAAGCCTGGTCCTCGGCAGCAACTCCATAATTGAAATCACAAAGCAACTCCTCCTCAGAAAGTATACCTACAACGTTATCCTGTCAGGACGGAAGCAAGTACTGATTCTAGCAAACTAAATATACGAAACATGAAATGAACATAAGTGGAATAAACTAGAATCATGGCATCTCATAATCTATCATGGCAAGGACACATATGTCATAGAGACATATGTATATGTAATGTTTAAAATTGTAGCAGGTACGTGATCGTCAATAGGTGTACAATGTGCAGGGACACATAATGAAATATACTTCCTTACAAGTGATACGACGATAGATGTACATACGCACAAATTCGCTTTGAGATAAAGGCCTACGGCACAGTAATCATATAAAATGAAACTTTGCTCGGTAAATACATACGGAGAAGGGGACATGATCACCTACTCTACTAACAGTTTTCCCATAACCCAGATTCTAAACATGTGAGAGATATACAAACTGTCATAAGCATGGTAGGGACTGAAAATAAATACAACATGTGAAGATTCAACTTGCTACCCCAAGGATCAGCATTTAACATGGTTGGAATCGCAGTTCATTGTTGTAACAGTATGTAAAGTTTGTATAAGTACTTGCCTTTAACAAAGCAAGGTAGTGATAAAAATGCTATAGATGCCTGGTGACTCGTCACTGTATAAATAACACATAAACTTAGTTTTCATACTAAGTTAAACACTAAAACACTAATTGTGCGACACGACTTTATGACTGGACACCTAGCCAAATGTTGACTTTAGCATAGAAGATCAATGTGGGGTGACACAATACCCAAACTAACTTTCTACGGTCTTTATACTAGTGCGGGGTGAGGTCCAATACTATAATAACTCAAAACAACACGAATCATTACAAGTCGTAACTATTCAATAAATAAATCAAACTATACACTGTGTTCCAACAATTTTTGAGATAGACAAAAAGCTCAATTTTACATACCAAAATGATCCTTGTTAATTATACAAATTTATAATAATTTTTCTGGAATTATAAACCTTCATAGGTATTTATTAAAAATCAGCAAACATATGTATCCTGAAAATAAGTTTTGTTTTCCTATTTTTGTAAAATTCCAAAAGTACTTATTAAATACTGAAAAAATTATAATAAATTAGCTAAATTAACATAGTATTTAAATATAATTTTTCCCAGATTTTTACAGAAAATAAAATATATACAAAAATTCAAAAACAACAAGTAACAATTTCTGGAAAATAATTAATTAATTATTTAATATTTTGTCCACGTATTCTAAATTGAACCGAAGTCCAGATACGAAACCCAAGGCCATGAATCAAGTCCAATATGACTTGTAGAGACTCTGAATGTATTAGACACAATGGAGCCCAAAAACTCATGCTAGGTTTGGACATCAATTGGCCATGATAAATACATGAATTTAAATATATATATAAATATATTTTAAAATGGTAAAATATACAAGTCATAAATTTACATAATAAAATAACTATTGAATTTATACATAACAATATTTTATACAAAGTTGAATTTAAAGTACAAATACATATATAGCAATTATATTTATATATACATAAATACATAGATATATATATATATATATATATATATATATATATATATATATATATATATATATATATATATATATATATATATATATATATATATATATATATATATATATATAATAACATATGTATAAATACAAGTATACCTATATGCATATATATATAAATACATATATATAATAAAATACATATATATAAAAAAATACATATATACATATATATAATAAAATAAAACAAAACAAAACAAAACAAAACAAAACAAAAAAGGAAAGAGGGGCTCGAACTCGACCAGGGGCATGGGGGGTTTAACGCGCTCGGGCTAGCCAAGGGGTCAGCTCGAGTCAGTTGTTAGGGATAGGGTTTGGGTTAGTTATATTATAGTTTTTAGGTCATTGGGTTTTTAAACCCGATAGCCCAAACCAAACCCGATAACGTAAACTTCGTGTCCTGATAGTTAAGGACACGAAGAACGTTCAAGTCCTGTGTCCGAATCATGCATGACACGCACGACTCGAACTAGCCGTGTCCACACTCATCACTGGGTTCCTCGTGTCCTGGCGAGTCTAGTGATAGGAACACGAGATACAACGAGACACGGAAGACGAGAAGACACGTACGTGTCCGTCAAAGGGTTGATGTCGGGGGTGTTATACGGCGGAGGAAGCGTCGTGGTCGGCGGCGAAGGGTGGCGCTGGGTTCGTTTCGGCGAGGCGCGTCGATTGGTGGTGGTTGGAGGCGTCGGCATGGGCTATAGGCGTCGGGCTGGGCAAAGGCGATCTCCGGCGAGGCTGGTCGGAGAAGACGAGTGGATGGTGGTGGCTAGGGCGGCTGTGGTGGTCGGAAAGTGGTTTAGAGTTAGTGTTTGGGGTCGGGGTCATTCTATAGGGTCAAACGGCTGATTTAGGGTTTTAGATTAAGATTAGGGTTAGGGTTTTCGTCGGGGTTAGTCGGAGACGACGACATCGCGGCAGTCGTTGGATTAGGGTTAGGATTAGGTTTGCAGAAATCCCCCTCAAGAATAGGTAATTACAGATAACACCCACCGCCTTGCTCTGTGCAAATTTGTTTTGCACAAACAATTCAGATTTTACAAACCACAATTAAAAATATTAGAAAATGATATTAAAACGATTCAATTTATTACAAAATGATATATTTTGTTTTTAAAAATTAATAAAAATCATTTAAAAATTCTAGAAAAATTCCTAATAATTATATTAATTCATTTTAAAGATGTAATTGCTATTTAAAATTAAAAAAAATACTATTTTGAAATCTTGGGCTTACAAATCTTCCTTCCTTGAAAAATTTCGTCCTCGAAATTCACAAGGATAGAAAACTCTACAAACATTCTAATATAACAAGCAATGCAAACAAATGACTAAGGCTACTATTAAGACTAACCTCTAGGGTATCAAGCGGAAACGGGTGGTTTCCTCGTAGTTGTTGGGTCGAACAAGTAAGGATATCTCTCCCTCATGTCCGACTCCCTCTCCCAAGTAGATTCACCCGGAGAGTGACGGCTCCAAGCTACTCGTACCAAGGGTATAACTTTGTTCTTCAGCCTCTTCTCCCTCTTGTCCAATATCTCCACTGGCTGCTTATAACTACAAGGCTCGGTCCGATCTCCAACTCTGAATGGTCAAGCACATGGCTGGGGTCCGAAACATATCTCCTCAGCTGAGATACGTGAAAGACATCGTAAACTCTTGCTAGATTTGGTGGAAGTGCAACCCTGTAAGCTACCTCTTCGATCCTGCCAAGTATCTCGAACGGCCCGATGTATCTGGGGCTCAACTTGCCTCCTCGTCCGAACCGGATCGTCCCTCTAGTAGGTGATATCTTTACCAGCACCATATCTCCGTCAGCGAACTCCATCGATCTGCGACTATCATCGTCCCAGTGTTTCTGCCTGTCCTGAGCGACTCTGAGCCTGTCTCTGATCATTCCGACCTTCTCTGCTGCATCTGTGATCATCTCTGGCCCAAGCATAACTCTATCCCCAACATCATCCCAAAAGAGCGACGTACGGCATCGTCGCCCATATAGTGCCTCGAAAGGAGACATACCGATGCTGGCTTGGTAGCTGCTACCAAGTGCAGATGGCTCTCCCATGATCCGCCAAAGTCCAGCACACAAGTCCTCAGCATGTCCTCTAGCGTCTGTATCGTCCTCTCGGACTGCCTATCTATCTGCGGATGGTACGTTGTACTGAACTTGAGCTGACTGCCCAACTCTTCCTGCAAGCTCCTCCAGTAGTGGGACGTGAATCTGCTATCTCGGTCCGATACGATGCTCACTGGTACTCCGTGCAAGTGAACTATCTGCTGCATGTATAGCTCCGCCAACTTTTCAGTGGAGAGCCCCACCTTGAAGGGTATGAAGTGCGCACACTTCGTCAGCCTGTCAACGATGACCCAAATGACATCCTTCCCTCCTTGGAAACGAGGAAGCCCTGAGACGAAGTCCATCGTAATGTGCTCCCACTTCCACTCGGGAGTGGGTAACAGCTACAATAGACCAGCTGGCCTCTGACGTTCCGTCTTGACCTGCTGGCAAACTAGGCACCTCGAAATGAAACGTGATACATCCCTCTTCATCCCGTGCCACCAAAGATGTTCCCGCAAGTCACGGTACATCTTGTTGGCACCAGGGTAAATAGAATATCTCGATCGGTACGCCTCCTGCAAGACTGCCTCTATCAGCTCTCCCTTCGGCACGCAAAACCGGCTGCCATGCCTCAAGGATCCATCCTCTGCTACGGTGAAGTCATCCAGCAATCCAGCTAAAGCCTGGGCTCGAAGTCTGCGAAGGCTCTCATCTGTAGACTGTGTCTCCTTGATTTGCTCTATCAAACCTGACTGAATGTCAAATGCCATCATCTGTATCACTGATCCTGGCCGAACTATCTCGATCCCGAGCTTCTCCAGATCTTTCCGTAAATGTTGATCTATCATCAGATACCATACCATCGGATGCCTGCTCAGCGCATCCGCCACCACGTTTGCCTTTCCGGGGTAATATTGTAGATCGATGTCGAAGTCCTTCATCAACTCCAACCATCGTCTTTGTCTCATGTTTAGCTCTTTCTGCGTGAACACATACTTCAAGCTCTTGTGGTCAGTAAAGATTTTCACACGCTCTCCGTATAAGTAGTGTTTCCACAACTTAAGTGCAAAGATCATCGCAGCTAACTCTAGGTCGTGGGTAGGATAGTTCCGCTCATGAGTCCGTAATTGCCTAGATGCATAAGCAATCACTTTCCCATGCTGATGTAGGACACATCCTAGTCCCTTTCCCGAAGTATCGCTGTATATGGTAAAACCTCCAGATCCCGAAGGTAATGTCAGAACTGGAGCGGTCGTTAGCCTCCTCTTCAGCTCCTCAAATGCTGTCTGGCAGTCCTCTGACCAGATGTACTCTACGTCCTTCCGAGTCAGTTTTGTCATGGGTTCAGCTATCCTAGCAAAGTCCTGGACGAACTTCCTATAATAGCCTGCTAAACCCAAAAAGCTCCTGATCTATGAAACTGACGTCGGAGCCTTCCATGTCTCAACGGCAGCAATCTTCCTGAGATCCACCGAGATCCTCTCTCCAGTAACTACATGATCGAGAAACTCCACTTGGTCCAAAAAGAACTCGCACTTCGACAATTTGGCAAACAATCTCTCCTGCCTCAGAATCCCCAAAACTCTCCGCAAGTGCTCTACGTGCTCCTCCGGCGCCTTCGAGTATATCAGAATGTCGTCGATAAATACTACGACAAACTTATCCAGATACTGGTGAAATGTCTTATTCATCATGTTCATAAAGACAGCTGGCGCATTTGTGGGACCAAATGGCATCACCAAAAACTAGTACTGCCCATACTTCATGTTGAATACCATTTTCTGGATGTCTGCAGCCCTGATTTTCACCTGGTGGTAATCGGATCTCAAATCTATCCTGAAAAATACCTTCGTCCCACTCAACTGGTCGAACAAATCATCTATCCTGGGCAGAGGATATTTGTTCTTAATGGTGATGGTATTCAATGCCCGGTAGTCAATACACAACCGGACTGTACCATCCTTCTTAGGCACAAAGAGCATTGGCGCTCCCCACGGAGAAGTACTAGATCGAATGAAATCCTTTTTTAACAGGTCATCAATCTGCTCCTTCATCTCTACGGCCTCCTTAGGGTTCACTCTATAGCAAGCCCGGGATACTGGTGATGAACCCGATACTAAATCTATAGTGAACTCCACATCTCTGTCAGGCGAAAGTCCTGGAAGATCATCTGGGAATACATCCATAAACTCCCTAATGATAGGGTGTGGCGGTGCTATCTCCCCAACTGTCGCACAACAGTTCGGCTTTAGGCTGATCTCCGGCCCTGTCCTCCTGACACTGAATGGTGCCGTACCCGGGGGACTGAACAGAATACTACCCTCATGACAGTCTATAGCTGTATGGGCATAGCTAAGCCAGTCCATCCCCAATATGATATCATACCCGGGGAGTGGCATCACAAAGAATCGTCCCCTAAACTCTCTTTCCCGGCTATAGTAATAGAGCATCGATAGATAGCTCTAATGGGCACTGGTCCGCCTTCCGTCATTACTCTACTCATCTCCTCGGTAGGTGTAGCTACTAAGTGGTGTTTATGCAAAAACTCTAATGACAGGAAGCTATGTGATGCACCAGAATCAAACAAGCATAGAGTTAGAAAAGTATGCAAATAAACATGACGTGTGATGATGTCAGCCAAATAATATGGTTCCAAAACCTGCTCCGGTTCCGCCTCACGAGCCAGACTATAAGCCTTCCCCTGGGGTCCCTCTACTGCTGCAGATGTTGCCCAAACCTCTGTTGTTGAGTCGGAAGCGACGGTCCTCTAGAAGGTGGTCCGGCACCTGGTACCCTTGCTACTGGGCACTCCCGAAGCTGGTGGGTGGCGAACCCGCATGCTAAGCACTGCTTCAACCTCTTTCTATAGACGAAGTAATCATGTCCTGGTCTTCGACAAAATATACACAGAGCTCCCTTCTGCGGCTGAGGTCCCGGGGCCCTAACTGGTGGGGTTGGGTGGTGTGGTGTAGGGGGACGGTAAGTCTGCTGGTGCGGCGTCGGTGCTCTCGGCTGAAAAGTATAACGCTTGGACGGTCCCTCGAGGTGTACAGAAGCTGGCCTCTTGCAAGACTGAAGACGCTCCTCTATGCTCCGGGCCAACTCTAGGCTCTAGTAGTAGTCAGTCATACCGTTTGCCACTATAAGAATGCCAATGTCTGGAACTTGACCATGGCAAAACCTACGTGTCATCTCCTCTGGGTCTGCAACTAGACTAGGAGCGAAACGGCTCAGGCGACTAAACTCTGCCGCATACTCGTCAACAGAACGATTTCCTTGCTGGATGTTCTGGAATCGTAGCCCTATGGCTACCCTAGCGGTGGTCGAGAAGAATTTCTTCTTGAACTGGGTTTTGAATTGATCCCAAGTAGCATTCCCTCTCGCGAATAGCGGCTCATTCCGGAACCAAACTCCCACCAAGTCTGTCAGCAGAAATCCTGCTGTCTCGACCTGGAGGTCACTCGGCAACCTAGCTCCAAGGAGCTTCCTCTCTACTGAGTCTAGCCAGTCATCTGCTACTACAATGCCCTCAGTCCCTAAGAACTCCTTGGGGTTCAGACCCATGAAGTCCTTGATTGTCTCTGCTCTCTGTCGTGGCTCTACAGGTGGTGGGACCATGGTACGTTCCTCATAACGCTCTATGCTCTGACAGAGTAGGGTGGTCTTCTCCTGATGGGTCGTTAGGAACTTCTTGATCAGAGTGAGCAGTTGGTTCCCGTCGAGAGTGATGAAAGCCTGGACAGGTATAGTAATAGGTGGTGGTAGGAGTATCGGGTCCTGTTGGGACTGTGATGTGGAAGGTGGTGGAGGCATTTGGGTTGGTGGATTTGTGGAGTGGAAGAGTATAGTAGGTGGAGATGTATCGGTCAACTGGTCAACCGACTGGGTAGGAAATGTGTCATTCTCAGGGGTGGCATACTGGGATGAGTGGGTGAGCACCATCTAATAAATAAAAGAACTTATAAGGACTATTTTAAGTAAACAATCATAAACAACAAGGATATCCAATTTGTAATAACGAGCATGTGATGCATTTCCTATGTTGTAATCCTAGTAATCCTCTAGATGTTCTAAGCGTCATTCCTAGTGTTGTCTAGTTATCTTAAGTTCCTAATTGCAGGCATGCTTGGTACAATGACGTAACCAAATAATTTAGTCAGGACCTGCATGGACCACCACTAAAAAATGTCACGATCTGCTACCCTAATTGTTAGGCCGGGCCGAGTCATGTCCAGCTTACGCTTGAGATAAAGCGTATTAAGCTGTTCTAGAGACAAATAAGATAAGACCAAAATGTACTAATAGTTTTATATGTAATAATGAGACAGAAATGTTCCAAGCACAAAAGTTATCTCGTATAATAGTAAGTTCCAAGTACAAGTCCAAAATGTAAAGCTAGATACAGGTCCAGTCACAAAATATATAGTCTAACAATATGACTACTCTCGGAACCCCGAGCAACTACGCAAACTAGACGAGTTTTTCCGCAGGTACATCCTCGTAAGATAAAGCCTGGTCCTCGGCAGCAACTCCATAATAGGAATCACAAAGCAACTCATCCTCAGAAAGTATACCTACAACGTTATCCTGTCAGGACGGGAGCAAGTACTGATTCTAGCAAACTAAATATATGAAACATGAAATGAACATAAGTGGAATAAACTGGAATCATGGCATCTCATAATCTATCATGGCAAGGACACATATGTCATAGAGACAGATGTATATGTAATATTTAAAACTGTAGCAGGTACATGATTGTCAATAGGTGTACAATGTGCAGGGGCACATAATGAAATATACTTTCGTACAAGTGATACGGCGATAGATGTACATACGCAAAAATCCGCTTTGAGATAAAGGCCTACGGCGCAGTAATCATATAAAATAAAATTTTGCTCGGTAAATACATACGGAGAAGGGGACATGATCACGTACTCTACTAACAGTTTTCCTATAACCCAGATTCTAAACATGTGAGAGATATACAAACTGTCCTAAGCATGGTAGGGACTGAAAATAAATACAACCTGTGAAGATTCAACTTGCTACCCCAAGGATCAGCATTTAACATGGTTGGAATCGCAGTTCATTGTTGTAACAGTATGTAAAGTTTGTAGAAGTACTTGCCTTTAACAAAGCAAGGTAGTGATAAAAATGTTATAGATGCCTGGTGACTCGTCACTATATAAATAACACATAAACTTAGTTTTCATACTAAGTTAAACACTAAAACACTAGTTGTGCGACACGACTTTCTGACTGGACACCTAGCCAAATGATGACTTTAGCATAGAAGATCAATGTGGGGTGACACAATATCCAAACTAACTTTCTACGGTCTTTATACTAGTGCGGGGTGAGGTCCAATACTATAATAACTCAAAACAACACGAATCATTGCAAGTCGTAACTATTCAATAAATAAATTAAACTGTAGACTGTGTTCCAAAAAATTTTGAGATAGACAAAAAGCTCAATTTTACATAAACTAAAGTACTAAAATGATCCTTGTTAATTATAAAAATTTATAATAATTTTTATGGAATTTATAAACCTTCATAGTTATTTATTAAAAATCAGCAAACATATGTATCCTGAAAATAAGTTTTATTTTTCTATTTTTGTAAACTTCCAAAAGTACTTATTAAATACTGAGAAAATATAATAAATTAGCTAAATTAACATAGTATTTAAATATAATTTCTTTCAGATTTTTACAGCAATTAAAATATACAAAAAAATTCAAAAACAACAAGTAACAATTTCTGGAAAATAATTAATTAATTATTTAATATTTTGTCCACGTATTCGAAATTGAACCGAAGTCCAGATACGGAACCCAAGGCCATGAATTAAGTCCAATATGAGTTGTACAGACTCTGAATGTATTAGACATAATGGGGCCCAAAAATCCATGCTAGGTTTGGATATCAATTGGCCATGATAAATACAGGAATTTAAATATATATATATATAAATATATTTTAAAATGGTAAAATATAAAAGTCATAAATTTATATAATAAAATAATTGGTGAATTTATACATAACAATATTTTATACAAAGTTGAATTTAAAGTACAAATACATATATAGCAATTATATTTATATATACATAAATACATAGTTATTTATGTATACATATATAATGAATATATATATATATATATATATATATATATATATATATATATATATATATATATATATATATATATATATATATATATATATATATATATATATATAAAGTATATAATAACATATATATAAATACATGTATACCTATATACATATATATATATATATTTTATTTATAAATACATATATATACATATATATTATAAAATAAAAAATAAAATAAAATAAAACAAAACAAAACAAAATAAAACAAAAAGGAAAAGGGGGCTCGAACTCGACAAGGGGTAGAGGGGGTTTTAATGGCTCGGGCTGGCCAGGGGGTCAGCTCGAGTCAGTTGTTAGGGATAGGATTTGGGTTAGTTATATTATAGTTTTTAGGTAATGGGTTTTTAAACCCGATAGCCCAAACCAAACCCGATAACGTAAACTTCGTGTCCTGACAGTTAAGGACACGAAGAACGTTCGAGTCCTGTGTCCGGGTCGTGCACAACACGCACGACTCGAACTAGCCGTGTCCATACTCATCACTGGGTTTCTCGAGTCCTGGCGAGTCCAGTGATGGGAACACGAGACACAACGAGACACGGGAGACGAGAAGACGCATACGTGTCCGTCGAAGGGTTGCAGTCGGGGGTGCTATACGGCGGAGGAAGCGTCGTGGTCGGCGGCGAAGGGTGGCGCTGGGTTCGTCTCGGCAAGGCACGTCGATTGGTGGTGGTTGGAGGCGTCGGCGTGGGCTGTAGGCGTCGGGCTGGACAAAGGCGATCTCCGGCGAGGCTGGTCGGAGAAGACGGGTGGATGGTGGTGGCTAGGGCGGCTGTGGTGGTCGAAAAGTGGTCTAGAGTTATGGTTTGGGGTCGGGGTCATTTTATAGGGTCGAAGGTCGGCTGATTTAGGGTTTTAGATTAGGATTAGGGTTAGGATTTTCGCCGGGGTTAGTCAGAGACGACGACAACGTGGCGGTCGTCAGATTAGGGTTAGGGTTAGGTTTGCAGAAACCCCCCTCAAGAATAGGTAATTACAGATAACACCCACCGCCTTGCTCTGTGCAAATTTTATTTGCACAGACAATTCAAATTTTGCAAACCACGTTTAAAACAATTAAAACTATTACAAAATGATATTAAAATAATTCAATTTATTACAAAATGATATATTTTGCTTTTAAAAATTAATAAAAATTATTTAAAAATTCTAGAAAAATTTCTAATAATTATATTAATTCATTTTAAAGATATAATTCCTATTCAAAATTATAAAAAAAAAAACTATTTGAAATCTAGGGCTTACAGGTTCCTCACTTCTTTCCATGGTAAATAACTCTTGATTATCTATCCAGTCTCCTGAAAAATAGATACGTAAAATAAAACAAAACCAACCATTTATATTTTTTTAAAATGAAAACTCATAACATGATATACTTACATTTTTCGTTCCATATCTTATAGACAATATGGTCCTCAAAGAATATAGTTGATAGCAATCATCGGGACGAGTCTCTCTAGAAAGTCCGGAGCCATCATTCTTCTTAATGTGGTGGATGGACACTTGTTCTTTTTTATCGGAATAAGTTGAAGCAAAAGATGGAGCATTTTCTTAGAACGCTTTTCGACGGTATGCGGTCGAAGTGATCTACCCCGAGAGGTCGCGGCGGCTTTGTTATGTTTAGCGGTACTTTTCTTGTATGTTTCTCTTGTCGTGCTCTATGCTACAACGGTGTCAGAGAATTCTTTTTCTTTCCTTCAACATGACTTTCACCACTGCAACCAAAATATAATATTCATTCAATACATAGAAATAAATATAAAAAACTAAATCTTAGGACTGCAGGACCTCCAGAATCCTGGTAATCAGTCCTAAATACAGTTAGTACTGTCAAAATTTTGGTAGTACACTACTAAAATCTGCTTAATTGGCGACGTAAATTTAGCGACGTTACAAAGACGTCGCTAAATTGTGGACATTAGCGACGTATAAATGAAACATCGGTAACCGTCGCTACTAGCGACACAAATAGCGACGTGACAATGACGTATACTAGTTACGTGAGCTAGTCGTCGCCAAACGTCGCTACAACGTCGCTAATTGCGACTGATTTAGCGACGTTAATTGTAACGTCGCTAAATTCTAACTAAATTAAATCCCCCTGAATTCATTTCCCCCCATCTATTTCACTCTCTCACTCTCTTCCTCCGGCGCTCTCGCTCTCACTCTCTCCGGCGACTTCACTCTCTTCGGTGACTCTCCTCTGGTACGTGACTCCCTCCCTCTCTCTCTTTCTATTTATTGTTGGTGGTTGGGGGGTGCTGGTGGCTCGGGGGGAGGGGCAGGGGTGGTGCGTGTGGTTGGGGGTAAGGAATGGTTGGGGTGGCTGGGTGGGTGGGGCAGGGAGGGGTGAGGGCGGCTAGGGGTGAGGGCGGTTAGGGTTAGGGATCGTGTTAGGGTTAGGGGTGGGGTTAGGGTTAGGGTTAGGGAGGGGTGAGGGCGGTTAGGGTTCGGGTTAGGGTTAGGGGTAGTGTAGGGGTTGGGGGGGCTGGGGAGGGGAGGGGGGCTGGTGGGGGAGGGGTTAGGGATAGGGTTCGGGTTCGGG
This sequence comes from Iris pallida, assembly GCA_029216955.1. NCBI lineage: Eukaryota > Viridiplantae > Streptophyta > Magnoliopsida > Asparagales > Iridaceae > Iris > Iris pallida. The sequence goes on from JANAVB010034218.1 coordinate 9,767,588, forward strand.
TTAGGGGTGGTGCGGGGGGGAGGGGTGCGGGAGGGGGGGCTGGGTCAGGGGCACCGATAGTGCCGAAAAAACTGATAATTTAGTAATAGTTATTTGTTTTTCGACACCAAAAAATGTGATACTCCGATTCGAAACCACGTACCGATAGTGCCGATATTTGTAACACGTGGTTTTGTTGGTTGGTTAATTTATAACAAGATAGTGCCGATATTTGTAACACGTACCAATAGTGCCGATATTTATAACACGTAGTTTCCTTGATCCCGATACTCATAGGAATGGTCCCGAGTCTCGGCCGTAGTATGTAGTATATTCGTTTTAGTTTGTAGTATATATTCGTTTTAGTTTTTAAGTTTTAGTTTTGAAGTTTATTCGTTTTAGTATGTAGTATGTAGTAGGAATGGTCCCGACTCATAGGAATGGTCCCGAGTCACGGCCGTAGTATGTAGTATATAGTATATTCATTTTAGTTTTGAAGTTTATTCATATTTGCAGATATCTATAAATGGCTATATCCATGTATCTGCTAGACCGTTCGTGGATGTACAATTGTATTCGAGATGACAGGTGCGGTGTATGAGATGAATACATCGCCAGAGTAGAACAATTCCTCCAATTCGCGAAGGCGTTTCCTCAATCCATGGACGGCATGGACATTAAGTGCTCGTGTGCAAAATGTCAGAATATGAAGTTTCAACCAGAATTTGATGTGACATATCATTTATACACAAAGGGTATCCTTCCGAATTACTACCAATGGACCGCACACGGAGAGCTTGTACCTTTAGTATTCCAAGCGGAGCCTTATGTGGAGCCTTATATGAATGTCCACAACCGAACTGGTGTCGAAAACGAGTACGTGAATATGGTCTTCAACGCTGCGGGGTCTACTTTCGATCCATACAATCGTGACGCAGCTAAGGAGGCACCGAATGTCGATGCCGCGAAGTTCATGGAGTTGCTAGAGAATGTCGATGCCGCGTAGTTCATGGAGTTGCTAGAGAATGCAAGGACTCCTTTATACCCTGGCTGTGAGAACCATTCACCATTAGAGATGATCACTCGGCTCTTAAGCATAAAGTCTGACTTTAATATGTCCCAAGAATGCTACAATAGAGTGCTCGAGTTGATTACCGATATCTTGCCGGAGGGTGCCAAGTTACCGAAAGACTTCTACCGCTCTAAGAGAATGGTGAGATCTCTCTGGATGGGATACGACAAGATCGATTGTTGTCAGAACGGATGCATGCTTTACTACAAAGATCACAAGGATGCAGAAGTGTGCAGATTCTGTGGTGCTGATCGGTACAAGCCAACTGCTGCAGGCAAGTCTAGAAGACCGACTGCTTCAATGCACTACTTGTCGTTGACGCCGCGGTTGCAGAGATTGTTCATGGTGAAAGAGACTGCTGAAAATATGAGTTGGCACAAGCGACAACAGACCGAAGGAGTGTTGGATCACCCATCTGATGGAGAAGCGTGGAAGCACTTCGATCGAGCATATCCTAATTTCGTTTCTGATGCACGTAATGTAAGGTTGGGGCTCTGCTCTAATGGTTTCACCCCATTTGGTCTTTCAGGCTCACAATATTCATGCTGGCCGGTAATCCTCACTCCGTACAACCTACCACCTTGGATGTGCATGAAGACACATTACATGTTCTTAACTATTATTATTCTCGGTCCGAATAACCCGAAGAGGAACATCGACGTATACTTACAGCCGTTGATAGATGAGTCGATGTAGTGCCCCAAAATTCATGATACGTATTATATACGTGTTCGTATTTCTGACCCGTATTTCTCATTTTCTTTGATTAGTTAGTTATAGTTTATTTTTCATATTTAGCATTGTGGTTTAATTGTCATTTATCGTTCATAGATTAATTTTGATTAGTGGAGCTTGATTTTAATTGGATTGGATTGGATTGGCTCGACTTGGCTTGGTTTACTTGGTTCATCATGAACCAAGGTGAACCCTACCTACCACCACCATCCCCATTTATTTAACCCAACTTCCTTCTCTCTCCTCATTACTTTTCTTCTTCCTCCATTAACTTCCTCACCTACCAGGAAGGTCTAGGCAAGTGCATCTTGTTTCATGGAGGAACCCAAATTTTATTGTTCCATTCTCTTTTTTACAGCGTTCTAACACTCTTTGGTACTTGGCATTTTCTCTTTCTACGGCTAGATTCGTGTAGATCTAAGTTTATGTTATTTTCGAATTTCTTGGGTTTTGATCTATTTAATCTTTTTATTTCCGAGTTTTGATGGTTCTATGTTGTAGAGTATTTCGTTCTACCCCATTTTGACCTATGGAGGTTCGGATTTGGGCTCCGGATGGTGGAGTTATGAAGCTTGAGAAGTTGGCTCTCATGGTGTTCTTCTTCTCGGAATTTTGGAGAAGATGAACTGTGCTTGACTTGACCGCATGAATATTTTATGCGGCAAGTGTTCTCTTCAACCGCATGGCTGGAAGTACTTTGAGCCACATGAGGGCCGAACTCATCTAGCCGCATAATACTCCGCTCCTCTTGAGCCGCATAGGTCTTGCTTTCCGCTGGCCGTATGAGAACTTCTTTCCCGAGCCGCATGTGCCTTCTGGTCCCGCTAGCCGCATAGACCTGCTTCCCACTTGACCGTATGAGGCTCAATCACCTAGCCGTATGCATCCCTTACTAGTGCCCGCCTTCCGCAGCCGCATGCGCCCCCTTTCCCTGGCCGCATGAGACCCGGTTACTTTCTGGCCGCATAAGGCCCAGTCTTCTCCAACCGCATAAAATCCGACTCCCTTAGCCGCATGCGCCCTGATGAATTCTGCCGCATGGGCTGTTCTCCTCCCAGCTGCATGAGACCATTCCTGGCCGCATATGTCTGAGCTGCATGGCTCTCCTATAGCCATTTGTACTATTATTTTATTATCATTTGCCTATGTCTTGTAACCCCCCCGTGTAACTTGAGTTCTTATGGCCTGCACCTTTACCCCTATTGTATATTTTTACGCCCATTTTATATCTTTATGCCTTTTTATCCTGAACTTGATAATTCCAATTTGATTGACATGATTGAAATGGCCATTGTACCTGGCATAGTGTGACCAAGAACTGACATGTTTGATAGTGGCCCGCCGTGGTGCACTCCTGACATGATAACTTGACCTGTTATACATAACACGACAGTGACCCGTAGTGGTGCACGCTTGACAAGTACCCTGACAATGCTTGATAGTGGCCCGTCGTGGCGCACTATTGATAAGTAATAATGATAATGATAGTGGCCCGTCGTGGCTGTAATGACCCGCTCCGCCCTAGCGGAACGCCGATTCAAACGGCAAGTGCAACGACTCAAATGTGCCGTCGACCCGAAGAGTTGGCATCGACCTGAAGAAGAATCGATTCAAGGCTTACATTGGCCCGTCAAAGATGAATCCAGACTTAGACTTTCAAAGGCGCGCTCGGAGTATCGCTCGACCGGTACGAACATCGCTAAGGTGGGTGGCTCCGATGAACTCGTCTTTGCTTAGCCTAGACATATAACAATACGGACACTATCACGTGAATCGCTAGGCGATAACCCCGTGCATGCTAATAAAGGACTCAACGCACCTAGCTAAGGGAATAATCCCATCTTGTATGCTTGTATAGAATACGGAAAAGAACATAGAAAATGTGAGATCTTTCGCACCGCGCTCTACGCTCGTGCTAAGGCACAAGCTTACATTTATGTTCCTTATGTGTTCAAACAATGAAACAATGAATGGGTTACAACAATAAAACATGAAGACTATCAATATAGTCGTTCCGAGTAGAGTATAGCAACATTGAAAGACTATAGGATCGATGGGTCGCCAAGGCGACTCCCGCACGGGGAGTTACATAATGAATGAATGATTGAAAATGTGAATGCACCAACGAATGAAAGAATGAATAAAAGATAAGAAAGAAAAGAATGGTTAGCGGCAGGTGTGACGGGCACGTGCAATGGGGCTCGCTACCCGCGCTGCACGGACGCTAACCTGGTCGATAACGTAAGAAGGCTAAGGGTTAGCCTACGGCTCAGAGACAGCCGTTAAGTTAAAAAGACAAGTTAATACGAAATAGTCGTGGACAAACGGCACAGGCGAGGGGTGGCGATGTCGTGGCCGTGAAGAAAAAGGGATTCCGCGGCATGATCAAATGGGGCATATGTCGGCCTTGGCGGAATCAAAGGGGGCTTACGGGCTGCCTGGGGGGGGCTTGGCTACCCGGGGGACGTAAGTGCAGGGTATTTCAAGACACTATCAACGTGTACCAGCCGCACGCTCTGAATAGTTGCGAAATACCAAGGGAAAAAGGGTCCAAAATGGCTTGTGATGCCAGCGACCGGTGCATATAGAGTTAAGTGGACTTTACTGGTGGCAATCCACGTGCAAGTCCTTGCATTAAAATTAAAGTAGTCTAAGTTAACTAAATGAAGTAACTTCTGAACAGGCTTGAATATGACACACCAAATAATCGAGAGTACTTCGGCAAAGGAGTTAGAAAACACGCCTACGACGTGCTAGGACCCGAGGCAGGGACACGCCCTTGACATTGAAAGTTCACATGAATTACGTAAAGTCATTTCATATAAATTATTGACTAACTTGGTTTACTTTGTACAGGGAAGGCCGGACGGTAAGTATGGGTAAGTCATGCATATATTTCCATGCGATACTTGTATTCAGCAACACGAGATAGGCTATGATATATGCCATGAAACTGATCCTAAGGCAAGATTAGAAAGACAATGAATAATAGACGGTACACAAAAGTAAATAGAACGTGTTTGGTAATGATAGCATTGTGGGCGAGCTAGCCTCCCCACCAGTGCATAACAATGTATTGATAATCCCACAGTCTGCTTGCAGGATGCAGGAGACGCCGGCGGGTGCGGAGCTTCCATCGAACGTGTTAAGGCGCGGAGCCAACTCTGGGGCCTTGGAACGTTGCAAGAAGCTGAAGCACCCTATACAGGACATAATGTATTGGAACATCGCCATGAATCATTCCATCTTGTAAGCCACTTGGCACTCCTTTTATATTTTAGAGAGAGAGCTCGAGCGACTTGTAATATCGGCCTAGCACCGCTTGTAACCTTCTTGAATATCAATAAAGAGTTCGAATTCACTTCTACTTGCGTTTATTTACTTTTCGCTGCAATGGGGACACTCTGTACGACTCTGTAGCCTAGCTCAAATCGGCCGTCTCTGGACTTGGCCTTGCACGGGCGCAACCTAGGCCCATGCGGCATCACGTCTTAGCGAGGACGATCGCTCCTACGGGAGCGGGGCGTGACAGATTGGTATCAAAGCACGACTTTACGTCCTTGGACTTCACGTCGATCTCTCAGTTTTGAAAGCTCGTTGAAACAAAAGAAGTATATGCTCTCTCTCGTTGTGTCTTGGGATGTTCCATACTATAAGTCTAATATTTTCAAAAGCTCGTACGAGTACTCGGTTGGACGGGATCGATAGGCGAAGGCCTTTGTGCCACCACGACGGACTTGAGTTGGAAGGAACCGATGTTAAGAGTTAGCAAACGTAGTGCGTGCTTGAATGAGCTTACGCTGACAGCAAACAAGTACACAAGACCAAAGTATAGATCGAACGGGTTGGCTATACATACGGCCTTCTGGCTAAGTTGTGCCGCGTATCGCGCACCTCGACTTTTGGGTGCAATTGGCTTGCGAGCGATATCAAGTATCGCTCGATCGAGAACAGAGATACACTTTGAGTGTCTATCGATAGGAACGCTATCGAGTTAACGCTTAGGCGTACCTAAAAGATTGGCTTGGATTTTGAGGATTAGTGCGAACGACTTAGTACGTCGAGGCGACGTGAGCGATTACACTATAAATTCATCGAACGAATCTGAAGGATGTCTTAGCGCATGACGTGAACGTGATTGAGGACTAGATCGTATAGCTTGAATCCGAGTGGTGTATGTGATAGGTTCGGAGAAGAATAAAAAATGAGTGTCGACAACTAGTCGAGTGGCTCGAACCCTGAGTGGTGTATGGACGTCATAGAAATTGTTCGAGCGAGACTAAAGAAGTTATGAATCGTACGAGTATGTCGGCAAGCGATGCGATCGTGCAAAGCCTTAGAACGTGTCACGCTTAGTTGGTCGTGACTTCAAAAGTCCCGAACGAGATGTCGATGGACAACTTGTCAATGGGCAACGCGAGTTAGAAAATGGTTCGGAAGGATGAATAAAAATGAATGATCTTGATCGAGGAAACTTAGAGGATCGTGCGTACGATTTCGGATTGATTCAAATGAATTGTGACTTGAGTTTGAACAACGATCTTGAAACTAGCTTGAGGAATAGCAGTTGAACTTGATCTTGAATATTAAATGAAATTGTGGAATATCCAACTCGGACAACGGCATCAAACGCACGACTCGAAATCGGCTGCAAAGGAAGATTGTCAGGTTACGCATATCATCGATGGTATTGAGACGTATCAAAGATCGATATGCGATAACTCGAGGGTACTCTGACTCGGCGAATGACGATCGTGTAAATGTCATTGTTCCGTTGGATGATATACTTGGGATGTTAAAAATGTGTCGAGAAAAAGATAGACTTGGCTCGAGAATTTTCTAGTTGAACGCATGACGGTCAGACTGTCAAAATTGATTTGGCTTTGATAAAAATGAGAATGCTTGGATTTGCTTCGTTGACAACCACAACATTGACGTTCTTGTCTTATGCGAGCGCAACTCCAGCCTCGTACATGCGTCGTGCCGGATTAGGACGATCACTCCGCGTGAGCGCTGATATGGTGATTCATACAGCGGGAGTGATTGAACTTGGATGACGTGGCAATTTGATTGCTTTGACTTGTGGTTTGACGCGAAGGTAAACTTGAGAAAGACTTGGTGTGCTTGATGATTAAACTTGAGGATTAAGTAGGTCCAATCCGCCTATCGAGAATGAGTTAGTCTAAACTTAAACAAGAGTTACGCCCCGATGAGAATAATTATTCCACGGGAGCGTTGCATGGTGATTCATGAACCACCGTGGATAATCGGACTCGCGTGAGATTGGGACACAATATATTATCGAGCTGGATGACCTCGTGATCGAATACATGAATTGGATTGAACGGATATGTGAAGTATGTCGATTGGGTGATTTGAATGGATTCGAATATGCGCAACGAATACATTAATGCGAATAGGTGATCGTGCTCGATGTTTAGAAATCTGAGTGACGCGAGCCTGGGTAAAAAATCTTGTACTACCAACTTTGGTTTGACCCTAGGATTGGGGTCAGTATTGGTATTATTGTTGGGGAACTATGATTCCAATCCTGACATTGACTTAGCCTTGAAAAAATGGCCTAGCGGATAGGCGGACGATTCTATGCCAAGTGATTGAACCTGTGTTATTTACGTTATCGTCTGGACGGATGATAGACTTGGGGCAACAAGACTTAGAGTAAGGACGTCGAACTGGGGGTGTGCATAAACGACGGCGAGATTGGCCCAAACGAAGGAAATGATAGAAATGGATGATACGCAAAGTAAAGTTGGTATAGCGAATCAAATCATCTCGAGGACCGAGATAAACGATATGTGATGCACACATGAGTTCGATTTTAAATCAAAGTTAGCAAACGATCGGCAAATCAAAACTATCACGAGTAGCTTGTCCGACTTCGTTAATCGCTAAGCTTGGTTGAAATGTACGTATTCGGGGGATGCCTTGAATATGTGCACGATCCAAACTCAGCGTTGTGATGAACTCGAATGCAGCTGCGAGTGGATGTTGCGATGCGCATGGATGATGGAGTGAGTTTGCCTCAGCCTACGACCCTCGCGTTTGATGAATTTCGACGTGCCTCGTGTGACTATTACAGCCCCATAACAAGGCGCAATAGCAACCAAGTCGAAGAAATGCTTAAATTGAATAAGTACCATCAACTCTAAAATGAATGAAAAATAATTCAATAAAAATCGACCAAACGTATGCGACACGGAACTTGGAAAGGTACCGAGCATGGTTCGATGCCATCGAACGATAAAGCCATTCGATAAGGATTGTCTAAGAAACGTGACGACACGAGTCAAGGAACGGTAGGATGACCTGCACTCAGGAAGTCTCGAGGACGAGACTTGTTTTGAGTGGTGTATTATGTAATGACCCGCTCCGCCCTAGCGGAACGCCGATTCAAACGGCAAGTGCAACGACTCAAACGAGCCGTCAACCCGAAGAGTTGGCATCGACCTGAAGAAGAATCGATGCAAGGCTTACATTGGCCCGTCAAAGATGAATCCAGACTTAGACTTTCAAAGGCGCGCTCGGAGTATCGCTTGGCCGATGCGAACATCGCTAAGGTGGGTGGCTCCGATAAACTCGTCTTTGCTTAGCCTAGACACATAACAATACGGACACTATCACGTGAATTGCTAGGCGATAACCCCGTGCATGCTAATAAAGGACTCAACGCACCTAGCTAAGGGAATAATCCCATCTTGTATGCTTGTATAGAATATGGAAAAGAACATAGAAAATGTGAGATCTCTCGTACCGCGCTCTACGCTCGTGCTAAGGCACAAGCTTACGTTTATGTTCCTTATGTGTTCAAACGATGAAACAATGAATGGGTTACAACAATGAAACGGGAAGACTATCAATATAGTCGTTCCGAGTAAAGTATAGCAACATTGAAAGACTATGGGACCGATGGGTCGCCAAGGCGACTCCCGTATGGGGAGTTACATAATGAATGAATGATTGAAAATATGAATGAATCAACGAATGAAAGAATAAATAAAAGATAAGAAAGAAAAGAATGGTTAGCGGCAGGTGTGACGGGCATGTGCAACGGGGCTCGCTACCCGCACTGCACGGACGCCAACCTGGTCGATAACGTAAGAAGGCTAAGGGTTAGCCTACGGCTCAGAGACAGCTGTTAAGTTAAAAAGACAAGTTAATATGAAATGGTCGTGGACAAACGGCACGGACGAGGGGTGGCGATGCCATGGCCGTGAAGAAAAAGGGATTCCGCGGCATGATCAAAGGGGGGATATACCGGCCTTGGCGGAATCAAAGGGGGCTTACGGGCTGCCTGGGGGGGCTTGGCTACCCGGGGGACGTAAGTGCAGGGTATTTCAAGACACTATCAACGTGTACCAGCCACACACTCTGAATAGTTGTGAAATACCAAGGAAAAAAAGGGTCCAAAATGGCTTGTGATGCCAACGACCGGTGCATATAGAGTTAAGTGGGCTTTGCTGGTGGCAATCCACGTGCAAGTTCTTGCATTGAAATCAAAGTAGTCTAAGTTAACTAAATAAAGTGCCTTCTGAACAGGCTTGAATATGACACACCAAATAATCGAGAGTACTTCGACAAAGGAGTTAGAAAACACGCCTACGACGTGCTAGGACTCGAGGCAGGGACACACCCTTGACATTGAAAGTTCATATAAATTACGTTAAGTCATTTCATAAAAATTATTGACTAACTTGGTTTACTTTGGACAGGGAAGGCGGACGGTAAATATGGGTAAGTCATGCATATATTTCCATGCGACACTTGTATTTAGCAACACGAGATAGGCTATGATATATGCCATAAAACTGATCCTAAGGCAAGATTAGAAAGACAATGAATGATAGACGGTGCACAAAAGTAAATAGAACGTGTTTGGTAATAATAGCATTGTGGGCGAGCTAGCCTCCCCACCAGTGCATAACAATGTACTAATAACCCCACAGTCTGCTTACAGGATGCAGGAGACGCCGGCGGGTGCGGAGCTTCCATCGAACGTGTTAAGGCGCGGAGCCAACTCTGGGACCTTGGAACGTTGCAAGAAGCTGAAGCACCCTATACATGATATAATGTATTGGAACATCGCCATGAATCATTCCATCTTGTAAGCCACTTGGCACGCCTTTTATATTTTAGAGAGAGAGAGCTCGAGCGACTTGTAATATCGGCCTAGCACCGCTTGTAACCTTCTTAAATATCAATAAAGAGTTCGAATTCGCTTCTACTTGTGTTTATTTACTTTCCGCTGTAATGGGGACACTCTGTGCGACTCTGTAGCCTAGCTCAAATCGACCGTTTCTGGACTTGGCCTTGCACGGGCGCAACCTAGGCCCGTGCGGCATCACGCCTTAGCAAGGACGATCGCTCCTACGGGAGCGGGGCGTGACAGTGGCGTACTCTTGACAAATCAATTCATTGGCCTGGACACCGTGGATGATTGTGCTTGTATAAACTACTAGTCTGGTTGTGTCTTGCATCATGTCTAGGTCATGATCCCTGAGTACCACGGTCAGGGATTCATACTGAATCTGGCTAGGTTAATGACTAGATTGATCAAATAGTTCATGGAGAATTTCCCAGTTACCTGTTGCCCCTTTGGTCCCGGCCTTATATATATATATATATATATATATATATATATATATATATATATATGGGATTTGTTGCTATCCGTCGAGATGAGCGCACTTCCAGTCCGCCGTCGAGTGTGGTACCTTAGGACACATGTATCTTACTACAGTGTGTCTGCTATATCATGCAATCTTTTCCTGTTCTTGCTGGGATCACTCAGGTAGTAACAAACAGGTAACCGGACATGGAATTCTCATTGCATCTTGCTAGTAACTAGGCATGTGATAACCCTAGTTAGTTAAAGTATCAAGTCGTAATCTTTGCTTGGCCGTGATTGATTGGATGGAGTCTAGTCCAGCTTTGCCTCATCCTGACCCTGTACAAATTCTAACATGACATGATTACTTGTGCTTGCCTTAAACAATAAAGATCAGGGGACCAGTTTCATTCAGACGAAGGGTTACAATCCTGGTTCTTGTTTGGTTTACGGGTTGTAACCTGGCTCCCGGAACAGTTCTGTGTTCTCTTTTCGTTTATTGTCTTGTTGTACCCCATGATAGGCTCGACATGCTTTACCTCACTTCAATATCATGATTATTTACATGGCCAGATTTCTTATATTATTTTGCTGATAAATGGTGGGAGAATCCAAGTTCCGTTCAGACGAAGGGTTACAACCCCGGTCCTTGTTTGGTTTACGGGTTGTAACCTGGTTATCTGAATAGTCCCATGGTTATCTCGTCGTATATCACATGTTATATTTTTCCTTAATTTTTGTCTTTATTATCTTACTATTATTGTGCTAATTACTGGTTTTAGTTCCTAAGTGAAGCCTCCTTTGTGGCACTTGCTCGTTCTGGGGTCTGACACAGCTAATTTTGTATGGCCAGATACCGGAGCAGCAGCAATGGATCTACCTGCTTTCCAGCCCGATGGTGACCGCCAGACGTAACTACGGCAACGAGTGGGTTTCTTTTTGTTCTTCAACTGCAATTGTACATTATTCTTTTGAGGCATTTAGCCGACGAGCACTTGTTAGCTCGATGCACTTTACTTTCTGTCTGCTTACGGGCTGTAATCATGATTGGCAACTCGAGGTTGATTATGTATGACTTAACTCTTGCTAGTCCTCACATTTTGTACGACTAGCTTCATGATCATCTGGATGTGTAATGTTTGGGATGCCTTACAATTGTATATCTGGTGGTCGTGCATCTTGTAACATCTACTTACTTGCTTGTGATTGAGACACTAGGCTTGTTATTGACCTTAAGAGACTGATGGATTGTAGATAAACCCTCATATATCTAGACAGTCGTGACCGTATACTGAGGTGGATTCCATTAATTTTATTATACGTAGCTGGCTATGTCTGCCCCCGCTCTCCAGTGTTCTGGTTCTGGGACGTGACAGCCGAAGCAGCTATGGGAAACAGGGGCGTACACGTATGTTGCTTCGAAAAAACAAAATTTTCAGATGCGGGCAGCACTAATATGGACAAACAACGACTTTTTGACTTATGGAATGTTATCTGGATGGAGCACTCATGGTCGGCTTTCATGTCCGTATTATATGGACCGCACTAAAGCTTTTCGTTTGAGACACGGAGGAAAGCCATGCTTCTTTGATTGTCATCGGCAGTTCTTGCCGAAAGACCATCCGTACCGTAGGAACAGAACTGCATTCCGTGCCGGAGCTATGGAGAAGGGCGATCCACCGCCAATGTGGTCCGGAGAGGACACATGGGAGCAACTAAAAGAAATCCCAAGTGCTATTGAAGATCCTACAATGAGCAGCCATTGCAAGGGATTTGGCAAAGATCATAACTGGACCAAAAGGAGTATATTTTGGGATATGCCATATTGGAGCACAAATCTGATTAGACATAACCTTGACGTCATGCATATCGAGAATAACGTGTTTGATAACATAATTAATATTGTAATGGACGTCAAGGGAAAGATAAAAGACAATCAGAAGGCTAGATTGGACTTAGCCGAAATATGCAGACGCCCTATATTGCACATGATAGACAATGGAAAGGGAAAGCTTTCGCGGCCTAAGACAATCTACTCGCTAGACAAGGAGGACAAAGTGAGACTTTGTAGATGGATCCAGGACTTAAAATTTTCAGACGGATACGTCTCCAATCTAAGAAGATGTATCAACATAAAGGAGTGTAAACTGATCGGAATGAAGAGCCACGATTGCCACGTATTCATATAGATGTTATTTCTAGGCCGAGTTTTAGAAGTTTTACTTAATGCTAGTGCATTAGTATTAATTTTTAGCGACCACGTGAGAATTCATATAGATGTTATTTCTAGGCCGAGTTTTTGAGGCTTAGGGAGGCCGGGCCGACACTGTCAGAGGGAGCTGGTGCTAGCACTTCCCAGCAGCACCCGGTCGCAGCTCAGTTAGATGACGAGCTGTGGACGAGGGTCGTTGGTGGCATGCATAGGGGTACGTACTATGGTACGGGCTCCTATGGTGCCTTCATTGCGTCACAGTCCTCTACGACCGCCACTAGTGTGCCCGGCCCCGCACAGACTGAGGAGTCGATCCGCCAGCAGGAGAGTGACGTCCTTGCACAGATCGCAGCTCTGCGTGACGAGATGCTGCAGAGAATGAAGGTGCTGCATAAAGATGATTCTGCGCTCATCTCACGCTTTGAGAGGCTGGAGGAGACTACGGAGGCGCTGCAACAGATGACTCGTGCTACGCAGGAGGCTACGCAGCGGTTGACCGAGCAGATACAACATTTCCAGGAGATGGCAGCGGAGCGACCGTCTGCTGGTACGCCGGGAGCATGGTCTACATCCGGCCGTACACGGGAGGACATGCTCGTCCACCTGTTATCACCGGAGGAGTATCAGACGATCCTGATACTGCAAGGACAGTCATCTGGTAGCGCTCCTCCTCCAGCACCGGGTCCAGCTCCATGCGATCAGTAGTTGAGGATATTGTGTTTGTACTGTACTATATTTTTCACTTTGTACGTATTTGGGGATATTCAGCTTTTTCGTTGAGGATATTGAGTTTGTACGTATTTACGGATATTGATTTGGTTTGTTCAGGATATTATATATTGACATTGTTTGTTGCGGACAGTATTTTTTCTTTATATTTTTTGTATATTCTGGAATGTATTGTGCGTACCGGTGTTGAGTGTTCCACCGAGGGAGTCGGCGAACCCAGGGATTGGATTATGTATCTTGTATTTTGTATTCTGTATTTTGGCTCAGGCTCCAGCTCCATTTGCATTCTGGAACCTATTTTTTATATTTTTTTAACTTAGCGACGTTAATATTCGTCGCTACATTTTAGCGACGGTAATAAATATCGCTAAAAGCTGACGTGGCAAAACGTGGCACCAAATCTGATGTCAGCTCGTCGTCGCCAAAACGTCGCGAACCTGTCGCTAAACGGCGACCAAATCCTAACGTCGCCTTATACGTCGCTAATTAGCGTCAACGAAGAAACGTCGCACATAACGTCGCTAATTAGCGAGGTTATTGACGTTGCTAAATAACGTCGCCTTAGCGACGTTTTGCGACGTTTTCTCGTTTAGCGACACGTTTTTTTTTCGTCGTTCACGCAACGTCGCCATAAACGTCGCTAAATTCTCTTAGCGATGTTTTCATCGAGTATAGCGACGTTTTGTAACGTCGCTAATCTGACAAATTTTTGTACTGTACAAACAATAGTCATGACTGTCAGAATCATGTCATTCCTAAGACAGAGAGTTTTCTGTCTAATTAGGACTGTCAAAATTCTGAAGTCATCACTATTGTTAGGAATATCAGAATCATGACAGTTCTTAGTCGTCCCTAACTCCACTACAACGAATTCATGGACTTCTAAAACCCTTATAATTGGGTTCAAAATCATCAATATGATATTCGAAATATTCAAATCCAAACATACACTAATTGAAATCTAAAATAAAGCTAAAATTTGTTGTATTCAAAGAACTAAATTAAAATGTAGTTAGAAATGAAGAGATAAAGAAGAGGAATTGTCACGACCCACACCCGCTTTTTCGGATACGAGACGTGTCCAAGCCAGCCTACGCCGCAGAGTCGGCGGTAGAACGCTCTCAAGCCCGCAAGAATAAATGCTCAAGAAATACAACATTTGCTACTCATTCACATTTCTAGATTATTACAACAGTTACAATATTTATAATTAAAGGAAAATACAAAGTTTTACAATTAATGAAATGATACGATGGCTATCTATTTCTAAGTTGTCTTTAGCATACCCAAGTCTTCCCCAGTGTTAAGAGTGATAGCGGCTAAACCTGAAAAATGTTGGTTATCCAGTCAGGATTGGAACAAGTACACAAACCGATGACAATGCAAAACATAACAGAATTAACAAGACATGAAAATAGCATATGAGATATGAAAGCTGTAAGAAAACTGATGACATAGCACGATAGAGAAGTAAACAAGGAAAAACTAATAAAAGACATCTATCTAGGTGGTGTGAAATATCCTTTCGACATGTGAACGGCTAGGGGGTAAAATCCGGCATACTGCACGTGTCGTGTGCAGCAGCTATCGTTCAAGAATAGACATATTGGGATATTTCTGGGTAGTCCACATGTATACTAAGATATTTCCCCTCCCGAAAACTCCGTGTGACGAGCGTGCCAACAAGCAGTAAGATATATGTATAGACATGAAATGAAAAGACTACTATAAATCGGAAAGCAATCAGAAAGTGCACTTGCCTGAGGTCCTTAGCTAGAAAAACCAATAGTAATATACCACTCAAAGAGCCACAATCAGTCAACACATGTAGAAGTCTCCGGATGCTGAAATAAACAGTACCATTATTCTCAAAATAGTCAAATTAGCTAGGATTGCCTGTCCTTAAGTCCAATTCTGAACACAGGGGCAAAACGGTAATTTCGGACAAAAACGATGTCCGCCGTTGGACCCGCTTTGCACCGAAAAGCGTGCCAGAGTCAACGGTCTCTAAAGTCATCAAACTACATGTCTACGGATCCAGTTTTTCGATACGAACCCAACCGTATGTCCAGAGTTGGATTTCGGCGGGCCGTGCACAAAATCGCCCGTTGAGTGGGACCGTGGGGCCCGCAAAACGGTGATTTTATCGACGGTCTCAGAATCGGACCAAACTTGGCATACACGACCAAAAAAATGATACGGTTCTGTTGGCGTAAGTTTCATCTCGATCTGACGAGCGTGCACAAAGTTATGACTGAATTTGCATTGGACGGATACGGGGCGATTCCGACGGATACGCGTCGAATTCGTCGCGCACACGCGACCAATTTGAATTCCGTCAAAGCCCACACGACCACGAAGCTGTTATACAGCTTTCGATCCTTTCGGTTCACGACCACGTCGTCCGGAATGGCGGGACGCACGTCGTGTGGAGGAATTTCTAGTTTTCGAAAACAGGTTTTTCACAAACTTTGGGTTCGAATATCTTTACATCCTGTGAATGAAAGATTAAACTAAAAGAAAGGATTTGAAGGGCTACATGTGGCCTAAAAATATCATTCAGAAAAGTTTCTAGAATTTCTAACAGGTTGATCAGAATCAATCTCGAAACATGGGGTTTCGACTGTTTTAATACCCTGTTTTCGGTTGGTTTTACGCCGACTTTGCGTCGATTTTGCGGGGAATCTAACGCATGACGAGAGAATCTTTTTAAAGGGAAAGGAAGGCCTATAGGTTGTGAGTTTACCAGAGAAGACGGGAGGCAAAACGATCCACGGTGCGCGACGAACAGTCGCTGCGAAGTCGGTTCGAGACACCACGATACTGCTGTCGTTCCTGCGCGCTGTCGCTCACGCGTGCGCGGGGATTACGGCTCTGTCGCCGCCGGCCAACGGCCGGCCGCCATGGCGGCGACGCGGGGGACGCGCGCGCACACACGCGGGGATGGGGCGTCGAAGTTGGCGGCACGGAATTAGGGTTTTGGTGTGATCGATCTCTCGCTTTCTCGGTCTCTTCTATATATATATATAAAGTCTGCTGTTGCTGTTACGAGAGGATTGGGTTCATTCCTGTGGGTCCGATTTGGATTGAACGCTGTGGGGGTGGGGGTTCATCTATTCTATTTACTTCATTGCTTAATCAATAGTTTTTGTATAAATGTCTCTATATGGTTCCATGCTATATGCGACCAAGTGAAGTGCACGTGAAGCTCATAGCTGATGGCAATCAACTACAACTTGACTAAGCTAATGTATGGTTGTATGCATACATGTTGTTGCAGCAACTTGCAACTTAATATATTGAAATGAATTGAATTGAATTTCATTTCCATTCAATTCAAACATTCATTTCATTTCATTTCAATTCAATTCAAACATTCATTTCATATTAAATTAAGAATACTTAGAAAAATATTAGTAGATCACCAATACGGAATACAGCATAATCATACCAATAAAATAAATAATAATAAAATATTTTAAAAAAAATTTGGGAAGGGGAGTTACAAATCTACCCACCTTAAAATAATTTCGTCCTCGAAATTCTGTCTCATACTATTCCTTAAATTTTTATTTCCTCGAAATAGTTGTATCCTCCTTCTAGCCATTTTGTAACTACGAAACTCCGAGGACTTCTACCCACCTTTGGTCACACTACTCCCTAGATGGTATGTCCCTAAAACTTGATAATCTACCAGCTACTTGCTAAAAATGGATCTCTATTGCTTTTTGCCTCTATAATCCTCTCTTACCCAAAATCTAACAAACAACAAATTTACACAAGTAGCTACGAAATATTGGTAAATACTAATGACCATTCATCGCTCTGGAATAATAAGGGCAGAAAAATAAGGAAAATAATTGAGGGCAAACATGAAGTCTCAAGAACGGTAGAGAGTTTTCAATGATGCCTGTAGAAAGAGAGTTTATGAGCCAAAGACTTATTTGCTAGATTGGGCTACTCTAGTTTAGTTACTTGTTAAATCGAAGGACCCTTCGTGTCTTGGAGGGTCGCTCCATCCGTGCAATACGGAAATTCCGTTCCCGAAATTCTAAACAAGGTTCCAAAATAGAACGAAATTGGGGAAATCAAGATTGTGATCTTTTCCGTGGTTATTTAAACACACGAGCAAGGGATATCACTCGTTGGTTGGATGAATCTTGGATTTCAATCTATATGGATTGGACAAGATCCTAATGATAAAACTCTTCCTACTAGATTAGGGTATCCTAGAATAGGTTTCTATCCAAGGTTTGAGCTAGTTGGCCGTCAGGTTGGTTAGCTAGGTCCCTAAAGCCCAAATGCGCCTTCCGTGACTTTTGTGTTTAAGTAGCACATGGGGCCTCAATTGGGTGGCACACTAGTGGCATATGCGTAGTGGGCTTCGAGTAGGTCATAACCATATATTGGGCCGAGTGAACTGAGTCAAGGTTAAGTCTCTAATTGTAGTCGGGAAGTTTACCGGTACTATGATAAGGGTTATAGTTAGTCCTTTTGTCCTGAAAGTCGTACCATAAAAATAGAGTACAAGGGGACGGGTTTGAGTGGGACATGATATACCTAGGTGAAGGTGGACTCGTCTAGATCTTACATATAAAATTTGTTGGAAGGTAACAGTTTGTCTCGTGCTCCGAATATTAATGGCACGACCGGAGACACACAAGGATCTAAATGGAAAGTGGGAGTCCATGGGGCTCTAATAATCATCCTAATAGGAATTGTTCTAATCAATCGGTAATCCTGGTATATCCTAAAAGTTTTAGAAGACTCACAGTCTACCCACCTTAGAGGCTAGGATATGGTGGCAAGGTTCCTGTCAAAGGGCTGGCCGATGGTAGCTACACTTGCATATACAACTATCACAGTCATGGGGATACTCGGTATCTATCTATCAATTACGAGCTTTCGTCTTTCTAATTGGTGTCACGACCCGCACCCAATATTTGGGCATGAGCCGTGGGTACGTCCAGCCTACGCCGCGGAATCGGCGGTAGAGCGCTGTCTAGTCATCTCCACAGTTCACAAATACAACCACGCAGTTTATAAATGTACACAAGGATCAAAATTGCAATTAAATCTCAACAGAAGGTTGTAAGACACAATATGTATGGTGAAAGGAACAAATTGATATTGAGTAAGATCACCAAGTATAGAGACCAAGATGATAGAATAAATGATCTCAATAAAATGTGTAAAAGAATCCACTACACAACTCACATAATCCAATAATAAAATACAATCAAAAGTCTAAGTGAGTTACATAAGCTCTAAAAATGCTGCCGAGCTAATAATCTCCTGCGGAGGGTAGCCCCGCATCCAAGTCCTCCTGTATGATCAAGTCGGGGTCTTCTGTCTGCTCATAAAAGGTGGTACAAAACTCCTCTAACTCATCACCTAAAATGTTGGTTATCCCGTCAGGATTGGAACAAGCACACAAACTGAAAAACTATCCTCAACATAACAGAATTTACAGTACATGAATATGACATATGTAAAGAAAACTGAGCAGTAATATGATAACATGGTATATCTAGAATGACGTATGAATCGTAGAGTAATATGTCAACTGGAATGAATAAGAAAGCATAGTGACATGTCAATTGGTGAACCTACTACAAGAGTTTTCTATAGTGCATTGAAATATCATTTTCGACATGTGAACGGCTAAGGGGTAAAATACGGCTCACTGCACGTGTCGTGCGCAGCTGCTATCGTTCAAGATTAGACATATTGGGATAGAAAGGGATGTTCACATGTCTAATAAGGTATTTCCCCTCCCGAACAGTACTCATGAACCCAATAAGTCATAAAAGAGCTAAACAAGGTACAGAAAATAGGGGTTCATGTTTCTCACTCGTGTGTCCATCGTGTCATCAAACAAAGAACATATGAATGTATACTGCACAAACCATCAGTATCAGAAGTAAAACAGAAAGTGTACTTGCCTGTCGTCCTGTGCTGCGAATTCCAACCTAAGGTTGAGTTGGAGTCCAAGTAACCTGTTGTTTATGAATTTACCATGTCAAGATACAAATTTGAAATCATTCTAAAATCTACTTAAAGCTAGGCTTTTATGTTTATTATCTAACCTCATGGTTTGATTCTACAGATTATGGTTTGGTCCACTGCCCCACTAGTATAGCCCTTAACCTCACTTATACTCAAAATGATTATTGTTAAGTGCCTAACCCTTGAAACACTAACAATGCAATAGGTAATCTTGTAGTCATATAATGTACCCTGTCATAACACTACTCAGGTGGTGCTATTGTGTCCTGATGTGGCTACCCAAGTTGCAGTATTCAAGTGTCTACCTAGCTCCCTGTTTTCCCTGCCCCTTACCCTCTGATTTAGTACCTTATTTCCTAATATTGTGGCACACCTGTGTTATAGGTAGGGTCAATGACTGCATGTGGGATTAGCCATCACAGACACTCTGGTTTCATGAGAACAAGTATGATGCAAATCCTGATGCTAAAATCAGTTGAAAACTGAACTCAATGACTGGGGACCATAATGAGACTAACTTAGCTGAAACCTGGACTCAAAAACTGAGGCTAATGATATATTCAGTAATGTGATGACTGCACTCAACTGGAATTAATTGATGCCAATAATCAGTTGCTATCTGGACCATCCCTGGCCACTGGGTCAGTTCTTCTCTATATGAGGGGATTTTCAGGAGCATCAATGGCAGTTGTGTTAAGATTCTGTAAGATTAACCATAATGAACTGAAAGGTTGGTTGTGTAGAGATGAATATAGATCTCTCCATACGTAGAAGATGAGGCATGAAGTGTAACAGGTGGAATCACATAATCGATTTGCACATAAATAGACCATTGAACTACATAATCCTATGACCCCAGGTCTTCCACGCATACTTCACCCTATTATATCACCAGGTGTGCATTTTCTTACAACTAGAAACAGCCCCAAGTCATTTCCCATGCTGGCCAGACGGCAGCACATCCTATTGGCAGAAGTTAACTCCTAATGCATACAAGGATGTTGGCATCTATACACATATAGGTAAAGCTATTAAATCCTCAAAGTTGGACTGGATTAGCCCATATTTAGTCTAATATGAGGCTAGAGTCATGGACACCCATTTACTCTGGTATCCCAGGTATTAACCATACACACTCACATGTCTTTTCAAAGGTAAAAGGGCTATCATTTACACACAGGTACAAGATATATCCTGATGAGACCTCACACATTCTCTACATACATTAGAACATGGTATACAGGAACTGTGATGCATCCAAAGCTGCCATTTACCCAGGCACTCTATTTGAACCTGATACTTCTCAACCAGTATTTGGATTTGAATTCAACTCTCCTAACCTATCTAATGAGTACTATGACTGAACACATTAAGACAAGATGATATGACTTCTTGATAGCTAAGTGCAGGTCAATTTGAATGGGATGCAGGCAGGGTATTGTATATGATTTTTGAGCTAAACGAGATGCAAACCACAAGGTGCATTGAATGCTAATTCTGCTACAAATCAGTCTGTAACAGGTCATACAGACCTCTTACTCTTAGTACATAGGTTCACAGCTCTTCCCCTAAAATTGACAGGAAAACTTGACCAATATATATACTTACTTGAAAGTCTTATTGGAATGGCAGCACCTATAGTTTACTCTGTGCAGTCCAGCTTGAAGGTCCAGAGCAGAGCATTAAAAGAATTTCCCTTGCAGGTAGGAGGGTTGTGTGTAGTAAGGTTCAGGTAAAACAAACAGCAGTAATAGGCATGGGGTGTAGAATATCTAAGTGTAAAGTGGTTTGAAAAACAGGACACCTAAATAATACTTGCTTGATAACTCATGTTTTGGCAAAATTATACAGGTGGGGTAGTCACTGGTACTCCATGAACTCTCCATAGACTGTATGTTTGTGTACCAACTCTGGTATTCATCTTGTACCAAAACTGTGGTGAGTGCAGTTGTAGGACACTTCACGATCACACCTATAGGTATGCAGCCTTGTTCATGGATGAACATAACTTGCTGTATTAAGGCCAACTCACTCTTGCCTTGTAAACTTCCTGGTATTTAGATAACTAAATATGACATTTGGGATAATTGGACCTATTCCTTGGTTCTGCTACAGGGACCAAAGGCACCTCCCTCCATTGTTTAGATGAGAAGAGAGTATGGTCACTCCTAAACAGATTTTTGGAAGGGAAGGGCTAACTACTTGCATTGGCATTACAACTTAATTAGGGGTTGAACATTAACTCAGGGCAATTCCTGTGAAGGAGCCTTAATTCAGATTTGTAGCTTGTACTAAAACCTTGCAGGAGATGTAATGTGTCTATTTGATTGCATGATATCTATACTAGATAGGGTGTAACAGTCCTGTCAGCCACTGGACAGGTGATGGACAGCAGGGACAAGTCCACATGGTGTTAGGTTGAACCCTTACTTAGCCCTTGAATCTACCCCCTATGGACAGCTCTGATTTCACTTAGATACCCAGGACACCTAGGCCACTGTCATACTAGGGAAATAGTTCCTTGGGTTGAAGTGAATTTTAGGTACATTGTTTCTATGGTACATGGGTCAATGTGAGTCATTAGTAGATGGTTTCCCATTCGATTTGTGCCATGAGCATGCCACTACTAGCCTTATTCCCTTTGATATCTAGCCTTAATATTCCAACCTTTGCCATGCCCTTGAGATACCTGGACTAGGATTCTCTTTCCTTAGGCTGCGCCAGGGATTCCCTATTGGATTACTGATGTAACAACCTTATCAATGCTACCCATTGGTCGAGTGTATCTCTGTTCTTGATGCCTGTTCTATCAATCATCTATGGTGCAGTACATAACCCCCCCCCTGTGTTACCATATGTACCCAGGTTTATGGCTACTCTTGTACTCGGCTAAGAATTTCAACAAACACATACCCCTCTCTTCTAAAGTATTGATTAAACTACATTAACCTAGTCTAAGAGTTGATTGGTACTATGAGTAAATTCATGGTGGATGGGAGTACCTGTCAACGACCTGCTGCCTGGACTTCCTGGTGATCCCTCGAGTTGCAGAGCAGTTTAGGGTTTTAGGAAAGCAAGTACATGGCGATCTCGCATCTCTATTTATACTAGGGTTTTGATGGTGTGGGAGGATAGGATTGAATAATTCCTCTGATATTACGAGCTGGATTCGAATTCTCCCAATCCAGGGATTCGAATTTGGCCGTTTAAATTTTAAACTGGAAAATCTCATTCCAGCCCCTCCTATTTTCTAATATTTGGCTTAGGCCCTCCCCTGCACTTATATCTTTACAAACAGGTCCTAAAATATATATATATATATATATATATATATATATATATATATATATATATATATACATATTCTTAACTTTAGCTATTAGGCATCACTCATGAATAATTAATACAATATTTACTAAAACAATTTGGGGGAAAAAATGGGTTAGGGGCTCACAATTGGTGAAAGACAACCAATAAAGAGTTCAAAAGAGATGTCACTGAATACAATTACATGATACAAGGGCAAATGCATATTTCAAGAGGAATTATCAAGGCAGTCGTGGATGAGATCCTAGAGACATTTACATCTCAATCCACGTAAGGAAATTAGATGAAGAGCGAACCAAATGCATCGTGGTTGATCAGACCGTAATACATTGATTCTGATTAGACAATATGTTAGCGGGCGTCCCCAATAAACATATGTCTTAAATCAAGCTTGATAAAAGAGAAAGCTTGCAAAACTAGGCTGTAATAGCAGAATTGGTCGAGAGAGTCGAAATATAAATATGCGAGATTTTTGAAATGAGGAATAAGTAGTTTGAGTTTTGGGAGAATCAATCCTTACATGGTGTTCTTGCTCATACAGTCTTCCTACTATCTTCCTATCAATAAGGTCTTGGTCGACTAATGAGTTATGGAACTCTAAATTCTATATTCTAGGTAAATCCTTGGTTCCGTGATTCAGATATGATAGGCTATCAGACACTCTACCTATATTGACACAAGGGTATCTAAGATCTAAAGAAGTCAACGAGAACATAGTTTCTGCAATGTTCTATAACCTATGATCCTCAAAATGGTTTCATTTCTATGGATTGTGCCTCGCTAGTGCGCTGCTGGCTGCAGTGAACCCACATTCTCCACTCTCAACTAATTGACGATAGTGCGTTGCTGTCTAAACTTTATGGGTTAGCTAATATTTATTTAACTATATCGTAAAAATTTATGAGCCTCTAGATATTCAAACAAGTTGACTAAAATAGAGCGAAGATATTTGTCCTATCAGTCACAACACTTAAAACAAGGGAGTTAACATGGGGAAATTAACCAATGACGAAAGTAATATAAACATTCTAGTAGCTATGTGCATTTCTATGGTTGAGGGAAAATCTCAAATCAATCTATCTCGAGATTCGCACACGAATTGTATAATCAGAAATTATAAACTAATTCCTTACAACAAAAGAGAATTTAAATAGACAATTCTAATTTATGATATGATGTTTACATCTAAATAGAGCAAAAGATAAATCACATAGTTTATCACGATTAATGCCTTGATTATAGATAAGTCTAACTTACCAGTGAATAGTGAATCCACATTGGATCATAATGTCATATCAAAAGTATCAGTGTATCTATAGGGATCTAGCAAGCAATCTAAATTTGACCATTCTATATCTAAATTGCATGGCCTATCAGAAAATCTTAACTACCCGATTAGTCAAATTAATAAGGGACCCTTATCCTAGTTATTCTCCTAAATCATTTTAATCCTAATTGTGAATGAGCATTTCTTAGGCGCAGGCTCGCAATGGTACGACTAACTTAAGTACCATCACGAGTTCGCAATCTTTTGCGAAAACTGACCTGCATGGGCCACCACAAAAACTTGTCACGACCCGTACCCGCTTTTTCGGATACGAGACGTGTCCAAGCCAGCTTACGCCGCAGAGTCGGCGGTAGAACGCTGTCAAGCCCGCAAGAATAAATGCTCAAGAAATACAACATTTGCTGCTCATTCACATTTCTAGATTATTACAACAGTTACAACATTTATAATTAAAAGAAAATACAAAGTTTTACAATTAATGAAATGATACGATGGCTATCTATTTCTAAGTTGTCTTCAGCATACCCAAGTCTTCCCCAGTGTTAAGAGTGATAGCGGCTAAACCTGAAAAATATTGGTTATCCAGTCAGGATTGGAACAAGTACACAAACCGACGATAATGCAAAACATAACAGAATTAACAAGACATGAAAATAGCATATGAGATATGAAAGCTGTAAGAAAACTGATGACATAGCACGATAGAGAAGTAAACAAGGAAAAACTAATAAAAGACATCTATCTAGGTGGTGTGAAATATCCTTTCGACATGTGAACGGCTATGGGGTAAAATCCGGCATACTGCACGTGTCGTGTGCAGCAGCTATCGTTCAAGAATAGACATTGGGAAATTTCTGGGTAGTCCACATGTATACTAAGATATTTCCCCTCCCGACAACTCCGTGTGACGAACGTGCCAACAAGCAGCAAGATATATGTATAGACATGAAATAAAAAGACTACTATGAATCGGAAAGCAATCAGAAAGTGTACTTGCCAGAGGTCCTTAGCTAGAAAAACCAATAGTAATATACCACTCAAAGAGCCACAATCAGTCAACACATGCAGAAGTCTCCGGATGCTGAAATAAACAGTACCATTATTCTCAGAATAGTCAAATTAGCTAGGATTTCCTGTCCTTAAGTCCAATTCTGGACACAGGGGCAAAACGGTAATTTCGGACAAAAACGATGTCCGCCGTTGGACCCGCTTTGCACTAAAAAGTGTACCAGAGTCAATGGTCTCTAAAGTCATCAAACTATATGTTTACGGATCCAGTTTTTCGATACGAACCCAACCGTATGTCCAGAGTTGGATTCCGGCGGGCCGTGCACAAAATCGCCCATTGAGTGGGACCGTAGGGCCCGCAAAACGGTGATTTTATCGACGGTCTCAGAATCGGACCAAACTTGGCATACAGGACCACAAAAATGATACGGTTCTGTTGGCGTAAGTTTCGTCTCGATCTGACGAGCGTGCACAAAGTTATGACTGAATTTGCATTGGACGGATACGGGGCGATTTCGACGGATACGCGTCGAATTCGTCGCGCACACGCGACCATTTTGAATTCCGTCAAAGCCCACACGACCACGAAGCTGTTACGCAGCTTTCGATCCTTTCGGTTCACGACCACGTCGTCCGGAATGGCGGGACGCACGTCGTGTGGAGGAATTTCTAGTTTTCGAAAACAGGTTTTTCACAAACTTTGGGTTCGAATATCTTTAAATACTGTGAATGAAAGATTAAACTAAAAGAAAGGATTTGAAGGGCTACATGTGGCCTAAAAATACCATTCAGAAAAGTTTCTAGAATTTCTAACAGGTTGATCAGAATCAATCTCGAAACATGGGGTTTCGACTGTTTTAATACCCTGTTTTCGGTGGGTTTTACGCCGACTTTGCGTCGATTTTGCAGGGAATCTAACGCATGACGAGAGAATCTTTTTAAAGGGAAAGGAAGGCCTATAGGTTGTGAGTTTACCAGAGAAGACGGGAGGCGAAACGATCCACGGTGCACGACGAACAGTCGCTGCGAAGTCGGTTCGAGACACCACGATACTTCTGTCGTTCCTGCGCGCTGTCGCTCACGCGTGCGCGGGGATTGCGGCTCTGCCGCGGCCGGCCAACGGCCGGCCGCCACGGCGGCGACTTGGGGGACGCGCGCGCGGACACGCGGGGATGGGGCGTCGAAGTTGGCGGCGCGGAATTAGGGTTTTGGTGTGATCGATCTCTCGCTTTCTCGGTCTCTTCTATATATATATAAAGTCTGCTGTTGCTGTTACGAGAGGATTGGGTTCGTTCCTATGGGTCCGGTTTGGATTGAACGCTGTGGGGGTGGGGGTTCATCTGTTCTATTTACTTCATTGCTTAATCAATAGTTTTTGTATAAATGTCTCTATATGGTTCCATGCTATATGCGACCAAGTGAAGTGCACGTGAAGCTCATAGCTGATGGCAATCAACTACAACTTGACTAAGCTAATGTATGGTTGCATGCATACATGTTGTTGCAGCAACTTGCAACTTAATATATTGAAATGAATTGAATTGAATTTCATTTCCATTCAATTCAAACATTCATTTCATTTCATTTCAATTCAATTCAAACATTCATTTCATATTAAATTAAGAATACTTAAAAAATATTAGTAGATCACCAATACGGAATACAACATAATCATACCAATAAAATAAATAATAATAAAATATTTAAAAAAAAAATTGGGAAGGAGAGTTACAGGAATATATACCTTATCATCTTCGGTTCGGGTTGTAAGAGCAAGAGATTGCAAGAGAAAGACGAAGAAAATTTTGTGTAGGAGGAAGAGATAATAGGAGATGGTTGTGTGAGGTGTGTTATGTCTTCTAACAAATTAGGTGATGTACCCTATCATGTGATAGCCTCTACCCTATCATGTGATAGCCTCTATCACTTTTGGTGGTGTCCTTAATAATTTTTTTAACAAATGATAAGAGCACTACAACAATTGATCAACTGGGACAACACAGGTTTACCAAAATTTTAATACCCAAAATATTTTTTGAAAATTGTTAATGAGCATCACCATCCTATGTTTTTTTTTTGCTCCTTCTTCGTTCTCAAAACTCTAAACCTTAATCCACATTTTTTTTTCATTGTTTTGTAGTAGATAGTTTCATGCATTTTAAACTATTTATAAAATTTCAAACTTCATTAATAAAGTTTCTAAAGTTCAAATTCAAAACCGTGTCGTTTGGAATGATTTGGGACTATCAAAATTTTGACAGTTTCTGATATTTATAGATCAATCAAAATTTTGACAGGCCTAATAATTTTTATGATTGTCAAACTTTCGATAGTACTGAATATATACAACACTGTTAAATTTTTTTTAACAATCTTGATAATATATATATATATATATATATATATATATATATATGACTATTAAAATTTTGATAGTATAATCGTTGTCATCTTGTAAGCTTTAAATAGCATAATTTCTTGGCGACCATGTCATGCATGCATGCAAGTCACAGTTCATAGTAATTGTTTCCATTTTGTGTAGTCGTTGTTGTTGTCAGCCGAATTGTTTCAACTCCATTAACTAAGTCCTGCTCCAGCCACCATGTTGTTAAAAGCTCGTTGTGCAGGTGGTTGTTACGTTAAAAAATGTTGCACTCTATAGGGACGGACTCACATAACTTACCGGAATTATGTTGGAAGATTTTAAAAATGTTCTAGAAATCATTCAGAAAACTTAGAAATTTTTCAGAAGAGCCAAGATTTTTTTCTATACGACGCATGATCTTTCTAGTTAATATTTTGGAAGCTTACAACATATATGATCGGTCCACAGTTTTTCGGGGCCCAGGATAAAATTTAAAATAGTGTCCTTTTAAAGGAAAAAAAAAAGAGTAAAACCATTTAAAAAGACAAAATAGCTTCCATCAGGATTTGAATCCACGATCCTCATAGTAGGTATAAGTGAAAACCAACTACACTAAGTAAGTTACTATGTTAATTTTTATGAACACTAATATCTAACATATTACAAAAGTTATATATATACACACACAAATTTGAGGTCCTCCTAGTTCGTGGGTCCTGGGCGGTCGCCCTGGCCGCCAAGGCCGGCCAACATAACCCGGTTCGTATAAGGTTATGCGAGTCCGTCTCGATGGGACGTAACATTGTGTTATATACATCCGGCTACAATTCTAAGAGCAGTGTGACGTCTAAGCATGACTGCCCCGGAGGTTGGTTATCATATTCGAAGTCGATTTTGATTGCCCTTTTATTATTATTGTGAGCCGGTTTTGTGAGGTCATCCACAACTCTAAAGTCTTGTAAGATTCACATTGAGTCTTGAATATTGTCCTAGTAGTAAAGGTTGTCTAAATCGAAAGTCTTATCAGACTTACCCTTGACCTACCTTGACTGGTCCTACATCTAAGCTGATCATAACAATATATCCCAGGACTATATTGTCTAACATTTGACCACATATAGATTTAGAATCAGCTGACCAATATTGGAGCACACCAAATTAATTCCAAAAGGGTTCACACAAATCCATTTATGGACCGTCGAATTTCGGCAGTCCTATATATTTTTGTAGGACTATCAAAATTTTAACATTTTTATATAATTTTAGGGCTATCAAAATTTTAGGAGTCTAGACAAAAAGATTGTTGTCTTAGGAATGCTAAATTTTAGACGGTCAATTACTATTGTTAGGACTACCATAATTTTGATAGTCATACGTAGTCCCAACGAAATTGTCTCGATTCTCTGAAGGTTTAAAATCGGGGTTGAAATTTCAAAAAATAAAATAAAATAATGGAAGAGGAAGAGGAAAAAGGAGTGTTGTGTTAGACGAGCAAAAAGGATTGAAGAGAGTCGTGTGCTGCTCCCTAGCAATTGTTGTGTTAGTCTCTAACAAATATTCAACTTATGTGTGTTGTAAATTCCGTAGTGCCATTATCATTTGCCCTACTTTTCCACACTCTAACCTAAATGTGTTTAAGCTTCTTGGTCTTGGGGTAAGGTTTTGGACCCATAAGTGGACCGAGATTCGGTTTTGCTTTGAAAAAAAAATCGGTTGAGTTTCAATTTTGAAAATACTAAAAAAATTATTCGATTTTATGTTTTGGTCCAGACCAAAAATCGACTAAGATTTTTAAAATTATATAAATACTCTCTATTTTATTCATACTTTATTATTAAAAATATGTATATTTTTTGAAGCCTAATTTTGGTAATTTAAAAACTAGTCCAACTTTGAGCTCAAGTTTGAAATACAACAACTGTACGTATAAAAATAGGTTATTTACACTGACATTATATATATTTTATGTTTATTACGCAGACCTTCCCTAGTTTAAAAATAAATACGCTGACACCTATGTTTTGTTTAAATACACGGACAATCCCTAAAGTTTTATAATTATGTAAAAAAATTACACTGACCACTCCTACTTTAAAAAAAGAAGTATAAATGACATGAGATGTCAGTGTATTTATAATATGAAAATATATATTTTCATAATTATATATATATATATATATATATATATATATATATATATATATATATATATATATATAATGTTAGAATATATATATAATGTTAGAATATGACATTTTTGGAGCATAAAAAGTTTGGTAGTGAAGCCTAGAAGTTTTTGTAATATATAAGCAGATCAAATTTTACACTCAATTATGCTTCTCAATCTCTCCAGAGTGTGATGCTTCACAAATTTTTTCATCACTAGAGTTTTTATAGGTAAATATATAGGTTATTATGTTAAAGTATTAATAAATTATGATAGTTGGAATAAATAGAATGTTAAGAATAGAATAGTTAAAAAATAGCTAAAAGATTATTGGTGTCTTTTGGCACTGTTAGCGAGGATTGGGATTAAGATCCATTACGGATATCCAGACAAGTATGATTGGATATTTCTTTGTATTTTTGCATTTCTTCGTATTGAACACTTGATCGACACGAGCCTATTGATCGTATTGTGATTATATCTTGATTGTATGTCGGGTTTGGGAGGTATTTAGTCTACATGTGATCAAATTTCTTAGTGTAACATCGTGAATAGTTTGATGACACATCGTGCACATGTGGTTAAGTCGTACCGTATTCTATTGTGCTATCAGCTGATCACATGTTAGATTAATATCTCAAATCAGTATTCCATAATTGTGTTCTCCTTGTTCTTTAGCATTCCATAAATTCCCTCACTATGTTTCTTAAATGGTTTTTCCGAAATTTTTATATATATATATATATTACAGGGATAGGGGGTGAGTATTCGGTTTATTCGGTTCCAACCGAACCGAATAACCCAAAACCGAATTGGACCGAAACCGAATTGGACCGAAACCGAATAAGCAAAACCGAAACCGAACCGAATTGGTCAATAACCGAACCGAACTGAACCGAATTAAATCGGTTCGGTTTTCGGTTTATTCGATTTTTGGATTTATTTGTGTTTTTTTTGTTAATATATATAATAACTAAATATACCTAGATATATTTATTATATATATATATATATATATATATATATATATATATATATATATATATATATATATATAAACTAAATTTTTTTTATTCGGTTTTGGACCGAAATCGAAACCCGAAACCGAAACCGAAACCGAAATCGAATAAGAAAATTTAGTATTTTCAAAACCGAAACCGAACCGATTTTTTTAAAAATCGGACCGAATCTCTTATTCGGTTCGGTTCGATTCGATTTTCGGTTCAAAACCGAATAATGCTCACCCCCTAGACAGGGAGAGGAAGTTAAAAAGTTGATAATAAAAAATGAAATCCAAATGGGACAAAGTAATGTTGACTATTAATCAGTTATAGTTGATCAAGTTGATTACAGATTCAGTCAAAACTTAACAAATGTAATACTAAAATATATAATCAACAAACATAACATTAAAATATATAACTATGATAGGAAAATTTAAAGTAAAATAGAAAATCTTATAAATGTTATCGAGGTCACATAATTTTTAGAATTTTTATTTTATTTATTGATAATAGAAAACCAACTAAATGGGAGTAAAATTCCACCACTAAAAATATGTCACATTCCGCTTCCAGATAACTGGATACAAGTTGGACATGTCCAGTCTACACTATCGTCGAAAACAATGTTGTAACTCTGCAGATTGTCACCGATCATAGCCACAATTATGCCTGCTCCTCGGTTCGGGTCGCCATGGCCGGAAGTTTCAAGAATTAGGATTAGGTCGTCGGTGGAGAGAAGAAGAAGCGTTGGCGGAGGGCACAACTTGCCCGCTTAGAAATATAATGAAGAGAAAATATCCTGGTCCTAAACATTTCTTAGTTTAATACATTGTGGACAACAATAGGCAGCCATTTCTTAATGTACAGTCTCATTTCTTAATGTCGCCGGGACCCATGTATCTGAGAGTAAGATATATTTAACAATTTATTTTTTATATTTTGGTTTCCTCCAATATTCTATTAATAATTATTGGAAGGAAAAAATTCTCAATAGAAATAAATATATACTGTAAGAACCACAAAATTAAGACGAATCGGATGTAGATGAAGTGTCAGACCACAAAACCTAAGACAAATCATGTGACTCATGAGTCATGGCTGTAGCGTGAAATCAAATACTAATATGACTCTCTCTCTCTTTTATCAAGCGCTCTCCTAAATAGTAAATACCTTTAGTATGCATTAATTGTATCTAGTCTCGGGTCCACCAAATAAATGGAAGGAATAATACGTCTCCGTGGCTCGATCGACTGATCTTCTGCCATCCAGTCAGAATCTTATACCTCTCCTCGGTAACCACAAGAGCCAGTTGAGTTCGATAAAAAAAAAATATTACCAACAGTTTTTACTCTTAACAAATTTTATTTATAACGATAAAAAAAAAATTGTTAAAATTTGGATTCTCTAGGAGTGTTTCCCATGCGGCATGCAATACCAATCTCCAAAAGATTGACTATTTGTAGTAATGATATATAGCATAATCACGGCCCATATATATGCACAAATAGAATATTTATTCTCCCCATATGTTCCGGACGATTGTTGTCCGCTAACTATGGTGGATCATCTGATCTTGGAAAGAGAGACGTGTCATAAAAAAAAAAAGAAAAAAAGAAGAAGATAAATTTTGTTCAAATTTGGATGAGGGAACAGATGAAAAATATTATAATCATTTAACTGATCCAGAAGATAATTAATATCCTCATTTCTACTCAACTCCCGTTTTAAAAAAAAGAAAATTCAAGGTATTAGTTGCTAGTTTTCAAAGTTCGGCAGATCAAGTGTGTGAAAGCATCTCCAATCCTAATTTATTGTAATGTGATATGATTACTACGTGGCATGAGGCACGAAACAATATCTTTCTAGATGGTAAGATTATATTCACACAAAACAATAAAGTAGAAAAAAATTATCGAATGCAAAAGTATTGAGAAAACAATAAAATCTACTCTCTAAAGTCATTCTCAAGTGCATTATTTAGAACTTGCAATGTCATGTCATGTCAACTTCACAATTTATTTGACATTTGCATTGGAGAATGAATTTTTCAATAAATACTTGTTATTCCTATGTGACAATAACTTTCTTTTTTATCAAACTCACGATTACAATGGAGATGCTATGATAGGTAAGCCAATAGGTAAGCCATTGTTTGCTATACTATTCAGGGGGAAAAATCCAATGACTGTCATGTGTCACTTTTCTATTGCCGAGAAAAATCCAATGACGTCAACTACTCCCCTGCTAAGAGCATCTCCAACCCTATTGTGACTTTGGAAAAAAGTTAATGCCACATAGGAATGACAAAATTTTATTCAAAAGTTCTTCATGCAATTGTCAAGTCAATTGTGAAGCTTATGTGGCAAAAATTAAACAAAACATTGTGAAGTTGATTGTCTTGTTCTAGACAATGCACTTGACAATGTCTTCTCTTCCATGTCATCAATTATGAATAAAAAATATTAGAAAAAAGAAAGAAGGTGAGTAGTTGTTTTAGAAGTTGCCTTGGAAGTTGGAAAAAATATTTTTATTGTCTTCTCAATACTTTTGCATTGGAGAGAGTTTTTCTATCTCATTGTCTTTTGAGATATAATTTTGCCACATAAACAAGACATTGTCTTGTGGCTCATGCCACATATGAGCCACCTAAGACACACAACACTTAACAAGACAATAGGGTTGGAGATGCTCTAACATAGGCAAAAAAAAAATCTGCCAGTCAGAGCCAAACACGTGGCGTGCAATTTTGGTTTAAACCACGATTTGTGTGTACTCATTCAAAAATATATAATATAAATAAAATTTTAAATTATATTAAAATATTTTAAATATATTTTGAATATATTTTAATTAAAATTTGTTGTAGATATACTTTTAGAATTTTAGATATATTTAGTTAAATAATATCATATACTTTTTTAAATGTTGAATATATTTTTGAATTTATTATATGTTCAAGTAGATAGAAAAAATTTAGAAATTTTATTTTATTTCTCAACTACAGGATACATACGTTTTATATATATATATATATATATATATATATATATATATATATATATATATATATATATATATATTTTATGAAGGATATACACAACTGGACGGTTCATTTTTGGGCCGTTTGCAATCCGCTTTATAATAGTAAAGATGTGTACACTAACAAACTTAAACATGTTAACTCTGGCTCGCCACCCCTATACACCCGGGGCTGACAAAACCCTAACTGAATCAGAGACTATCCGGAGCCATTGGTTCACCCCTCTTCCTGTCCCCCCCCCCCCCCCCTGACGATGATTATTGAAGAAGATCATCCATGGAATGGGAAACCTGTTCATCTTTTGATTTAAAACTCAACATAAGCAAGATTTCTTAGCATACTACGTCTGACAGCAATATCTTCAGTTTAGTGAGCATCTGAGCAAAAAATATTAGTATTGCCTTGTGACACCGTCTGAATTACTTCGACTACAAGAGGGAAATATCTTTTAACAGAGCAGACTTGAAGAAAAAGATGGGAAGCATGCAACATTGCTGTGGTACTATATACTAATGGTTCTATCCTCTTACAATCTTTATTGCCACATACACACACATGAACCAATGTATGCATGCAACAACATCCACACAAAATGTTGAGAGTATCCGAGCACTTGACACCACCCTTGAAGTACCCATGCTTTATAGCTGAAGGGTTATGTAAAAGAAACTACTACTGGCTCAGATTGCACAAGACCTCTGATTGATCAGTGGTAGTATAAAATAGGGTACAAACACCACAAGATAATTTACTCGATCCCTGTATAAGAGAGATCAGCATCAAGAGCAAATGCATGCTGGTTTCAAGCAAAAAAGTCTAGCATAATATGAATAATATCCAGACATAAGAAGAAAAATAGAAATTTAGTCCTCCCAACAAAACTCCAAGATCAGTACAAACTAGGGCTAGCCTCCAAAAATAAATTACGGCGATGGATCAGCAAATGGTCACTGCATAGCACACACAGAAAACAGTTAGTGGCGATAAAACTCCGTTGTACATAATATTGAAGCACAAAAGATGTCTAAAAGGCAGGCAATACAATGATCTTGGGTTACTTAAAAGCTCAGTAACAATAGCATAATCAAGTTCTTACAGCCTCTGCCTCAGGGTCATACAACATAAACAGTTCCAAATGACAATGTTTTTTATTACTAATATGCTAACATAAATAGTTCCAAATTTATATGATTTTGAGATATTATCTATTATGTACACACTAAATTCACTTGCCTGCACTCATTTGGCTCTCTAATTAGAGGACGAAAGTGACTTTCCAGATAGTATCATAGTACCCCCTAATCAATCAATCACTACAGATTATGCTTGTATTATTGGTAATTACTTTCGTATTGTATTTAAGCATTAATGCATGCGTCTCCATCGTTGGTGTATGAAATAAAAAATCACTAATACATATGGTTTGTCAGTCGATGTTATTCCACACTCAGAACATTGACTTGCAAGACAATGGTTCTAATCTTATTTCTGTCATAAAAAAATGCAGTGTTGTAGGACTGATTACACTGTGGCCCTAACCCAACTATATGCATAAGGAATTACACATTTTTACGAATCACCTAAACAAAGAGCATGTTGGGCGGGTAGTTTACACATAAGGGTGAAAGTTGGGGCAAGCCGTAACATATGACCCACCATACAATGTTGCAGCAGGTTAATTATAAACAAACCTAAACATAGCAAATATAAACTAGGCCTGTCTAAATCTGGTCCAACCCATGCCAATTTAACCTTGATTAATATGGAGCAAAGTTGGGTGGGACTACAGAAATCCAAAATAAAGGCCAGTTATGTGGAAAGAATTGAACTTGGGGGTCTTTGAGTTGAGGTCACCCTTTAACAAGACCCGCCAAACCCTAGTTGCAGCACACTATAATAATATAAAATATCTGTATATATGCAAGTTTTCAGTAAAACAATGACCATTATATTCAGGTGCACAATCCTAAACAGTGTTAGACAAGTCCTATATCCACCAAAATATCAAGGTTGGTTACGTGAGACACAAAATAATGACATTAGCTGTCGTTGGCTATGTTACATGGAGTCTTGGGTACAAATACAAGAGCAAAATTCAGATACGACGACACGTACAAAGCGCGGGGTTGCTGTTTACTAGTGTATTTTGAGGGTCTATGTCATACCTGATACGTCTCCGACGCAATGCAATGCAATACAATGGTTCTAATCTTATTTCTGTTAAAAAAAATGCAGTGTTGTAGGACTGATTCCACCGTGGCCCTATCCCAACTATATGCATAAGGAATTACACATTTTTACGAATCACCTAAACAAAGAGCATGTTGCGCGGGTAGTTTACACATAAGGGTGAAAGTTGGGGCAAGCCTTAACATCTCACCCATCATACAATGTTGCAGCAGGTTAATATAAACAAAATCCTAAACATAGCAGATATAAACTAGGCCTGTCTAAATCTGGTCTAACCCATCCCAATGGTTCTAATCTTATTTCTGTTAAAAAAATGCAGTGTTGTAGGACTGATTCCACCGTGGCCCTATCCCAACTATATGCATAAGGAATTACACATTTTTACGAATCACCTAAACAAAGAGCATGTTGCGCGGGTAGTTTACACATAAGGGTGAAAGTTGGGGCAAGCCTTAACTTCTCACCCATCATACAATGTTGCAGCAGGTTAATATAAACAAAATCCTAAACATAGCAGATATAAACTAGGCCTGTCTAAATCTGGTCCAACCCATGCCAATTTAACCTTGATTAATATGGAGCAAAGTTGGGTGGGACTACATAAATCCGAAATAAAGGCCAGTTATGTGGAAAGAATTGAAATTGGGGGCGATGATGAGCCTGACCTGTGCGATGAGGGGCATCCACAACGTCGTAGGACTGACGAAAAATGGCCACGATCTAAACTGGCGTGGGCCAGAATGGGGCGCCCGTACATGAAAAGCCAATGGCTAGGGCGCCGCGCGGACGGTCGAGGACCTGCACCATTCTACCACGGGTATAAACGACGGCCGACCACGCGGCCCGTCGTGCGGCGCCGTAAGGGCGTCGAGAAAACGTCGTAAGTACGTCGTGCGCATAGAACGGATGGCTAGGCGGCATCGGCTGTCGTAGGCGTCGTAAGACATCGGAGGCGCCTTCGGCGTCGTGGGCGAAGCGAGGCGTTGAGTTGCGGGCGTCGAAAGATGTCGGCCATCTCGTGGAGCTCTTGAGCGCACGAGATGTGCATGTGGTGCGATGATGACAAAGCCAGTGCGGACAAGATCCGCACGAAGAGTCTGAAATGATATGACGACCGGCTAAAAATTGTGCGGGGAGACACGATTTAACTAAGCCCGTACGTGCTGGAAAATAAAATTGAAATTGAGGGTCTTTGAGTTGAGGTCACCCTTTAACAAGACCCGTCAAACCCTAGTTCCAGCATACTATAATAATATAAAATATCTGTATATATGCAAGTTTTCAGTAAAACGATGACCATTATATTCAGGTGCACAATCCTAAACAGTGTTAGACAAGTCCTATATCCACCAAACTATCAAGGTTGGTTATGTGGGACAAAATAATGACAATAGCTGTCATTGGCTATGTTACATGGAGTCATGAGTACAAATACAAGAGCAAAATTCAGATACGACGACACGTACACAGCGTGGGGTTGCTGTTTAGTAGTGTATTTTGAGGGTCTATGCCGTACCTGATACGTGTATGACACAATGCAAGCATAGAAAATACTAATCTGTGAAATGACCATGCTTCCTAGGCTACCGATTGAAGCTTTACTAGTTAGTTATATGATGAGTTTAAACCCGGGTTGTGCACCGGGTACTCTTGCTAAACTAAATATAAAATGACAATCATGCAACACTGCCCCCCCACCCCCCACCCCCCCCCCCCAAAACATGATTTCTAGGCTACAGATTGAAACATTACTAGTTATATGATGAGTTTAAACCTGTGTTGCGCACAGGGTACTCTTGCTAGTTGCTACACTAAATACAAATTGACAATCATGCAACGCTGCCCTTAACCCATCATGTCAAATTCCCATCCCTCAAGGCTTGAGGCTCAAGCTAGAAGACATCAAGACCACAAATAAGAAAAAAAATCAGAAATGCAAGTGCATCAGAAAAATTAGACAACAAGGGCCAACATCTACCTGTTGTTGCTGGTAGTTTCCGTAATTTGCGTAGGCTCCATAAGCATACATGTTGGGATCTTGAGGAGGTTGAGCATAATAGCCTTGCCCATAGCCATAATAGTTGCCATTCCATTGGTTGGGGTCCTGCTGCTGCGGCTGCTGAGGCTGAAATCAACAATTTTCTAACGAATTAGTCTTATAAATTCAACGAGAGGAAACAAGGAGTTTCATCTACAGAAGCCAGATGTGTGTAAACTATTAACTAAACTTTAACCTGTTTGATTGAAGGACTACGACCCCATGAAAGCCGGATGCTCTGTGAACCCAGCTGGGTTCCCTGCAACGTCAATAAAGCCTCCTCTGCAGAAGCCCTGTCAAAAGCAACATACCAAGGTATTATATTCAGAACACGTACAGAAGCCCAGTGTACTAGAACCTAGAAAATATTAGGAAATTTGATATATGAAATACTGGAAAATTTTACAAGAGGGGAGACTGAAAACAACACTTTCTTTAAGAAACTCAAAGAAGGCATGCAAGAGACCATAATTATAATACTGCAAATAGGGGGGAATGCATGAGATATTGGCTACGAAAAATTGTCAATGTCTCATGCATTCTTCCTATTTGCATTGGCATTATGAGATACTGACATTAGGGTAGGGGATCCAAATTCTAATAGACATCATAGTCGTTTGCGGACACAGGAATTTTTTGCAGAAGGGGATCGGGGGGAGGGGATATTTTTAAGTTAAAGGGTTCATCACATAAATTTTATTTATAAAAAATGTGTTTATTGAGAATTGACCTCAAGACCCATAAATTTACCAGCTGGGCCACCATTTAGTTAACTTCTAAACAGAATGCAGTAAATAATAGGAAAAATAGAAACTATATAGGAGGGCCAAAAACTGTGGTGGGGGTGGGGCTAAGGTGGATCCGACCCTTTCATAGTGTCGACATTTATTTAAGTTAACCAACAAAGAGGGAACCAGTTAAACACCTGCCTAAGCTTGGAAAAACACTCGGGGTGTCTCACATAGTGTCCTGGTTATATAAACATGCACGATTGCGAGGGTGCAAGCACAAAGTAAGATAGAACAAAAAGGGGGAAATAACATGATCTCCTTTCTGCAAAAAGTTGTACAAACATTTTTAACAAATTACTCAAACAGTATACTTGTTTGTAGTCTAGTAATGTTGTCGTGACCAGAGGTGTAGCCACATGATATCATCTAGAGCCTGTGAAATGCCTAAAAGAATGTTACCAATAAAAGATTAGCATTTCTTGTACAGATGAATTGTGAATATTATATGGAAGGAATACAATTTTTTTCAAAATAATTGTGTCTTGCATGAAATTTTAGATGACTTGAGAACTGTAAACAACTCAGGAATTTTCTCAGGAAATAATTGGTGAGTATTATATAGAAGGATATAAAATTTTCAAAAATAATTGTTTGTATGAAATTTTAATCGACTTGCAAACAAAGTGTACCTTAACTAAGAATCAACCACTCAGAAATTTTCTACATTTAATTCATGAATGACTGCTGTCATAATGGATATGCTTTAAATTTAGATGTTTCAGACCTGTTAGCAAATTGAACAAAACCACATCGCTTGCCCATAGGTATCTTCACATGGACTAATTGTCCATGAGCACTGAAAACATTTCGCAGCTCATCCTCGGAAACATTTGAGTCCAAGCCACCAACAAATATCTGCACAAAATTGTTTCGTTGGGGATAGTACATTGAATACTGGTTGTGATTTAAAAAGTAGTGAAGTACTCACAGTAGTATTATTTGGATCATTCTCAGACTGTGTTCCTTGGGTAGTCTGATAAGAAGCTGCATTTACAACAATAAAGTTAAGAGGGAAAAAAAAAAAACTTATTCCAGTGAATTCGGCATGTCTTCTAAGATTGCCAAAATTTAAAGACACATGAAACACATATAGAGCTTTTCAATAACACAATTATATCGCCAACATACCAATGTCAGTCTTCAAATTAACATTCACATACGTATGACATTAGTCCGTTGAGTTAAGTTCATGGATGATCTACATTTAGGAACCCAAATATAGATAGAATGTGAAGTGATAAAATATTTGAGGACCTATTTACAAGCTGAAAATGTAGAACTTGTCAGAGAGGAAAAGGAATATGGTACACCCATGAATCCAAGGTTGATTTTGCTACCACAAGACACAAAAGAACACACCATATTTGGCCAAACTCAAACCATTCATAAGCATTAAATTTTATAACAAATACATAGTATAGCCCATGTTCCTCTGCAAATAATTCCCATGAAAATGCACTTTATGGGCAAGCAGATTCCATTGTTCCAAAGCTAAAGCATCTTTAGCAAGAAGAAATATAGTCGAACACCATATCAACACAGCAGCTTGCATCACCGGGCATGTGTTGCATTGTTGTGTCCCAACTAGATAACTACAAATAAAACAGCCAATAATTGATGCAATCAAACCAGTAACACAGACTGTTATCATAACCATTTTTTAGTATGATAGCGTCAATTACGGCCTGGTTTTATCTGTACTCATCTAGTTTGGGATATGGATCAGTACTATATCTACACATGCCCGCTGATTAATAATATGTGTAGGCTTCCTGATGTAGCCGGACGACGCATCCAACCTAGGGGTGACAGCAGCCTGCAAGGGAGAGGTGGAGAGAAAGAAAGAGGAAGTACGAGGGGGAGTGAAGGAAGGAGAGGTGAGGGGCCAAGAGACATGTGCTGAAGTTTTCATCATTTTATTTGTTAGTTTGCATCTTCTGTTTTTAATGTGCCCTCTTGTTTACTTCTACCCTTCGAAAAAAATCCAGATGAGAATTTAACTGCCAAAGGGTGGCAATGAGTTTTAAAAAATACTAGTTGATGGAGGTTTAATGAAATTTAAACAAAAAAATTGGTCATATCTTCTGACACAAACCCTACTATGGGTCCATATGCCTTAGATGTACATGCACTAACTATTTTTTTCTCCACCAACCTGTTTAACTTGATAATACACCCTTCATGAAGGGCATCCGTCTATCTTCGGAGGCTGGTACATACATACAGACAAATTGGCTACTACTTAAAAATAAGTAGTCTTTTCCAAAGGCTACATTATGCTTACTAAAAATCAAATAGTAGTTTAAGAGGTTGAAGTACAAAGATTGCAGAATAAAATGCTAAATGAATAACAAAGGTTTAAAAACATGTACCAGAATTTGCACACTTTTAACTAAAAAATACAAACACTACAAAATATCAGACAATTCAAGGGGATGACAAAAATAATCCGTTGGAAGAAGTGAAACTTCAAAAGGAGCTTGAAAAGGAACCAGACACATGAATATACAGTAAATTGAAGCAAGGAATTATCCAAAAATTGTACTCCCTTCTAATGAATTTATTCTAAGAAGAAATAATCCAATATAGAAGGAGTAACTTGTAAAACATAACTGAAGCAGTAATCCAATATAGAATGATCCACTTGCAGTAGAGTAACTTGTAAAGCATAAACCGGAACAGAGAGAAAATATAGAAGGATCCACTTGAAGCAGTAAATTGAAGCAATAACCAACTATCTCAAGAAGCAGAAATCCAATATAGAATGATCCACTGGCAGTAGAGTTAGTTGTAATAAAGTTGTAAAGCATAACTGGAACAGTGAGAAAATCATTCAGATTGTTACAAACCAGTCTCTCTAAAAGCTTTATCCAAAAAGTTTCAAATTAAAAGATGGTAACAGCTGATTATAAAACTGGAACATTCCAACTTAAGCCAGCTTATCCATATGTAGTAGTTAAGTGAGATGAATGCGTGAAAAAAGAAGGTAGATGATATCTGAGACTATTCTGCCACTCGTGAAAATATCCAACAGGCAAACAGCCCATTTTAACTAAAACAGAAAACATTATGAAGACTGGACACAAGGAAAACAGTCTCCTAGAAAAACTAAACAGTACAATTGTGTTGGTATTTCACTCCGAGCCATGTGGCACTGGGTGAAGTTTGGATAAATTTTCATAGTAGTAAATGAGAAAGGTCAAATAGAAAGGGCATGTGAGAACAGCTTTAATGTCTTTACCCCAGGTCAAACGCCGTTCCGATGACTCCAAGTATCATCACTTAACCAGTCCTAAATTTTATTAGCACAAAAAAAAGACACCGAGGAATTTTAAAAAATAAGAACTAATCCTCATTGCTTGCCAATACAAAAAATGGGTAAACTTCAAGAAAATCACCTGACATTTGCCAGGAAGCCACTGTTGTTTCAAACTCATCACTAACATCCTTGTGCAACTTTGCAACTTTACATCTAGTTTTTTTCCTTCCTCAAAATGGACAAAGGCACACCCGATTATATATAAAAAAAACATAAGATCCCAAAAGAAAAACCTTGCTTGTAACACTTCTCCATTTGTGGCCTTCAACCTCCACATCTTCCTCCATCCACCGCTTCCTTCTTCCTCCTTTCTCCTATCTCATTCCTCCACCTACTTTCCACAACAACCACCTGTTTATCTTCGGTTGCTGACTCAAACATACTAATTGGCTACTGCTTAAATAAGCTACTTCTTCAATGAATACAATATGCTATGGAAAATCAAATAGTTGTGTAACAGACTGAATTACAAAGATTGCTAGAACAAAGTGTAATATCAGTAATCTTGGTTTTCTGACACTCCAAGGAGACGATGAAAAAGAAATTTGATAACCAACCTACAGAAAGAAAGAAAATTCTCCAGAAGGAAAACTTGAAAAGGAACCCAAACAAGTATGGAAGTATAGTATACTATAAGCTAGGAATTGTTATCAAATCCTAAAGCAGTGTCTTCTAATGAATTTATTCAAAACGTAAATGGATTGAGACATTCATAAGACTAAACTTTGAAAACAAGAGAAAGTAAAATGAAGTGACAGAAGCTTCTCAATTGTAATGGAACGGGAAAATCATAAGTATAGACAAAGATGGAATTGCAACAAACTGGAAAGTAAAAAAGAATATGTAGCATAATGGCCACAAAAAGCTAAGGGTGAACTTTTGACCAACACATTGACCTAGCAAGGCCACGCAATAAGATGAGTTATAATGAGTCTTATTAACTCAACCACATTATATGAGCACAAGTCACAAAGGAAGGTACTAGGAAGGAAATGGCTTCTGTACATCAACATAATCAACACCGTGTATCCTCAAGTGCATCACTGGGAACTAAAACAAGCTAATCTAATGCTTTCACTCTAATACCAAATGATAGCAAGGAGTAATAAAACAGAGCACATGAAATCTAGCTGTGATGTTTTCATGGTTAGCAATAGTTTCACAAATTTGCTCTACTGCAAAATGAATAATAAACAACAAGCATGAAAAAGAGTGACTCTAAAATGTAAACTGATGAACACCAGAATTTGCCTACCTTTTGTTGGATACTGCTGATCGCCCACCGTTTTCTTCGTGGTGGCAGGACCTGTACGCATAGCTCTTGTAGAACATAACATCCCATTCATTTCTGTCATGGCTCGTGTTTGTTCGTTTACATCTCCAAACCTAACAAAACCATAACCTTTTGATCGTCCAGTGGTTCTATCTGTTACAACTTTCGCCCCCTTAACCGATGGGTAGTGACTCCTGAATGTCTCTTGTAACATGTAATCCGAAACATCGGAAGCTAAATCACCAACAAAAATTGTGTAATCAGAACCATCATCTCCTCGTCTCTCTCCAGCACCAAAGGAAGCCCAATTCAGTCTGAAAGGTTGCTCAATGTTTGGCATCATTGTGCCATTGTATGTCTGAAGAACTCGTTCTGCAGCGGCACGGCTTGCAAATTCAATAAAACCGTA
This sequence comes from Iris pallida, assembly GCA_029216955.1. Taxonomy (NCBI): domain Eukaryota; kingdom Viridiplantae; phylum Streptophyta; class Magnoliopsida; order Asparagales; family Iridaceae; genus Iris; species Iris pallida. Next base: position 9,811,169 of record JANAVB010034218.1, read on the forward strand.
GCCTTCAATCTGGCCTGTCTGTTTGTTTCGGATAAGTTTCACTGAAATAACCTGCAGCAATGATCAGCATCATTCAGACAAGACAAAATCATTACAATAGTATCATCTCCATGCGTTTCTAGGAAACACATTTATTCACACCCAATCACAGTGGACTTGCAAATTAGTACAAACATATATAAAGTATGCCTGTGTGTCAAATATCAACATAACAAAAGAAAATTAACACCAAACCAAAATATCACATTAACCAGCTCCTTACCACTATAGGCAAAGGCATCAACAGTACATATTACAAACATATAGATTATAAAGCGAACAAAAGACTGAGCTAGTAAAAGATTTTGGGCAGCTTCACATGAAAGTTTAATCGTCATAGAAGTTCTAACATAGAACCGTTATCCAGAGGAAGTGCGCTTATCAGAAACATTTAGCAAGGCATAATGCATCTGTTTGATTTTTTCGGCAAATTTGAGATTAGATACCCTAATCTTCCCCTGATTTGCAACTTCTACTGTACGCCGTACAATAAGGTATCATAAATAGATATGAAAATAAGAAGGGTGACATTGTTAACAGCGTAAAGATAAAAAGTTGCAACGGAGAAAAATTCAAGGCAATAGTTGTTAATTATAATAATTTAGGGTAACAACTTGCGAATCAAGAAAATTTCCGGGTATTCAGTTGCAAATAAGCCTTAATTTTTCTGGCATATTATAGTTTAAAACCCGATATTTTAGTATTGGCGATATTGATACGGTTCTGCAGTTTCCGAACAGAAATGGGAGTGTCCAAAACCAGTTCCGACCAGTTCAAACCGACTAAGAACGATACTAGAACTGAGTTTTAGAACCTTGGAATAACCTTCGATATTTCTAACCTTGGAATAACCTTCGATACTAGAACCGAGTTTTAAACTACAGATCCAGTAAAGAAGGGGAGAAAAAGGTGCACAGCTCAACTTTCTCAATTTACTCGTTCTTTTTTTCTACAATAACTCAATAAGTGTGTCAACAGCAGAGGTTCCGTACAATCAAAACTCCCAATTGCTAAAATATATAAACTTATTACGATTAGAAACCCTAACTTTACTTCCTAACAAGAAACTAAACTAAACTGAACTATACAAATGTCATCGACAACCCTAACTTTACTTTCTCAATTTACTCGTTCTTTTTTCTACAATAACTCAATAAGTGTGTCAACAGCAGAGGTTCCTTACAATCAAAACTCCTAATTGCTAAAACGAAATTGCTCTATGGCTAGCTTAGTACTAGCTTACAACTAGCAAATGCTGATGTGGCGGAGAGAGGTAACCAAGTTTACAGGTTTAGCTGGTTAACATTAACATTAATATTAAAATTAACATTAACATTAATATTAATATTAAAATTAACATTAATATTAATATTAAAATTAACATTAATATTAACTTTTACATTAACATTAAAATTAATATTAACATTAAATTAAAATTAGCATTAACATTAAAATTAAAATTAAAATTAATGCTAAAATTAATATTAACTTCAAATTAACATGAATATTAATATTAATATTAACATTAATTAGCAGTAATATTAATTTTAACATTAAAATTAGTATTAACATTAAATTAAAATTAGCATTAGAATTAACATTAACAATAGATTTTTTGGGTAATTAATTTTTTGGGTTAAAACATGACATGTCAGCTGCCACTTTCCATGTCAGATGCCACATAATGGGAGATGTCGTCACCCAAAATTTTAGGGACCCAATTAACATAAGAGAAATGTTTAAATAATATTTTTCAAAAGTTGTTGACCATCTAAACCTGTAAACTTGGTTACCTCTCTCCGCCACACCAGCATTTGCTAGTAGTAAGCTAGTACTATGCTATCCATACAGCAAGATTGTTGCTAAAATATATAAACTTCTTACGATTAGAAAGAATCTAACTTTACTTCCTAACAAGAAACTAAACTGAACTATACAAATGTGGACAAACCCTAACTTTACTTTCTTAATTTACTCGTTCTTTTTTTTTCTACAATAACTCAATTAAGTGTGTCAACAGCAGAGGTTCCGTACAAGCAGAACTCCTGATTGCTAAAATATATAAACTACTTACGAATAGAAACCCTAACTTTACTTCCTAACAAGAAACTAAACTATACAAATGTCATCGACAAATCCATAATAACAATACACCAGAACAGCAAAATATTAGGGTTTATATACCTCCCCAGACAGAGCAAAGCAGCCGCTGACGTAGGTCTCGTCCATCCAGTGTTGCAGGTCGCCGATCCACAGCGTCTTGATCTCGTCGGCGGAGGCCGGCTGGACCTGGACCGGCGCCGGATACTGCGGCGCCGCCTGAGGGACCGGCTGCGGTGGCGGGATCTGGGACGGCTGCTGGCCCCACATCGGCGGGGGAGGGGGCTGCTGGGCCCACATCGGTGCCGGAGGAGGCATCATCCCCCACTGCTGCTGCTGCTGCTGCGGAGCCATCGGCATCGGAGGCGGCGGCGCCATCTGGTGCTGCTGGTTCATTGCAGGAGGGCCCATCGGTGGCTGCATCATCTTGGCGGAGGATAAGGAAACCCTAACCCTAATAAAAAAAAACAAATTTATGTGGATTTGGGGTTTTTTTTTTTTTTTTTTGGGTTAGGGCACAGAGAGGGGATTTTCGTATATGAGACGGATATAAAATAGGTTTTCTGATAGGTCAGGATGTGGTTTGGGCCGGAAGTGTTGACCGTACTTGACCGGTTCTTTGTCGGACCAGGCTTGGTCCAAGGAAGAGATGGACCGGACTGATTCGGACCGGATTTTTGGAAATCCAAATTCAGCTCGAACCCGAACCGAATAGGCAGTGGGCTGGGCGTGACCGAGCTGGGCCTAGGACGGTTCAGGACCAGGTCCGAGTTGGAAAAAAAAGAGACTAAATAAATGCTTTGGGCATTAGAAAAATGACTTCAAAAAAACATTTGGACTTTAGAAAAACCATGGACTACAATATTAAAGAGAATTTTTATGCCAATATTTAAAAAGAAGATCAATATTTTAATATTTTTAATATATATTATTCTTTTATATAATCATACAAATTATGTTTGGAAAAAAATATACAACTTATGTTTGGATTTTTGTTTCAACCTCTCTTCAATTTTTTTTATAATACTCCAAATAAATAAAAAATTCAGAGGTTGGAAGTAGAAACTCAAACATAAGTCACATTTTATGCTTAAGTTTCTATTTTCAACCTCTCTCCGTAATACTACAAAGAAATCTTATAGAGGCCGGAAACAAAAAAATACTCAAACATAAGGCGCATAATTTAAATATATCTATCTAACAATAACAATACATATTGAAAAATAATATATTTTCAAAAGAAAATACAAGACTAAATACACTTGTCTAGCCACCTACGTAGATTTTTTTTTGCCACAATTAGGTTTCCATTGAAGTCGTTTTTTTCATAATGCAAGCATTCGAGAAGAATTTTGTGCCAGATTTTTTTTACGGTATTACGTTCATTGTAAACTCTGCTAAAGTGATACCAAATTTCTAATATTCTTTCGAGTTTAGGCCCTTGTATCCTTGAGGTTGTTGATATTGAGGTTGTTGTGGTTGTTTATCATTTTTCATGACAAAAAAGTAACCTCTTCATCGAATATCACTAGTTTGTAAGTATTTGAAGAGTTGGAAGAAAATTTATTGTCGTAAATTTGGAATAATTATGTCATATTTATAGGATTTTTTTTTGCCAAACTACCCCCAATATCTTTAAAATATAGTTCTATAAGGATATTTTGGTCATTTAAAAAAATTAACCAAAACATCCTTAAAACGGTCAAAACTAGTTATATATTGGGTATTTGGGCTCACAGGCTAATATAGATGTTGGGAGGAATAATCTACCAAAATACCCCTCCAATTATATATACTAGTAAATGCACGTGCTTTGCACATATAATAATGTATAATAAGAATATATCCAATTATAGTCAAATATCGCTTATAACTCATGTGGTTAAGATGAGAGGTATTTTCTTGTTTGGTTGAGTTCGATTCCCAGAATATATATAAAACAAATTAAACTTTTTCAACAACTTTTACATAATTTATTTTTTTAAATTAAATGGTTGATGATATACACACGACTTACACTACTAAAATCTGCTCATTTGGCGACATAAATTTAGCGACGTTCGATTAACGTCGCTAAATTGTGTACATTAGCGACGTTTTAGTGAGGCGTCGCTAATCGTCGCTACTAGCGACGAAGTAAGCGACAAAATAATGACGTATATTAATTTTATGAGCTAGTCGTCGCTATGACGTCGCTAATAGCGACTAATTTAGCGACTGTCGGTTGAACGTCACTAAATTCTAATTATATCCCCCTCCGCCGATTCATTTCTCCCTATTTTCCTCTCTCACTCTCTCTCCTCCCCCCCTCCGGCGCTCTCACTCTCCCCGGCGACTCTCCTCCCTCTCCGGTACGTGACTCTCCCCCCTTCTCTCTCTCTCTCTCTCTCATCTCTCTTTCTCTCTCTCTCTCCGTCTGTTTTGGTTGTTGGTGGTTTGGGGGGGTGCGGGTGGCTCGGGGGGAGGTGTAGGAGGGGATGCGGGTGGTTGGGGGTGGCTGGGGGGTTGGGACAGGGGGGACGAGGGCGGCTGGGGGAGGGGAGCTAGGGTTAGGGTTCGGGTTAGGGTCCATTTCCTCCCATTTTACTCTCTCACTCTCTCTCTCCCTCCCTCCGGCGCTCTCACTCTCTCCGGCGAGTCTCACTCTCTCCGGCGACTCCCTCTCTCTCCGGCTGTTTTGGTTGTTGGTGGTTGGGGGGTGCGCGTGGCTCGGGGGGAGGGGCAGGGGGATGCGGGTGGTCCGGGGGTGGCTGGGAGGGTAGGACAGGGGGGACGAAGGCGGCTGGGGGAGGGGAGCTAGGGGTAGGGTTCAGGTTAGGGGTGGGTATGTGTGGGTGGCTGGGGGAGGGGAGCAGGGGGGTGGGGGCGGCTGGGGGAGGGGAGCAGGGGGGAGTGGAGGGTTAGGGTTCGGGTTAGGGGTGGTATAGGGGGGCTTGGCCAGGGGCACCGATAGTGCCGAAAAATCTGATAATTTAGTAATAATTATTTGTTTTTTGACACCGAAAAATGTGATACTCCGATTCGAACGCACCGATAGTGCCGATATTTGTAACAAGTAGTTTTGTTGGTTGGTTAATTGGTAACATGGTGATCGGGACATATAGTCCCTGCAGCCATTCGACTGGCGAGACAGAAACTATGGCATGGTGATCAGGACATAGTCCCTGCAGCCATTCGACTGGCGAGGCAGAAACTATGTAGCCGTAGATAAAGTTGACTGCCCTCCGACCCTCATCATTCGGCAATGATGATATGACAACCTATCATTATATCTTATATAGTATTAGATGATGTCTTAGTATTACATTATGTGAGTTCATCTTGTTTCTGTTACATTCTTCAGATACTAGATATGATAAGAACATATACTACACCATATGTACAGAACATAGATGATTCACACTAATGTATGCTAGAATGAATTTTGGGTTGTGTTCTGAACCATCCGTTCTTACACTTGGCAAAAAATCAAATTTTTTGTACTTTATCTGCTTTCGAAAATGTACTCAAATTACATGATGGTTCCTTTAGTTAGCTTACTTATGTTACAATTATATTATCTGTGAATATCGATCTTACCAGATGGCACCCATGACCCGAGGAGCGGCACGTCGTTTGAGGAAAACAGTGAATGCTGAGGTGGCTCCTCCTACTGTTAAGGAGGAAGTGGCACCGGTAGTTAGTGAGACCGGGAGTTCTATTCATCCAGCACCGGTAGCTAGTGAGACCGGGAGTTCTATTCATGCAGCACTTGCAAGGGACTACATCTCTCCTGCCGCCGTCGATCCCACTTATTCGAGGTGGTTGCGTGATCGTATCACTGAGCGTTTGCGTGAGCTGCATGGTTCTTATTAGCTATTAGTACTTATTTGTATTGGACTATTTGTATTTGGTTGTTTTTGTATTAGACTATTTATATTGGACTACATATATGAATTAGTACTGTGTCAATCTCTGGATTGTATTGGACTACGACATGGTGATCAGGACATAGTCCCTGCAGCCATTCGACTGGCGAGGCAGAAACTATGGTACGATATGGTGATCATGATATAGTCCCTGCAGCCACTCGACAACCAACCGGAAAGGATACTCTGAGAGATCCATCTGAGTAGGACGTATACTCTGAGAAATCACCTTTACAAGAATGATATCAGTAGTGGGATTGAGTGTTGGAGAAGATATTATCAGAGTATACGTCCTACTCAGATGGGTCTCTTACCGTTGCTATTTTTTTCTGACAGCATGGTGGATGTGCTCCATCAACAGATTCTTGCTCTGAGCTAAAACTTTGACCCGAAGCTCAATTGGTTGTGGGACGAGCAAGAATCCTTTGACAAAGGAGACCACCATGTTGTCAGGAATCTCTCGCTCGAGCTCTACACGAAGGATGTCCACTTGAGCTCCGGGACAAAGTTTTTGCTCAGAGCAAGAATCTGTTGACGGAGCACATCCACCATGCTGTAAGAAAAAAATAGTAACGGTGAGAGACCCATCTGAGTAGGACGTATACTCTGATAATATCTCCTCCAACACTCAATCCCACTACTGATATCATTCTTGTAAAGGTGATCTCTCAGAGTATACGTCCTACTCAGATGGATCTCTCAGAGTATCCTCTCTGGTTGGTTGTCGAGTGCTACTTAGTTAAAGTTCAAGTGCTACTTAGTTTTGTCTCTCTCTCTATCTATCTCGCTATCAACGCTATTGTATTGTTCCCCCTCACATCTGATAGTTCTCTCATTTATTTGTCAACTACTGTATTTCAGTTCTAGTTAGTTTTATGTAATTCTCTGATGTTTCTCTTATTTATTCTGTATTTTGGCTCCAGCTCCAGCTCCATTTGCATTAATCTACGGTACGACATAGTGATCATGACATAGTTCCTGCAGCCATTCGACTGGCGAGACAGAAACTATGTAGTCGTAGATAAAGTTGACTGTCTTTCGACCCTCATCCCTCGGCAATGATGATACGACAACCTATCACTATATCTTATATAGTAGTAGATGATGTTTTAGTATTACATTATGTGAGTTCATCTTGATTCTGTTACATTCTTCAGATACTAGATACTAGATTCGATAAGAACGTATACTACACCATATGTACAGAACATAGATGATTCACACTAATGTATGCTAGAATAAATTTTGGGTCGTGTTCTGAGCCATCCGTTCTCACACTTAAAACACATATGAATTAGAACTGTGTGTCAATCTTTGTTTTTATATTTTCGGCGAACCCAGTGTCACGATCCGCACCCATTTTTTTTAAACGGATACGAGATGTGTCCAAGCCAGCCTACGCCGCAGTGTCGGCGGTAGAACGCTGTCACGGCCATGAAGATCAAATCATAAATAATGCTCATTCACAAAATTAATTTAATTTACAAAGATCACAAGTTTTACATTTGCAGAAAAATATAAACTCAAATATTTGAATGACTACAACTCCACTATCTAGCTAGTCTCTAGGCTTTCGTCTGCAAGTACACCCGTAACTCCCAGGCTAAGTGAATCCACGGCTAACCTGAAAAATATTGATTTCCAGTCAGGAATGGAATGAGTACAATTCACTGAATACAGTTTCAATAATTGAAATTAACTATAAAACAGAGGTTAGACATCAACTACATGTTTTAAAAATAAACAAAAAAGACGGAAAATAAATAAATAAAATACCTTCCCAATCGTAGAAGTACCTTTGATATGTGATCGATCTCGGGACAATTTCACGACACTGTCTACACTGTCTAAAGTTACACTGTCTACACTGTCTAAAGTTACACTGTCTACATTGTATAAAGTTACACTGTCTACATCAAATAATGCAATAAAAAAATATGGTCTACTTTACAATAATAAATCATTATTTACACTGTCTACTTTATAATAATAAATTATTGTTTACACTATCTAATTGCAATAATAAATCACTATATATGTTATTGAATATATATATCTATATATATACATATATCTTATATAATGTTTTCTATAAAATCTAAAATAAACCCCAATGCTATCTATTCCTAGGGTAGACCCTATCTATATATATATATAATAATATCTAATTGACAAAAATTAATATAACTAATAACAATAAAATAATATTTTATATATAATAACCTCAATAAAATAATAATAAATATAACGAAATTCAATAAAATAATAATGGTGTATATATGTATATATATATATATATATATATATATATATATATATATATATATATATATATATATATATATATATACAACTTGTGCAGTCTAAAAATCCTAATATGTACAATGACCTATTTTATACCAATATCACTGAATATCAACTAATAATGATAATTATAATATTTAATTACGAATACTAGAAAATATTCATTAAATCATTAAAACGAAACACAACACCCTTATACCAAATTCCATCAACATGAATGTCATCGGACGTGCCGCATGACTACACGGGCTGAGGTTCGGTTCGGGTCCAGTTTGACGAATTCGGTACAACCGGGTTCCCTAAAACTCAATAATATAATTAATAAATAATCTTCGGTAAGGGTTAAGTCGCAACTTGGCCTGATTTTTCTAGTTAGGACATCACTATGGCTCAGTCTTTCCTACCGGGGCTAATACACTAGCCAAAGCACACCATGACACTATCCGTGCCACGATTTCTAGTCAACGTGCACTCCAAAACTCCATCATGGCTAAAACCATCTACCGTAATAATTAACTAAATAATTATTTATAAAATCTAAAAATCACCATTTAAATAAAAAATAAATAATAAAAAAATATTTTAAAATTTTCGGAAAGGGGAGCTACAAATCTACCCACCTTAAAAATAATTTCGTCCTCGAAATTCTAATTTGTAACTATTCTTAAAATTCAAAAAGAAACCTACCATTACCTTAATCTCCTCGAATTTTTAGTTCCTCAAAAATAGTTCATATCCTCCTCCTATCTATCAATCAACCCAAAAAATTTACAAACGACAAATTTATACAAGTAGCCAATAATATATTGGTAAATTCCAATATGCATGATCATTCGTCGCTCCGAAATAGGAAGGACCGGAAGATAAGGAAGAACATTCGAGAGTAAAAATAAAATTTCTAGAGTGGTAGAGAGTATCCAATGATGCAGACAGAAAAAAAGTCTATGAACCAATGACTTATTTGCTAGAGTGGGCTACTCTAGTCCAGTCACTTGCTAAGTCAAAGAACCCTTCGTTTCTTAGAGGGGCTTGGAATTCATGTAATACGGAAATTTCGTTCTCGAAATTCTGAACAGGTTCTATAATAGGACAAAATTTGGGAAATCAAGATTGTGACCCTTTTCGTGGTTATTTAAACACATGAGCAAATGCAATACGAGATCGTATCGCGACTTCTAGGTAGATGGAATAAGGGTTACGAATGACTTCTCCTTCTAAGAGGGGGAGACTACATAATAGGTATAGGGACCTATTTTAAATAGTTCGGTTTTTATAGTCCAAATATGGTGGTTTGTATGGATAGGTTTTACTGGATCTTAATGGGTTCCTGACTGGACATCAATCGTTGGTTAGGTGAACCTCAGATTTCAATCTATATTGACTGGACAATATCCCAATGATAAACTATTTATACTAGGTTAGGGTAATATGGAATAAGTTTCCACCCAAGTGGTTGAGCTAGTTGGGCAGTCGAATTGGTTAAATAGGTTCTGTAAGCCCTGAAGATGCGCCTTCCGTGACTTTTATGTTTAAGTAGCATGAGAAGACACAATTGAATGGCATACTAGTGACATGTGCGTAGTGGGCTTTGAGTAGATCACAACCCTATATTGGGTCGAATGATTTGAGTCAAGATTGAGTCTCTAATGGAAATCGGGAAGCATACCGGTATTATGGTAAGGGTTATAGCTAGTCTTTTTGACTCGAAAGTCGTACCATAAACATAGAGTACCAGAAGACGTGTTTGAGTGGGACATGATATACCTAGATGAAGGTGGACTCGTCTAGATCTTGCATATAAAATTTGTTGGAAGGTAACAGCTGGTCTCGTGCTCCGAATATTAATGGCACGGTCGGGGACACCAAATGATCTAAATGGAAAGTGGGAGTCCATGGGTCACTAATCATCATCCTAATGAAAATCATTCTAATCAATCGGAGATCCTCGTATATCCTAAAATTTTAGAAGGCTTATAGTCTACCCACCTTAGAGGCTAGGACATGGTGTTAAGAATTTAGAAAAATTCCAAGGTCCGGGTATTGTACCTCGACTCTTGTTAATAAAGAGCAAGGCACGACATAACGGGATACGGTAGATATAAGGTAAGTCAAGGATCGTCCCTTAATAAATGGGAAACGAGTGTGTACAATGACACCTGGTCGATAAGATGGAATAACCTACTCATCCACAGTATGCAAGAGTTACCTACGGGGTAACCAACTCTAAGCCACATCATTATAAAGGATTTCTAACAACTGAGTCGTGAGTTTCATCTCATGTCTAAACTGTGGGTTTTGGTTGAGGAAAAGGTTGGGTTAAGGCTTAAGGGTTACTAGTTAAGGCAAGCTTCAAACAAATGATTAGGGACTCACAACACTTGGTTTCTTGAGAATAGATAGTCTCCTAGGTTGGCATTTTGACTAAGGGTAACACCCTAATCATTCTCAAGTTCAGATGGCTAGAAGGACCCAATAACAGTTTGGGGGTCGAGAGGAGAACGAGTAACTCAAGGAAATGTTTTAGTCATATGGCTGGCCGATGGTAGCTACACTTGTGTATACAACTATCATAGCCATGGGGATACTCTGTATCGCTCTACCAATTATGAGCTCTCGTCTTTCCAAATCAGTAAAAGACAAAAATAATAGAGTTCAAGGGAGATGTCACTGAACATAATTACGAGATTCAAAGACGAATGTATAATTCAAGAGAAATTGTCAATGCAGTCGCGGATAAGATCCTAGAGACATCTACATCTCAATCTACGTAGGTTAATCAGAGGGAGAGCGAACCGGGTGCACTACGGTTGATCAGACCGTAATACATCGATTCTGATTAGACAACATGTTAGTGGGCGTCCCCAATAAATATATATCTTGAATCAAGCTCGATAAAAGAGTAAGCTTGCAAAACTAGGCTGTGATAGCAACATTGGTCAAAATAGTTAAATTACAAGTATACAAGATTTTTGAAAGAAGGCACAAGTAGTTCGAGTTTTGTGAGAATCAAAAATTTTCCAGGTGTTCTTGCTTATACAGTCATCCCACTATCTTCTTATCCTTAAGGCCTTGGTCGACTAATGGTTTATGGACTACTGAATTCTATATTCTATGTAAACCCATTAGTGTCAGTCAATTTCCTCGTCGATAGGTCACAAAGACCACAGAATGCTAGGTTGGGAGACATGCCACCTAACTTGCAGAACTTCCACTAATATTGGCTTTGGATCTTATGGGACATACATGACATTGTCCTATCCTCTATAGTATCCTAAACTTGTTATCACGTCTGAAGTCATTTTACCGAGAATTATGCCTCGTCCGTATACTCGGACGGTGGTAAACTCTTGGTTCCGTGATTCAAGTGTGATATGCTATCAGATACTCTACCTTATCTCGACTCCAGGATAACTACGAACAAAGAGGGTCACTAGCCATAGTTTTAGCAATATTCTATAACCTATATTCTCTTAAACTAATTTCAATTCTAGGGGTCGTGCCTTGCCAGTGCGCTGCTGGCTGCAGAGACTCCATAGTCTCCATAATTCAAATAAATGGCGACATTGCGCTGCTGTCATGCCATTATGAGTTAACTAACATTCCTTTAACTATATCTGCAAAAATTCTTGAGCTTCTAGAGATTCGAACAAGTTGACTACGAAATAAAGTGTAGGTATTTGTCCTATCAGTCACAACCCTTAAAATAAAAGATTGGACAGGGAGGAAATAACTGAAGATAAAGGAATACAACCATTCTAGTATTTATTTCATGTGTATTCGAACCATGGAAGAAAAACCTTGGATCAGTCTACCTCGAGATTCGCATTTGAATAACCGAATCAGGAATTATAACTATTCCCTTACGGCAAAATAGAATTTTAAATGGGCAATTCTAACTTATGCTATAAGGGTTATATCTAATAGAGCAAAAGAAGATTGACCATTTTACCAAGATTAGAGCCTTAATTATAGGAAGGCCTAACTTACCAAGTTAATAGTATACCCACATTGGATCGTATCGTCATATCAAAAGGAAATAGTGTACCTATGGGGATCTGACAAACTAGAAAAATTAACAACTCTTCATCTAAATTGCATGGCCTAGACTACCCATAGGTAAATTTGTATAAGGGACTCCTAGGCCTAGTCATTCTCCTAAATTAAATTAATTCCTAATTCGTGAATGAGCATTTCTTAGTCGCAGGCTCGCAATAGTACGACTAACTTATGTACTATCACGAGTTCACATGACTTGCGAAAACTGACCTGCATGGGCCACCACAAAAACTTGTCACGACCCGTACCCGTTTTTTTTAAACGGATATGAGACGTGTCCAAGCCAGCCTACACCGCAGTGTCGGCGGTAGAACGCTGTCACGGCCATGAAGATCAAATCACAAATAATGCTCATTCACAAAATTAATTTAATTTACAAAGATCATAAGTTTTATATTTGCAGAAAAATATAAACTTGTACAAATATTTGAATGACTACAACTCCACTATCTAGCTAGTCTCTAGGCTTTCGTCTGCAAGTACACCCGTAACTCCCAGGCTAAGTGAATCCACGGCTAACCTGAAAAATATTGGTTTCCAGTCAGGAATGGAACGAGTACAATTCACTGAATACAGTTTCAATAATTGAAATTGACTATAAAACAGAGGTTAGACATCAACTACATGTTTTGAAAATAAACAGAAAAGACGGAAAGTAAATAAACAAAATACCTTCCCAATCGTATAAGTACCTTTGATATGTGATCGGTCTCGGGACAATTTCACGACACTGTCTACACTGTCTAAAGTTACACTGTCTATACTGTCTACACTGTCTAAAGTTACACTGTCTACATTGTATAAAGTTACACTGTCTACATCAAATAATGCAATAAAGAAACATGGTCTACTTTGCAATAATAAATCACTATTTATACTGTCTACTTTGCAATAATAAATCATTTTTTACACTGTCTAATTGCAATAATAAATCACTATATATGTCATTGAATATATATGTATATATATATATATATATATATATCTTATATCTTATACAATATTTTCTATAAAATCTAAAATAAACCCCAATGCTATCTATTCCTAGGGTAGACCCTATATATATATATATATATATATATATATATATATATATATATATATATATATATATATATATATATATATATATATAATATCTAATTGACAAAAATTAATATAACTAATAACAATAAAATAATATTTTATATATAATAACCTCAATAAAATAATAATAAATATAACAAAATTCAATAAAACAATAATGATGTATATATATATATATATATATATATATATATATATATATATATATATATATACAACTTGTGCAGTCTAAAAATCCCAATATGTACAAGGACCTATTTTATACCAATATCACTGAATATCAACTAATAATGATAATTATAATATTTAATTACGAATACTAGAAAATATTCATTAAATCATTAAAACGAAACACAACACCCTCATACCAAATTCCATCAACACGAATGTCATCGGACGTGCCGCATGACTACACGGGCTGAGGTTCGGTTCGGGTCCAGTTTGACGAATTCGGTACAACCGGGTTCCCTAAAACTCAATAATATAATTAATAAATAAATAATCTTCGGTAAGGGTTAAGTCACAACTTGGCCTGGTTTTTCTAGTTAGGACATCACTATGGCTCAGTCTTCCCTACCGGGGCTAATACACTAGCCAAAGCACGTCATGACACTATCCGTGCCACGATTTCTAGTCACCGTGCACTCCAAAACTCCATCATGGCTAAAACCATCTACCGTAATAATTAACTAAATAATTATTTATAAAATCTAAAAATTACCATTTAAATAAAAATAAATAATAATAAAATATTTTAAAAATTTTGGGAAGGGGAGCTACACCCAGGGATTGGATTCTGTATTTTATATTTTGGATTCTGTATTTTGGCTCCAGCTCCATTTGCATAAATCTACGGTACGACATGGTGATCAGGACATAGTCACTGCAGCCATTCGACTGGCGAGGCAGAAACTATGTAGCCGTAGATAAAGTTGACTGTCCTTCGACCCTCATCCCTCGGCAATGATGATACGACAATCTATCACTATATCTTATATAGTAGTAGATGATGTTTTAGTATTACATTATGTGAGTTCATCTTGATTCTGTTATATTCTTCAGATACTAGATACGATAAGAACATATACTACACCTTATGTACAGAACATAGATGATTCATAATAATGTATGCTAGAATGAATTTTGGGTTGTGTTCTGAGCCATCCGTTCTCACACTTGGAGAAAAATCGAATTTTTTGTATTTTATCTGACGCACAAATACTGCTCGAGTGAGCCAAAGGCATGCAGCCACTTCCCTCCCTCCATTCTCCCTCTCCCTCTCTCATGCTATCAACGTCACAACTTTTCCAGTGTTGCTCCCTCTAATGATGATGAACGTAAAAATCAAAGACCCCCTCTCCTTTCTCACTCTTCACAGTTCTCACAATATGAAGGATCAGTGTTTTCTAGTTCTCTTCCATCCATCCATTCTTCCGTTCTGATCAAGCCTCCACATATGATATCATACTCAAGTATAGAGGCGGGGAAGAAGAAGTGGGTAGGAAGAGGAGGGGAAAGCAGCACAGCCGGCGGCAAGACCTGGAGAAATTTTAGTAGATTTTTTTCAACATCCGTAGGAGAACTATAAAGATATATCTTTTCACAACATGTCACCTTGTCAAAGATCCTTAATGTGAATATCATGTTACCGCGGTGTCGGAAGACTAACATGTCATAATTTTCTAAGCCGTATGCTTTGACATAATTCTTCCAACTCTTTCATCATGTGTAGTAATCATGCACTTCATAAAGAAATGCAAGATTACTACATAGGAGGAAAGAGTTGGAAGGATTATGTCAAAACACACGGCTTAGAAAATTATGACATGTTAGTCTTCCGACACCATGGTAACATGGTTGTCACATTAAAAATCTTTGACAAGGTGACATGTTGTGAAAAAAATATATCCTTATAGTCCTCCTACGGATGTTGAAGAAAGCCTCTATACTTCCTCCAGGTCATGCCGCCGGCTGTGCTGCTTCCCCTTCCTCTTCCTGCCCACTTCTTCTCTCCCGCCTCTACACTTGAGCTGGATATCATATGTGGATGCTTGATCAGAACGGAGGAATGGTTGGATGGAAAAGAACTAGAAAATACTGATCCTTCTTATTGTGAGAACTATGAAGAGTGAGAAAGGAGAGGGTCTTTGATTTTTGCGTTCATCATCATTAGAGGGAGCAACACTGGAAAAGTTGTGACGTTGATAGCATGAGAGAGGAAGAGGGGGAATGGAGGGAGGGAAGTGGCTGCATGCCTTTGGCTCACTCGAGCGGTATTTGTGCGTCATCTGGTAGCGCTCCTCCGGCTCCAGCACCGTGTCCAGCTCCAGCTCCAGGCGATCAGTAGTTTGTTTTTGTATTTTTGGACTGTACGACATGGTGATCAGGACATAGTGATTTACGGTACGACATGGTGATCAGGACATAGTTCCTGCAGCCATTCGACTGGCGAGGCAGAAACTATGTAGCCGTAGATAAAGTTGACTGTCCTCCGACCCTCATCCCTCGGCAATGATGATACGACAACCTATCACTATATCTTATATAGTAGTAGATGATGTCTTAGTATTACATTATGTGAGTTCATCTTGATTCTGTTACATTCTTCAGATACTAGATACGATAAGAACATATACTACACCATATGTACAGAACATAATGATCCACACTAATGTATGCTAGAATGAATTTTGGGTTATGTTCTGAGCCATCCATTCTCATACTTAAGTACTGTGAGAGCGCCGGAGAGAGTGAGAGCGCCAGAGGGGGGAGGAGAGAGTGAGAGAGTAAAATGGGGGGAAATGAATTGGTAGAGGAATATAATTTGAATTTAGCGACGTTCATACTAACGTCGCTAAATTAGTCGCTATTAGCAACGTCATAGTGACGTTTCGCGACATATAGTGCCGATATTTGTAACAAGTAGTTTTGTTGGTTGGTTAATTGGTAACATGGTGATCGGGACATATAGTCCCTGCATCCATTCGACTGGCGAGGCAGAAACTATGGTACGACATAGTGATCAGGACATAGTTCCTGCAGCCATTCGACTGGCGAGGCAGAAACTATGTAGCCATAGATAAAGTTGACTGTCCTCCGACCCTCATCTCTCGGCAATGATGATACGACAACCTATCACTATATCTTATATAGTAGTAGATGATATTTTAGTATTACATTATGTGAGTTCATCTTGATTCTGTTACATTCTTCAGATACTAGATACTAGATTCGATAAGAACGTATACTACACCATATGTACAGAACATAGATGATTCACACTAATGTATGCTAGAATGAATTTTGGGTTGTGTTCTGAGCCATCCGTTCTCACACTTAAAACACATATGAATTAGAACTGTGTGTCCATCTTTGTTTTTGTATTTTCGGCGAACCTAGGGATTAGATTCTGTATTTTGTATTTTGACTTTGTACGTATTTGGGGATATTCAATTTTTTCGTTGAGGATACTGAGTTTGTACGTATTTGCGGATATTGATTTGGTTTGTTGAGGATATTATATATTGACATTGTTCGTTGCGGATAGGATTTTTTCTTTATATTTTTTGTATATTCTGGAATGTATTGTGCGTGCCGGTGTTGAGTGTTCCACCGAGGGGGTCGGCGAACCCAGGGATTAGATTCTGTATTTTGTATTTCGTATTCTGTATTTTGGCTCTGGCTCCAGCTCCAGCACCATTTGCATTCTGGAACCTATTTTTTTATATTTTGTTAACTTAGCGACGTTTTTAGCGACGTTAACATTAGTCGCTAAACATTAGCGACGTTAATAAATGTCGCTAAACGCGTCGCTAAATGCTGACGGGGCAACACGTGGCACCATAATCTGATGTCAGTTCGTCGTCGCCAAAACGTCGCAACAGTGTTGCCAAACGGCGACAACACAATAACGTCGCCGTTTACGTCGCTAATTAGCGTCAACCAAGAAACGTCGCAAATTATGTCGCTAATTAGCGACGTTAATAACGTCGCCAAATAACGTCGCCCTAGCGACGTTTTCTCGTTTAACGACACGTTTTTTCCGTCGTTCCCGAAACGTCGCCTTAAACGTAATTGATTTAGCGACGTTTTCACCGAGGTTAGCGACGTATTGAGCCGTCGTTAATCTGACAAATTTTTGTAGTGTTAGACAGCTAAATCTTGAGCCGTTTTGAAGTGCCCTTATATATATATATATATATATATATATATATATATATATATATATATATATATATATATATATATATATATATAACCGGATCAAAGACCTCGCCCGCGGAGCCCCTCCGAAGCCCCAACCCCTCCACACCATTGGATCGCGCGGGGCCTGTGCGGGGCCCACGCGATGCCGCGCGATCCAACGACCAAGGATCGTGGGGCTTCGGCGGGGCTCCGGAAACGGGGCTCCCGATCCGGACCCTATATATATATATGGAGCCAGTTCAGGAGCCCCGCTCCCAAAACATTGTTGAAGCCCCTTGACTCTGAACCGTTGGATTGGACCAACATCAGTCGTTGGATTAAATTTGGGAGAGGAGTCCAAAATCGTTTGGGAGGAAGAGAGAGAAAGAGGGAGCCAGTCGGTTCAATTTTCTTCCTGTCGATTCCTTCTTTCTCCTCTTCCTTTTTCGTTTGAGAGGCAGCAGACGCACCTCTCAGGTTTCTTCCTGTCCCAAATTCTTTTCTTTCTCCTCTTCATCCTTCGAAATTTTGATTCTGAAATGATTTTTTTTTCAACTTTGATTTAGGGTTATTAATGAAGACAGGGGTCAAAAATATTGAGGGTGAAGTTAGTATTGAAGCTGAGACTGAAGTAGGACAAAGTATTGAGACTGAAGTTAAAAAAACATCGACACCAACAAGGATTGATAATATAAAAGAATTATGGGTTGGTAAAGTCTTTAAATCTATTGAAGAAGCAGAACATTCCTATAAAGAATATGGTGCAAACAATGGATTTGGAATTCGTAAAATAACACAACATAAGGATAAGAGCAATATCGAGCTTATGTCGGTCACTTTCTCATGTTCTTGTGAAGGGACGTACAAGAAAAATGAAGTTGTTGATCACGGACAGATAAAAAGAAGCACATCTACAATGAAGACAGGATGTGCTGCAAGAATGCGCGTCGTACGGAGGGATAATAAAGTGTGGTTGATCACTATATTTTCATAAGAACATAATCATATGTTGGTAACCCCGAGCAAGCATATTTTAATTAGATAACATAGACAAGTGCCTATAGCAGCTAAAGCATTGGCCGAGAGTTTAGTCAATAAAATCTCCAGCTTAGTAAGGTTCCTGCAATATTTGATGGTAATGTTGCATTCGACAAAGAGATATTTACGATCATATGAGGAATGTGAGGTCTGTGTATTATGACGATGGTGATGCAGAAGGTGTCAGGAATTATTTCAAGAAGATGAGCTCTGAGAATCCTCATTTTTTCTACTCCATTCAATGTAACAGTGAGGGCAAGCTGCAATTTTTTTGGATCGATGCACGCAGCAACATCGCGTATAGTCGTTTTCGAGACACCGTGACCTTTGATACGACGTACAGGACAAACAAATACAAATTGCCATTTGCTCCATTTATAGGGGTGAATCATCATCGTCAGTCGATACATTTTGGTTTTCTCTTTAGAAAATGAGGTCGAAGATACGTTCATTTGTTGTTTGAGACATGGCTTGAAGCTATAGGAGGTGTGCCACCGATTTCTATTATCACCGACCAAACTTGGCCATGACAACTGCGATTAAAAAGTTTTTCCTAATACACGCCACCGTTTTTGTTTGTGGCACATTAAGAAGAAATTTGCAGAGAAAGTATCACATGTTTTTTTCCAAGAAATCTAAGTTCAAACAAGCGCTTAAAAGATGTACCGCCTTGTAAAGACAACTGAAGAGTTTGAGGTAAATGTGATGCTCTGATGAGAGATTATAGTTTAGAAGACAATGCATGGTTGAAGCATTTGTATGAAATTCGAGAGTCTTGGATTCCCATATTGTCGGAGTACTTTCTTTGCAGGTATGAACTCGAAACAAAGAAGTGAAAGCCATAATGCATTCTTCAATCGTTTTGTAACTTGCAAGACAAATCTAAGAGATTTTGTAATAAATATGACCAAGCATTGGAGTCGTTCTATGTTTCTGAGCGCAAAGATTATTACATTTCAATCTATAAGAAACGTGTTTTAACAACCACTAGTCCAATATTCGCCCACATCGTGAGTATATACACAAGAACATTTATGATAAAATGTCAAAAAAATGTGTTCATGTGCCGCAGCTTAGGGCGGATGAAAGGAAGGTTGATGGGGATGTTCACACGTTTGAAGTACGTTACAGGTTGGGTATCCCTAACGAGTGGGTTGTCATATTCAATATTGTAACAAAAGAAGGCTTTTGTGGATGTCAATTGTTTGAATTTTCTGGCATACTATGTAGCATATGCTTGCGGCATTCGATCGATATTACATAGATGATATTCCATCTCATTTCATTTTGAAAAGGTGGACGAAAGAGGCGAACCGATCTAAAGTGGTGGCTTCTGATGGTTTAGAAATGCAAGATGAACATTTTGGATCACAAGTCGCGAGAGTCAGTGACTTATGTAGGAGATTTACACAATTGGCTTACATGGGGGGTGAATCTACAAAGAGATACAAAGTTTTATCAAATTTGATTGATAAAGCTTATGAAGAAATCCATGAGATAAATGATGGTTTGCTTCAAAAAGAAAACGAAGATGAAGTGAGAATTCAAGAAAATGAGGGTACTCCAGGTCCTATAGCCCCTGTCGGTAGTAGGATTGATGTACCTATTTTATTGGATCCGCGTATTTCTCAAACAAAAGGAAGGAAGAGGACTCAAGGAAGTCAGAGTGGCACAAGTTCAAAGGATGCCAGAATGAAGAGTGGATTGGAGCTTTGCACTGAAAAGAAAAAACCGAGAATTTGTAAATCTTGCAAAGGACATGGTCATGATAGTCGCAACTGCCCCACCGCCCCCAAGATAGATTAAAACACCGGTTCAAGTATGATTTTTTTATTGTAATGAATATCGGTTTTTGATGTTTCATATTGTTATTATTGAACTCATGTTATATATGTATTCCATATAGGAGATGATGGTGGTGATAGAGACCAAATTATTGGATAATGATTATGCACTTTGAAAGTTTTTCAGGTAAATATTGAAGGTTTATCCTTATCAAGTTGAACTCATATTATAACATTTCAATCAAGTTGAAATTACTATCAGGTTTTTTTTCCTTATCAGGTTTTTTTTTTTATTTCAATCTGTTTTTAGGCTGTCATTCACTTTGTGCCAGTTTTTGTTTCAGGATGTGGCTACTGCAATTTTGTTTCCTAGAAGAAATCATATGCAATTTTGTGTCAGATTTTGCTTGGAATGGTGGCTGTTGCAGTTTTTTTTGGTTGGGGTGGTGGTTCCTGCAATTAGTTGATGGTGGTTATTTAGGATCATATGTTACATTTTTTTGGTTGGGATGGTGTTTCCTGCAATTAGTTGATGGTGGTTATTTAGTATCATCTGTTATAGTTTTTTTGGTTTGGATAGTGGTTCTTACAATTAGTTGATGGTGGTTATTCCTGCAACTTTGTGTGCAGTTTTTCTGTTACACTAAAGTGGTTCCTGCAATTTATAAGGATCATCTGAAAAACTGGTAGCTGTTTATTTGATGAACTGGTGAAAGCTTGTACATGTTATTTGCTGTTGCTGTTATTTCTTGTTCCTGCAATTAGTGGGACATGCTTTTTGCTTGTACATGCTTTTTGTTTGTACATGCTTGTACTAAGATTCAAATAAGGCAAGCTTTTTTGCTTTTTGCCTTTTGCTTGTACATGCATGTGAACTGGTGAAAGCTTCAAAAGTAAAGAACTGCATATTAAATAATTGAAGACAGTACACTCCCAGCTTTAAAGTTCCCATCTTGTAGAATCAACAAAAGGGCATAATATAGTGCAGCTATAAAGTTCCCAACTTTTTGCTTTTTGGTGTTTGAATATAGTACAGAAACTATACTAAAGCCAACCATTTCGTTCTTTATTTCGGTCGATATTTCAGGCCGACTGAACAATTCAACATTCAAAGAACTACTAAATATACAGACTACAATTCTCCAGATTGTAAATCTGTGATAGAAAAAGAGAACATAATTAACAAGTTCAGGTATTAAAACACACCATCAAATTACAGGAGTACAAACAGATTTAACACCATTATTAATCAGAATTCATACATTCCCAGAAGGAGACTTGAGCATGAAAGGTTTCATAATTATCAATAATATTTCAAGGTGTGATTCTTTGTCAAAATATAAGTTTCGATGTATTACAAGATGAGGCTTTTCCCCTACAAACTCTACATGCTACAAGTATTGCATTTGAACTCAAAGTTATAGTCGTCACATTTGCACATTAACCTGAATCCCCTCCAATCTATTCCATATTGTTTGAGAACATGATCCAAAATACAACTAAATTGTGTACACAAGTTCTTCGAAAGGTCATTTATTCGCAGACTGTCACGCCCCAGAACTAGAATACTGGAGCGGGGGACAGACACAGCCAGCTACGTACATTGAAGTGAATTCTACCTCGTAATACGGTCACGGCTGTCTAGATGCATGAGGGTTTACTACAAGCCATCTCTTAAGGTCAAGAACAAGCCTAGTGTCTCAATCTCAAGGAAGCAAGTAAATGTAACAAGATGGTAGATCATCAGATATACGAAGTAAGGCGTCCCATACATTACATATTCAGATGATCATGAAGCTAGTCATACAATGTGAAGACTAGCAAGAGTTTAAGTCATACATAATCAACCATAGGATTTGTCAATCATGTTAAAGCCCGTAGGCAGACAGTAAATAAAGTTGCAAACGAGCTAACACTTGCTCGGCGGCTAAATGCCTCAAAAGAATATTTTACAAGGGAGTGGGAGAGCAAAATAAAAACCACTCATTGCCAGGATTCCTTCTAGTGGTCACCATCTGGAAGGAAGGCTGGAAGATCCTCGAAAGCTGCTCCGAAATCTGGCCATACAAAACCAGCTGGATCAGACCCCAGGAAGAGCAAGTGCCACAAAGGAGGCTACACTTAAGAACTAAAATCAGTACATTAGCACATAAAGTTATAGGTGAAATAACAACAGACATGAGTTAGAATAAACAGGTGATAAACAATAAGAGAACTAAAGGACTATTTCGGTAACCAAGTTACAACCCGTAAACCAAACAAGGACCGGGGTTGTAACTCTTCGCCTGAACGGAACTTAGTCTCTAACCAATTATCGGTAAGGTAAAGCATAAACAATCATGTCCGGAGATATCCATGTACTGGGTCTAGACAGACTAGACAAGACGAGACTCCATCCAATCATTCACGGCCAAGCAAGAGTACGGCTTGATAGTTAACTAGCTAGGGTTATCACAAGCCTAGTTGAGATGCAATAAGATATTCCTACGGCCACAAGCCTGCAGATCATCCAGGTTATCCAGGTGCAAGGTTCATGTTAAGAGTTATCTTGACTTGTTAGGTGACTTGGATGCAACACATGATAGTGTGCACAGTAATCGTTTCATGTAGTGTCCCATATAACAGTGAGCTGGAAATGTGCTCTACTCGTAGGCAGGCTACAAGTCCATCAGGAAGGCGTCCAGATAACGGGATTGCTTGTAGCCGAAATATCTCTCTATATGAACTACTTGATCAATCTAGTCATTAACTAGTCAGATTCAGCATGAATCTCGACCGTGGTAACCAGGGATACAGTCCTAGACATGATGCGAAACAAGACTGGTAGCTTATACAAGCACATTCATACAATCACCCACGGTGTCATGAGAGTTTACTACATGTCCAGTTAGCTGTAACAGCGTTCATGAGTTATATGTCAAGAATTCTTGTCAGGGGTGCACCATAATGGGTCACCATCATGTCATGTTACTTATCGTGTTCTTGTCAAGAGTGTGTCACAACGGGCCACTGTCATGTTTCGTTACTTGTACTTGTTACTTGTGAGAAGCGTGCCACAACGAGCCGCCATCATGGTTCAATACATGTCATTCATCATTCGTGTTCACATATCATGGTTATGATCATACAGTATATCATCATGTAAGTAGAAGAGAGATATCCTGAGTGCACCCTAACAGGCGACCATTTAAGAAAGAAAGCATGGTATAGAGCATGTAGTACAATAAGGCTGAAAAGACATGGCACTTATAAAGAATCCGAAAGAGTGGCATATCAAAAAACAAATACTGCTTAGCATAAAACAATGATCAATCCATGCTAGTGTGCCATACATGGAAAATCGTGCCATGCCATATTGTGTCAAGCCATGCCTTGCCATTCCAAGTCGTATCGTGTCAAGTCGTGCCACGAAAGTCGCCCGTGAAAGTCGTATCGTGAAAGTCACACCGTGACTAGTCGTGCCAAATCGTGCTAAGTTGTGCCAAGCCGTGCCATGCCAGGCCGTGGCACGCACGTGACGAGGCGTGTCACAAAGACCAATCATGAGAAAACATCATAAAATTACAAGTCGTGGAGAGCAAAATGGCAAAAGACATAAAAATCCTCAAAAGGGGGCATGTCCCCTGCACTATGCGCCCAAAGGAGGGCTGTATGCGCCCACTACCAGTGGCTATTAACCTAAGGCATGGGTGGAGGACCCCTTATGTGCCCACAAAAGAAGTTCTCCAAGTTTTAAATCTAAGAAAATTGACTAAGGATCAAAAAGGTGAAGAAAGGTGCTGAAAATCATGCGTTCTATACGCCCACATGAGGCTATGCGCCCACATGAAGGTTCTATCCGCCCACATGGTAGCTTATGCGCCCATATAAGGGGGAAGAACTGCTTTGGGCGCATAACAATGTCTATGCGCCCAAGCACTGCACTGTTCTTCTCTCGAAAATTCCGAGAAGAAGAACTCGGCTTCCGAACTCCGCCAAATCTTCATCCAGTGTCCGTTTTCGGACTTCCTTAGGTCGATTTGGGGTAGAACGAAATTCTCTACGACATGGAAGCATCAAATCATGCAAACGAAGAAGTTTAATAGATCAAAACTCCAAAAATCCAAAATACTTCAATCCTAGATCTACAAAAATCCATGCTTCAAAATAAAAATTTCCAAGTTCTAAAGTAGTTTGTGTAACGCCCCAGTCCCAAAATACGTAGGACTAGGAACGTAGCATGCCAGCTGCACTATATGCGAAGAATACTCTAATATATGAAATCTTCGTATATATAATAAGCTGTAATAATATAATCGCAGGCCAGAAAAATTAGTAAAACTATATCTCATCCACAGCAGACACAGAAGATATAAGAAGTCAAATAGAATAAATGATTGAGTTAAAAGATAGCCGGGTGGACATGCCCACACCAAACAGCTATAAAAAAAATCTCAAATAAAGTAGATGTCCACTATGAGTCTCAAAGAACCACATGAATCTAGATGTCAGTGGGAGACGCCTCGTCATCAAGGTACATGGATCCAGTGCTGAGCCATACTCCTGCGGGAAATCGTCTATACCTGGAGAGATCACCAGGTCCTCAGAGGGACGTAACAAGATACAGGAAGAACATGCCATATGAACTGAATATAAATGCACCATAAAATAAAGATAAAGTAAAAGTATCCAAACCATAACACGGCTCAATATCCCATCATCGAAATAGTAGACTACCCCTACAACCAAACAAGGACAAGGGGTAACTTACTACTCCGCGATGTGACATTTTTTATGCCATGATTGGAACATGAAATTTGCTAAGGTCTCCTAACCTTTCTAGTAGGCAATTTAGAAGACATATCGATGTATGGGCAGGTGAAGGCTGACTCCCCCAGGATAAGGTAATAACTCACAACACGCACACGTCAAGTACCAATACTATCAGCTGGCATAACTCGAGGCTAGCGGCCCACGTGACCCATCAGTCCACATAGCTCGAGGTTAGTGACCCTCGTGACTCGACTACCATAGTACGCAGTTACTATAGCTTTTGGATTTGGGGTAGCCCATACATTTAAATGTCTTCTCCTCCCAAGGTCACTAACAAAAGGTAGTTCGCTAATACTAGGTCCATATGCATACAAAAAAAATAAAAGGAAAAATAACTGAAAGCAAAATAAAGTGAACTAGAAATAGCAAGTAATGGATCCAACTGGAACAAATAATAAATATGCAGTAAATAAATAAGTAAAGGTGCATATAATTACAAATAGTAAATAAGGCAAGGTATCTTGCCTGAGGGTGGTACGAGAAGCAGCAAAATCGAACAATCAGAATCGTCAGCACGAAGTCAAAATCCACAAGGAGCTCCGGATGCTGAAACAAACATCATGAACGAGTTTGGAATAAAAGATATGCCTAGGAAACCCTGTCCAAATGTCAAATTCTGGAACAGGGGCAAAATTGAAATTTTGGGTCAAAACGATATCCGCCGTTAGACCCGTCTTGCACCGAAATACGTGCCAATGTCTACGGTCTCTAAAGTCGTCAAACTACATGTCTACGGATCCGGTTTGAGGAGAAGAACCCAACGGTATGTCAAATTTTGGATTTCGATGAGCCGTGCACAAAATCGCCCGTTTGAGTGGGTCGCGGGCCCACCAAAAGGGGTTCCGATTCGACCTTCTCAGAATCGAACCAAACTTGGCATACAGGACCAGAATTTCGATTCGGACCTGTTGGCACATTTCGTCTCGAATCGACGACTGTACACGATGTTATGGCCAAGTTTGCAAAAGGTCGATACGGGGGTATCTTGACGGATACAGACTGATTTCGTCGCGCACACACGACGAAACTGAGTTCCGTCAGTTCCCACACGTCGGCAACGTCCATACGCGCCTTTCGATGCATGTAGCACGCGACCAGGTCGCCCGTTTGTCGGCGCACGCCGTATCGGGAATTTTTTTCCAAAATTTGAAGATTAAAACCCAGTTTTTCCCTAAAATTATAAACTATTTAATTCCGATCTAAGCAATGTAAAATAAAAATAAAAGAGTGGTTTCCATTACCTATATGTTGTTATTAACTCTATTCAAATAGTTTGTCAAAACATTCAAGGAATCGACCAAAAATGGCCTTCCAACTTGGGGTTTCGAACTCATGGATTGCTCTGTTTTTGAACAGATGTCACCAACTTTGTGATGATTTCACAGGCCAGTTATTTGATTTCCCTATAACTCTTTACTGGGTCTTCTAGAGGGTTAAATAGGGTTTCCAGATCAGTTTACGAAACTAAAAACGTGAAGCGTAGACGGAGAAATTTGGATGGCAAGATGGTACCTCGTAGTCGTGTGTCCGAATAGGGGCCCGTTCTCCTCGGGTTGGGCGGTGCTCCGGAAACTTTTGTCTCGATACAGACACTCCAGTCAGTGGCTGCAGGCGACAGGATGGTCGCCTAGGGCTGGTGGTGATCGGGGTTCGTTGTTTGAGTTTGAAGAAAAGTTTTCGGTTAAGGTTTCTCCGCCAGGTTCTTCAACACAGCCGAACACAATACTCTTTGGTTTTTGAATTCGATTTAAATTGAATTCATAGGTTTGATTGTAATCTAACTACGGTAGGAATTAGGAAGGATAAGATCAACCTCTACTAAATATTAGATTTGATTTTGAATGAAACGAATCTTGAATCTCTTTGAAATACACAGCCGTGTATACTGATCCTAACATCGGGAGATTTCCCTATGGGCTGACTCACGAGATTTTGTACTCCAAAATCTCGTGAGTTAAAAGAATTTTTTTTTTCATTCAGAGGACTGGCCTCTGTTCATCCTTGCAAAAAAAATGGGGGGGGGGGTTTGGCCGGGTTCGGGTTTATAAGAAGAACAGTGCATAGCACTGTTCCATGCTGTTTTTCTCTTTTTTTTTTACTTCTATGTATATTTTATAATTAATAAAATATTTGAGTTAATATCTAAGATGATATATTCCTATTAAAATATTAAATGCACCTTTATAATAGTACCATTCAATTATTACTATTAATAAATCATTCTAGCATTCAAACTACTAAAATAATTTAGAAATAAATTTAACTATATGTTATTACAAGGAAATATTCAGTATTTATTATAGTAAATGTTTTAATATCTAATCATAAAAGACTTAAAAATCTCTAACCATAATAATTATATAATAATATTTTGTAAATAGTTATTAAAGGTATTTTATACACATTTAGGTATAAATCTATCATTAATATTATACAACAAGAAAATAAACCAATAATTTACAATTCATTCTAAAATAGTAAAAATTCAATTTAAGCCGAAAAAATATCCAAAATTTTTGGGGGTTTACATCCTACCCAACTTATAAGAATTTCGTCATCGAAATTAAAATAGAACTTAATATAAAAATATAATGAGACTGAATACGAAGGAAGAGTAATTATATCAAATATCAACATAACTTAGTTTTCGAAAATATGGATGGGGTAGTTATAGAAGGAATCCATCTGACAACATATTCTATAAGGTAGGACATTCTTAGTCTGGCATGGTTCATGGGTATCCAGTCGTTTGAGGGATTGCGACAAAATCGCATGGTAAAAATCAATTGGGACGAGAATGGACATACATGGTTTGCTACAAAGAAATTGTGTATACATGTGGTAATTGAAATAGAGCATAGGATGGCGTGTTTGCTTGGGATAGGTATGTCATAGGTGTAGAGTGGCTTGCCTAGTTCATGAGGGTGGAATTTGTTGGAAGAAAATGGTTAGTGTTGTGCTTCAAATTGCAAAGTCACAGTAGGAGTATTCATAGTGTGGCGGATAGAAGTGGACGTTGTGAACTACTGGATTATTTGCTCGGTTGGAGGAACGTGTCAAGTCAAAGATTGTTCTTCGAATTCTGGACAATAGTGAAACGATTCCCCATGTCATCTTTACGCTTCCTCGTTGGTGAGGGATGCCGGGATGACACATGTACCGAGGGTGTTGGATGATTCACTCTTCTATAGCACAAGGCGATTACTGATGGGGTAACAAATTATAAGGTACATTATAAGATCTCTAACTACTAACTATTAAATCACTATTCATAGTAAGTCTGCTAGCCTATGGTCAGTAGATTTCTAATTGTGTCGAAAGTAGTGCATATGTAGTGTGCTGATAATTATTGGTTCATACTAAGACAAGTATTATGATATGCATGTTGACCAAGCTAATGGATGTGTTGTTCGAATGCTAAGACATGTCTAAAACAAATAAATATTACAACTGGAATAATACCTGCCAATTCTCCAACCTCAGAATGGGTGCCTATCACAGCCATACTAAACGCTTGCCCATGCCTTTGTCCATTTATCTCTTGTCCAGCTTGACTAACTTGTGCCGGTTGGTCAGCTAAGTGTGATCCTCTAGGATAACTTCTATGGTGGTTGATTTGGCTCTGTTACTGGTCTTGGTGCTACGGGTCCTTGCATCCGATGTTGTGCTGCCTTTAGTTGTTCTGTGCAGTCTCGGGCCTTGTGATGATTGGAGCCACAAATCATGTATTGTACTAATCTGCGACGACAATCCTTCATGACATGACCTTTCCTATGACAGAAGCGACATAAAAGCTCATCAATGGATAAGGTGATACTCTTGTTGGTGGCTGTGTCATAGAATGTCTGATTGGTCCACCATGGATAAGGTTACTTGGCCCAGTTGCTGGAATAGGGCGTCTCTGAGTGTGAGCTCCTGTTTTTCAAAAATTTATTTAATTAGTGTTAATTAGTTGTTAATGTCATATTTAGCCTTAAAATATTTTATTATGATTTTAGGAATTTTTTACAATTTTAAATGATTTTTAAATGAGTTTTAAATACTAAAATACCATTTTGATTTATTAAAATATTTTAATATCATTTTGTAATATTTAGAATTGTTTTTATAGTTTTGTAATTTATTAAAATGTTTAATAGCTGTTTGTAATATTTAGGTTTGTTTAGAAGTCAGTTTGTAATTTAATAAATTGTTTTAATTCGGGTTTGCAAATTTCTATTTACATTTAGTCTTAGGGACCCATTCGTAATCCTAAAGTCTAAGGACCAAAGTGTAAAACCTAAATCTACCCACCCCCGACGACTCGACTGACCGACGACCACCTTCCCCCGCGTTTCCCGGCCGACTCTGTCCAGCCCGACCGACCTAAGTCCTCTATAAAAACTCCCGACCCCTAAACCCTAACCCTAGACTAACTTCGACCCCCAGCCACCCACAACCGCCCACTTCCGTTCGTCTAAAACCTAACTCCGGCCATCTACCCAGCGCCGCTTCCCCGACAGTCGCCACCCCCATCCACCACCCTCGACGAGTTCGCCGCAGTGAGCTGAGTCGATCGCCACCACTCCACCGCGACCACGTCAACTCCTCCGCCGTCCAGCACGTTCAAAACCCCCCATTGAAGTCGGACACGTAAGTTGCAGCGTCCAAATGTGTCGTGCGTGTCTCGAATCGACGTATGTGGTTCGCCCGGACACGAGGACCCTAGCCCAGTGCTTGGACACGCGAGTCTAGACTCGTGTGTCGTAAATGACCCAGACACTTTGACTCTTGTGTCCTTAACTGTCAGGACACAAGACTGTTTTATCGGGTTTATAAAATATAAACTAAAACCTAAATAAATTAAACTGAATCCTAACCCTAACACAAGCCGCGGGCTGACCCCCTGGCCAGCCCGACTAAACCTAAGAACCCGACCCAGTGGGTCGAGTTTGAACCCCCCCACCCTGCGTTCTGTTTCATTTCCTTTTTCTTTTTTCTTTTTTTTTTGTTTTATTATATATATATATATATATATATATATATATATATATATATATATATATATAATATATTATATATTATACATATATATATATAATATATATATATATTATATATATAATAATATATATAATGTATATATAATTATTATCTATTATTATATACTGTTATATTAAGTATATATACAGTATTTATATTTGTGTATATATATATATATATATATATATATATATATATATATATAATATATATATATATAATTATATTTAGTATTTTTATTTATATAATGTATATATATATATATATATATATAATATATATTATTAATATATATATATATATATATATATATATAATATATATATATATATATATTATATGTTATATATATATATATATGTTATATATATATATATATATATTATATATATATATATATATATATCTAATATATATATTATAAATATATATATATATATATATTATATATATATATATTTATATATATATATATATATATATATATCTATATATATATATATATATTTATGTATATGTATGTATACATAACTATTTAACCTCTATAAATTATGTAATATTGTACATATGATATATTTTGATATATGTAATATTGTCATAATTATATGACTACTATGTATAATTTTACCTTATTAAAATATTAATATTTATTATATTTTTATATCTTTGTATTTTTGTGTATTTTAATTACTGCAACCATTTGGTTTCAGGCCTAGCATGGGTTTTGGGCCCAAATGTATTTTTCCATATTCAAGACCTATACAAGTCATATTGGACTTGATTCATGGCCTTGGGTCCTGTATTTGAATTTTGGTTCAAATTATGTACATGGACAAAATACGCAATAATTAATTATTTAATTTTAATTACGTACCATGCTGTTTTGAATTTCTAAAAATACTTTAATTGCTGTTAAAATTCTGGAAAAATAGTATTTAGATACTATGTTAATTTAGCTAATTTATCATAATTTTTACAGTATTTAATTTATAGTTTTGCCACTGTTTTGGCATATGAAACCAGAATCATTTTCTGTACTTAGGAAAACTGATTTTTATAAAATACTTGTACGGTTAATAAATTCCAGAAAATTATAATAAATTTCTATAATTAACAAGGATCATTTTGGTACTTTGTTTTATGTAAAATTAAGCTTTTTGTCTATCTCAAAATTGTTGGAACACAATGTTCATTTGATTTATTTATTGAATAATACGACTTGCAACTTTTTGTGTTATTTTGAGTTATAGCCGTATTGAACCTCACCCCTCACTAGTGTAAAGACCCTAGAAAGTTAGTTATAGTATTGTGTCACCTCACATTGGTCTCCTATGCTAAGTCATCATTTTGGCTAGGTGCCCAGTCACAAGTCGTGTTGCACCAATTATGTCTTTGTGTTTAGCTTAGTGTAAAAACTAAGTTTATGTATTTATTTCTACAGTGACGAGTTACCAGGCATCTATAGCATTTTTATCGCAGCTTCTTTGCTAGAGGCAAGTACTTTCTATAAACTTTACATACTGCTACAACAATAAACTGCGATTTACCAACCATGTTAAATGCTGATCCTTGGGGTAGCAAGTTAGAACTTTACATGTTGTATTACTTTCAGTCTCTACCATGTTTAGGACAGTATCTCATATCTCTCACATGCTTAAAATAACGGGTTAAGGAGAAACTGCTAGTAGTACTGAACATGACCCCCTTTTCCGTATGTATTTACTGCGCTCGATACATTCTATATGTGACCTTGACGTATGTTCTGATCCCGCATTTGTGTATGGATATACACCGATGCCGTTAGTGCACGTATGTGCATGCCAGAAAACTTGATATGTACCGCTGTACATCCTATTCACCTATTGACTGATTCACGTACATACTACGGTTTTAAACTTTTAAACTATATGTTGTCATTTCTAAAAAGAACCAATTAAACCATGATATGCCATGATTCCAGTTTATTACATTTCTGTTCATGCTGCGTATATTTAGTTTGCTAGAATCAATACTTGCTCCCATCCTGACAGGATAACGTTGTAGGTATTCTTACTGAGGAGGAGTTGCTCTGTGACCCATATTATGGAGATACTGCCGAGGACCAGGCTTTGCCTTACGAGGATGTTCCTATGGAGAAACTCGTCTAGTTTGCGTAGTTGCTTGGGATATTTAGTGTAGTCATGTATTAGACTACGTATTTTATAACTGGACATGTATCCAGTTTATATTTCAGACTTGTACTTGGACTTATTACTATATGAGACGACTTTTGTGTTTGGAGCATTTATGACTTTTATTCACTTATAGAAATGTTAGCACATTTAGTCTTATCTTGTTACTTCTAGAACAGCTTACTGCGCTTTATCTCAAGCGTAGGCTGGACATGACTCGGCCCGGCCCAACAATTTGGGTAGCGGATCGTGACATGTTTTTAGTGGTGGCCCATGTGGGTCGAGACTAAATTATTTGGTTACGTTTTATACCAAGCATACCTGCAATTAGGAATTTAAGGTAATTAGACAACATTAGGAATGACGCTTAGAACACCTAGAGGAATACTAGGGTTGCAACATAGAAATACTCACATGCTTGCTATTATAATTAGATTTTCTTGTCTATGATTGCTTACTTTAAACAAGTCCTTATAAGTCGTTTTATTTTATATTAGATGGTGCTTACTCGTTCATCCCGTACATCACACCTGAGAATGGCGTACTCCATATCCAGTCAGCTGACCAGTTGACTGATACACCCCCCACCTCTACCTACCATACTCCCCCACTCCACAAATCTACCAACCCAGATGCCTCCACCACCTTCCACACAGTCCCAGCAGGACCCGATACTTCCACCTCCCCCTCCCCCTATCACTATACCTACCCAGGCTTCCGTCACACTCGACGGAACCAACTGCTCACTCTGATCCAGGGGTTCCTAACAACCCATCAGGAGCAGACCACCCTACTCCGCCAGAGCATGGAGCGTTCTGAGGAACGTACCGTAGTTCCACACCTATAGAGCCACGGCAGAGAGCGGGACGATCAAGGACTTCATGGGTTTGAACCCCAAGGAGTTCTCAGGGACTGAGGACATAGTAATGGCAGATGACTGGCTAGACTCGGTAGAGAGGAAGCTCCTTGGAGTTAGGATGCCGGATGACCTCCAGATCGAGGCAGCAGGATTTTTGCTGATAGACTTGGCAGGAGTTTGGTTCCGGAATGAGCCGTTATTTGCGAGAGGGAGGGCCACTTGGGATCAGTTCAAGACCCAGTTCAAGAAGAAATTCTTCTCGACCACCGCTAGAGTACCATGGGCTACGATTCCAGAACATCCAGCAGGGGAACCGTTCTGTTGATGAGTATGCGCAGAGTTTAGTCGCCTGAGCCGTTTCGCTCCTAGTCTGGTTGCAGACCCAGAGGAGATACGCGTAGGTTTTGCCATCATCTAGTTCCAGACATTGGCATTCTTATAGTGGCGAACGGTAAGACTGACTACTACCAGAGCCTAGAGTTGGCCCGGAGCATTGAGGAGCGTCTTCTGTCTTGAAAGAGGCCGGCTTCTGTACACATCGAGGGGCCGTCCAAGCGTCAGGCTTTCCAGCAGAGAGCACCAATGCCGCACCAGCAGACTTACCGTCCCCCTACATCACATCATCAGACCCCGCCAGTTAGAGCCCCGGACCCCGGCAGCAGCAGCAGAAGGAACCTTGTGTACATTCTGTAAAAGGGTAGGCCATGACTCTTTCGTTTGTAAGAAGAGGTTAGGGCATGTTTAGCTTGTGGGTCTGCCACCCATCAGCTTCGGAGCTACCCAGTAGCTACGGGATCTAGAGGGCCGCTTCCGACTCAGCAGCAGAGGTTTGGGCAGCATCTGCAGCAGCAAAGGTACCTCAGAGAAGACTTATAGTCTAGCCCTTGAGCCAGAGCTAGAGCAGGTTTCGAAGCCAGACTACTTAGCTGACGTCATCACAGGTCATGTTTATTTGCATACTTTTCTAGCTCTATGCTTGTTTGATTCTGGTGCATCTCATAGCTTCCTGTCATTAGAGTTTTTGCTTAAACACCATCTAGTAGCTACACCTACTGCGGAGATTAGTCGAGTAATGATGGGAGGCGGACCAGTGCCTATTAGCTATCTATAGATGCTCTATTTTTATAGCCGGGAGAGAGTTCAGGGGACGATTTTTTGTGATGCCACTCCCCGGTTATGATATCATATTGGAGATGGACTGGCTTAGCTATGCCATGCATCTATAGACTGTCATGAGGGTAGTATTCTGTTCAGTCCCCCAGGCACAGCACCATTCAGTGTCAGGAGGACAGGGCCGGAGATTAGCCTAGAGCCGAACTGTTGTGCGACAGTTGGGGACGTAGCACCACCGCCACACCCTATCGTTAGGGAGTTTATGGATGTATTCCCAGAGGATCTTCCAGGGCTTTCGTCTGATAGAGATGTGGAGTTCACCATAGATTTAGTACCGGGTTCATCACCAATATCCCGGCTTGCTATAGGGTGAACCCCAAGGAGGTCGTAGAGATGAAAGAGCAGATTGATGACCTTTGAAAAAGGGTTTCATTCGATCTAGTACTTCTCCATGGGGAGCGCCAGTGCTCTTTGTACCTAAGAAGGATGGTACAGTCCGGTTGTGTATTGACTACCGGGCCCTGAATGCCATCACCATTAAGAACAAATATCCTCTGCCCAGGATAGATGATTTGTTCGACCAGTTGAGTGGGGCGAAGGTGTTTTCCATTATAGACTTGAGATCTGGGTACCCCAGTGAAGGTCAGGGCAGCAGACATCCAGAAGACGGCGTTCAACATGAAGTACGTACAGTACGAGTTTCTGGTGATGCCATTTGGTCTCACAAATGCGCCAGCTGTCTTTATGAATTTGATGAATAAGACATTTCACCAGTATCTGGATAAGTTCGTCGTAGTATTCATCGACATCCTGATATACTCGAAGACGCCGGAGGAGCTGTAGAGCACTTGCGGACAGTTTTGGAGATTCTGAGGCAGGAGAGGTTGTTTGCCAAATTGCCGAAGTGCGAGTTCTTTTTAGACCGAGTGGAGTTTCTCGGCCATGTAGTTACTGGAGAGGGAATCTCGGTGGATCCCAGGAAGATTACTGCAGTTGAGACATGGAAGGCTCCGACGTCAGTTTCAGAGATCAGGAGCTTCCTGGGTTTAGCAGGCTATTATAGAAAGTTCGTCCAGGACTTTGCTAGGATAGCTGAACCCATGACGAAACTGACACGGAAGGACGCAGAGTATATTTGGTCAAAGGACTGCCAGCAGCATTTGAGGAGCTGAAGAGGAGGCTGACGACCTCTCCAGTTCTGACTTTACCTTCAGGTTCTGGAGGTTTTACCATTTACAGTGATGCTTGGAAAAGGGCTAGGATGTGTCCTACAGCAGCATGGGAAAGTAATTGCTTATGCATCTAGGTAATTGCGGACTCATGAGCGGAATTATCCTACCCGTGACCTAGAGTTAGCTGCGGTGATCTTTGCACTCAAGTTATGGAAACATTACTTATATGGAGAGCGTGTGGAAATCTTTACTGACCACAAAAGCTTGAAGTATGTGTTCACGCAGAAAGAGCTGAACATGAGGCAAAGACGATGGTTGGAGTTGATGAAAGACTTCGACATCGATTTACATATCACCTTGGAAAGGTAAATGTGGGCGGATGTGCTGAGCAGGCATCCGATGGCATGGTATCTGATGATAGATCGGCATTTGCGAGAAGATCTGGAGAAGCTCGGTATTGAGCTAGTTTGGCCAGGATCAGTAATACAGATGATGGCGTTTGACATTCAGTCAGGTTTGATAGAGCAGATCATGGAGGCACAGTCTACAGATGAGAGCCTTCGCAGACTTCGAGCCCAGGCTTTAGCTGGATTGCTGGATGATTTTACTGTAGCAGAGGATGGATCCTTGAGGCATGGCAGCCGATTGTGCGTGCCGAAGGGAGAGCTGATAGAGACAGTCTTGCAGGAGGCGCACCGATCGAGATATTCTATTCACCCTGGTTAACAAGATGTACCGTGACTTGCGGAACATCTTTGGTGGCACGGAATGAAGAGGGATGTATCGCGTTTCATCTCGAGATGCCTAGTTTGCCAGCAGGTCAAGACGGAGCGCCAGAGGCCAGCTGGTCTGTTGCAGTCCGTTACCCATTCCCGAGTGGAAGTGGGAACATATTACGATAGACTTCGTCTCATGGCTTCCTCATTCCCAAGGAGGAAGGATGCCATTTGGGTCATCATGGACAGGCTGACGAAGTGTGCGCACTTCATACCCTTCAAGGTAGGGCTTTCCACCGAGAAGTTGGCAGAGCTATACAGCAGCATAGTTCGCTTGCACAGAGTACCCGTGAGCATCGTGTCCGACAGAGATAGCAGATTCACATCCCACTACTGGAGGAGCTTGCAGAAGGAGTTGGGCAGTAGACTCAAGTTCAGTACGGCGTACCACCCACAGACAGATGGGCAGTCCGAGAGGACGATACAGACACTGGAGGATATGCTGAGGACCTGCGTACTGGACTTTGGAGGATCATGGGAGAGCCATCTACACTTGGTAGAGTTTTTATACAACAACAGCTACCAAGCCAGTATCGGTATGTCTCCTTTCGAGGCACTATATGGACGACGATGCCGTACACCGCTATTTTGGATGATATCGGAGACAGAGTTATGCTTGGGCCAGAGATGATCACGGATGCAGCAAAGAAGGTCGGATGATCAGAGACTCTCAGAGTAGCTCAGGACAGACAGAAACACTGGGCTGATGCTAGTCGCAGACCGATGGAGTTCGCAGATGGTGATATGGTGCTGGTGAAGATACACCTACTAGAGGGACGATCCGGTTCGGACGAGAAGGAAAGCTGAGCCCCAGATACATCGGGCCGTTCGAGATACTTGGCATTGGAGAGGTAGCTTACAGGGTTGCACTTCCACCCAACCTAGCAGGAGTTCACGATGTCTTTCACGTATATCAGCTGAGGAGATATGTTCCGGACCCCAGCCATGTGCTAGATCATTCAGAGTTGGAGATCGGACCGAGCCTTACAGTTTCTGAGCAGCCAGTGGAGATATTAGACAGGAAGGAGAAGAGGCTGAGGAACAAGGTTATACCTTGGTACGAGTAGCTTGGAGCCGTCACTCTGCGGGTGAATCTACTTGGGAGAGGGAGTCGAACATGAGGGAGAGATACCCTTACCTGTTCGATCCAATCATTGCGAGGGAACCACCCGTCCCGCTTGATACCTTAGAGGTTAGTTTCGATCATAGCCTTAGTCAATTGTTGCATTGCTTGCTTTGTTAGAATATTGTAGGGTCTTCAATCCTTGTGAATTTCGAGGACGAAATTTTTCAAGGAGGGAAACTTGTGAGCCCCTCTTTTCAAAAATTTATTTAATTAGTGTTAATTAGTTGTTAATGTCATATTTAGCCTTAAAATATTTTATTATGATTTTAAGAATTTTTTTACAATTTTTAAATGATTTTTAAATGAGTTTTAAATACTAAAATACCATATTGCAATTTATTAAAATATTTTAATATTATTTTGTATATTTAGAATTGTTTTAATATAGTTTTGTAATTTATTAAAATGTTTTAATAGCTGTTTGTAATATTTAGATTTGTTTAGAAGTCAGTTTGTAATTTAATGAATTATTTTAATTCGGGTTTGCAAATTTCTATTTACATTTATTCTTATTAGGGACCCATTCGTAATATCCTAAAGTCTAAGGACCAAAGTGTAAAACCTAAATCTACCCACCCCCGACGACTCGACTGACCAACGACCGGCCGACCTGCCCCCGCGTTTCCCGGCCGACTCTGGCCAGCCCGACCGACCTAAGTCCTCTATAAAAACTCCCCGACCCCTAAACCCTAACCCTAGACTAACTTCGACCACCCAGCCACCCACAACCGCCCACTTTCGTTCGTCTAAAACCTAACTTCGGCCATCTACCCCGCACCGCTTCCCCGATAGTCGCCACCCCCATCCACCACCGTCGACGAGTTCGCCGCAGCGAGCTGAGTCGATCGCCACCACTCTGCCGCGACCACGTCAACTCCTCCGCCGTCCAGCACGTTCAAAACCCCCCCCATTGAAGTCGGACACGTAAGTTACAGCGTCCAAATAGTCGTGCGTGTCTCGAATCGACGTAGTGGTTCGCCCGGACACGAGGACCCTAGCCTAGTGCTTGGACACGCGAGTCGAAACTCGTGCGTGTCGAAAATGACCCAGACACTTTGACTCTTGTGTCCTTAACTGTCAGGACACAAGACTGTTTTATCGGGTTTTATAAAATAAACTAAAACCTAAA
The DNA here is from genome assembly GCA_029216955.1 of Iris pallida. NCBI lineage: Eukaryota > Viridiplantae > Streptophyta > Magnoliopsida > Asparagales > Iridaceae > Iris > Iris pallida. The sequence goes on from JANAVB010034218.1 coordinate 9,849,849, forward strand.
TAATTAAACTGAATCCTAACCCTAACACAAGCCGCGGGCTGACCCCCTGGCCAGCCCGCTAAACCTAAGAACTCGACCCCATGGCCGAGTTTGAACCCCCCCTGCGTTCTGTTTCATTTCCTTTTTCTTTTTCATTTCTTTTGTTTTATTATATTTATATATATGTGTGTGTATAATATATTATATATATATATTATAATTATATATATATATATATATATATATTATATATATATATATATATATATATATATATATGTATTATATATATGTATATGTATTTATGTATATGTATGTATATATGTATATTATTTATTATTATTATATACTGTTATATAAGTATATATACAGTATTTATATTGTGTATATATATTTAGTATTTTATTTATATAATGGATATATATATTTTTATTATTATATATTATTATATAATATTTTTATTAATATTTTTTTTATATTTTTATTAATGTATATTTAGTATTTTTTATTATATTATATATATAATATTTTTTATTTTATAAGTATATAAATTTTTATAATAAATTTTTATTAATATTAATATTTTTTTATTATATACTAATATATTATATATTTAGTATAAAATATTTATATAATGTAATATATATATATATATATTATTATATATATATATATATATAGATATATATCTATATATATATATATATATATTATATATAGATATATATATATATATATATATGTATATATATATATATATATATATATATATATATATATATCTATATATATATATATATATAATATATATATAATATATATATCTATATATATAATATATATATATATATATATATATATATATATATATTATATTATATGTTATATATGTATTGTATGTATACATAACTATTTAACCTCTATAAATTATGTAATATTGTACATATGATATATTTTGATATATGTAATATATTGTCATAATTATATGACTACTATGTATAATTTTACCTTGTTAAAATATTAATATTTATTATGTATTTTTACATCTTTGTATTTTTGTGTATTTTAATTACTGCAACCATTTGGTGTCCAGGCCTAGCATGAGTTTTTGGGCCCAAATGTGTTTTTTCCATATTCAAGACCTGTACAAGTCATATTGGACTTGATTCATGGCCTTGGGTCCTGTATTTGAACTTTGGTTCAAATTATGTACATGGACAAAATACGCAGATAATTAATTATTTAATTTTAATTGTTTACCATGATGTTTTTGAATTTCTAAAATACTCTAATTACTGCTAAAATTCTGGAAAAATAGTATTTAGATACTATGTTAATTTAACTAATTTATCATAATTTTTACAGTATTTAATTTATAGTTTTTGCCACTATTTTGGCATATGAAACCAGAACTCATTTTATGTGTACTTAGGAAAACTGATTTTTATAAAATACTGTACTGGTTAATAATTCCAAAAAAATTATAATAATTTCTATAATTAACAAGGATGATTTTGGTACTTTATTTATGTAAATTAAGCTTTTTGTCTATCTCAAAAATTATTGGAACACAATGTTCATTTGATTTATTTATTGAATAATTACGACTTGCAACTTTTCGTGTTATTTTGAGTTATAGCCGTATTGAACCTCACCCCTCACTAGTGTAAAGATCCTAGAAAGTTAGTTATAGTATTGTGTCACCCCACATTGGTCTCCTATGCTAAAGTTATCATTTTGGCTAGGTGCCCAGTCACAAGTCGTGTTGCACCAATTAGTGTCTTAGTATTTTAGCTTAGTGTAAAACTAAGTTTATATATTTATTTCTACAATGACGAGTTACCAGACCTATAGCATTTTTTTGCAGCTTGCTTTGCTAGAGGTAAGTACTTTCTACGAACTTTACATACTGCTACAACAATAAACTGCGATTTACCAACCATGTTAAATGCTGATCCTTGGGGTAGCAAGTTAGAACTTTACATGTTGTATTACTTTCAGTCTCTACCATGTTTAGGACAATATCTCATATCTCTCATATGCTTAAAATAACCGGTTAAGGGGAAACTGCTAGTAGTGTACGTGAACATGACCCCCTTCTCCGTATGTATTTACCGCGCTCGGTGACATTCTATATGTGACATTGCCATATGTTCTGATCATGCGTTTGTGTATGGATATACCCGATGCCGTTCGTGCACGTATGTGCATGCCAGAAAACTTGATATGTACCGCTGTACATCCTATTCACCTATTGACCGATTCACGTACATACTACGGTTTTAAACTTTTAAACTATATGTTGTCATTTCTAAAAAGAACCAATTAACCATATGCCATGATTCCAGTTTATTACATTCCTGTTCATGCTACGTATATTTAGTTTGCTAGAATCAGTACTTGCTCCCGTCCTGACAGGATAACGTTGTAGGTATTCTTACTGAGGAGTTGCTCTGTGACCCATATTATGGAGATACTGTCGAGGACTAGGCTTTGCCTTACGAGGATGTTCCTGCGGGAAAACTTGTCTAGTTTACGTTGTTGCTTGGGATATTAGTGTAGTCATGTATTAGACTACGTATTTTGTAACTGGACATGTATCCAGTTTTATATTTCAGACTTGTACTTGGACTTATTACTATATGAGACGACTTTTGTGTTTGGAGCATTTATGACTTTTATTCACTTATAGAACTGTTAGCACATTTAGTCTTATCTTGTTACTTCTAGAACAGCTTACTGCGCTTTATCTCAAGCGTAGGCTGGACATGACTCGCCCGGCCCAACAATTTGGGTAGCGGGTCGTGACACTGAGCCTGTTGTATTTCCTTGTCGAGGAGTTCCTGGCTTCTAGCTTCTTCTAACACTGCAGCATGAGAAACCCTAGACTGCACTGTAGTATACTTCTTGAGCTCTGGTGTCAATCCTTGGTGAAATCTCTTGGCCTTTTCCTGCTCAGTAGGAATCAGTGTCTCACCGAATCTGCTCAGTTGACTGAATTCTGCATCGTACTCATCTACGATCATGTTCCCTTGCTTGAGGTGTAGGAACTGATCATAGAGGGCATCGCGTACATGGATAGGAAAGAACCTCTCATTAAAGAGTTTGTAGAATTCTTCCCAGGTCTGATTGGCTCCCAAACGTCTTCCTTCGGCTTCCCACCAATGATGGGCATTGTCTTCCAAGAGCAAGTCTACTGCTTTCATCCAATCATTTGTTGGCAACTGGGATGCCCTTAGTAGCTTCTCCGTGCTGATAAGCCATGCAGTGACCTCTAGGGGTTCCTCGGTACCTCTGAAGGGCTTAGGATTCATATCCATGAAGTCATTAATAGAGCCCTCATGGATGTAGAGCTGGTGCTGGTACCGGTATCGGTGGTGGAGGTTGGGGCCTAGTTAGTGCTTCCGTCATGCTCTGCCTCATCAGTTCAGCCTGTTGCCACTGAGTATGTATCATGGCGTACATGAACTGTGTAGTAGGGTTTCCATCCTCTGGTGGTGGAGGCATCTGTGGTCTGCACTGAGCTGGATACTGTTGAGTAAATGGTGGTGGAGGTGGTGGTACATTCTCTTCGTTGGTGCCTCGATAGTTTGCCCAGTCTGGATGACTGGTGGCACTTGAGTTCCCTGTTGTACCATCGATGGGGTCATGGTGGCCTGCGACTGTCCTGGCTGATACGGGGTCGCCGGGATCATTAGTAGGACCTCTCTCTCCCGAGTGGCTGCATCACTAGACGCGATCGTCGAGGTAAGAATGTGTCTGCTTCGAAGGTTCATCCTTCTGGCACGAAAATAGAATAATGTTAGAATAGATTCGAACAAGTTATAGGTCAAGCAGTTGAAAGAGAATTGTCAACATAGTTGCAGATGAGATATTGGGGAGCTAATTGATTATATCTCATTCTATATAAAATTATAAAGAGCGAACCAAGTACACTAGGTTGATCAGACCATCATGCACCGGTTCTGATAGACAATATGTTAGTGGGGTACCTCCAATAACATATATGTCATGAACAAGCTCGAAAAATGAATAGGCTTGCAAATCTAGGCTATAATAGCAGTATTGGTCAAGATGGTAAAACATAAGTACGCGAGATAATGATAAAATAAATAAAAAAATTCAGTCTTTTAAGAATCGAAGTTTTGTTCGAGTTTCGTGCCTATATAGACGTCCTACTGTCTTCTAGTCTGAGGCCATGGTACGGTCAAGGAAGGGTTAGATCGTGAGGCATTCTGCCCAACTTATAAGAGTTAAGCTAGTAACAATGGAACATGTCTACCTAGTACGAGTCGTCGTCCTAACCTCTACCAAGCACGAATTAGACTGATATTATGAAGGGTTAGATATTAGGCAGTACAGGTAATCAGAGAGAGTTCGAAAAGTTTGGAGGTCAAAGGAGGCAATAATCATGGATGAGATACTATTCATGTTCCTATATGCAGGCTTGTTGGGCACAGTCATGTAACCCAACAATATTTTCAGACCTGCATGGGCCACCACAAAAACATGTAACGCCCCAGTCCTAAAATACGTAGGACTAGGAACGTAGCATGCCAGCTGCACATATATGCGAAGAATACTCTAATATATGAAATCTTCGTATATATATACATAAGCTGTAATAATATAATCGCATGCCAGAAAAATTAGTAAAACTATATCTCATCCACAGCAGACACAGAAGATATAAGAAGTCAAAATAGAATAAATGAGTGAGTCAAAAGATAGCCGGGTGGATATGCCCACACCAAACAGCTATAAAAAAATAATCTCAAATAAAGTAGATGTCCACTATGAGTCTCAAAAAACCACATGAATCTAGATGTTAGCGGGAGACGCATCGTCATCAAGGTATGATGGATCCAGTGCTGAGCCATACTCCTGCGGAAAATCGTCTATACTTGGAGAGATCACCAGGTCCTCAGAGGAACGTAACAAGATACAGGAAGAACATGCCATATGAACTGAATATAAATACACCATAAAATAAAGATAAAGTAAAAGAATCCAAACCATAACACGGCTCAATATCCCATCATCGAAATAGTAGACTACCCCTACAACCAAACAAGGACAAGGGGTACTTACTACTCCGCGATGTGGCATTTTTCCATGCCATGATTGGAACATGAAATTTGCTAAGGTCTCCTAACCTTTCTAGTAGGCAATTTAGAAGACATATCGATGTATGGGCAGGTGAAGGCTGACTCCCCCAGGATAAGGTAATAACTCACAACATGCACACGTTAAGTACCAATACTATCAGCCGGCATAACTCGAGGCTAGCGGCCCACGTGACCCATCAGTCTACATAGCTCGAGGCTAGTGACCCTCGCGACTCGACTACCGTAGTACGCAGTTACTACAGCTTTTGGATTTGGGGTAGCCCATACATTTAACTGTCTTCTCCCTCCCAAGGTCACTAACAAAAGGTAGTTTGCTAATACTAGGTCCATATGCATACAAAAAAATAAAAGAAAAATAACTGAAAGCAAAATAAAGTGAACTAGAAATAGCAAGTAATGGATCCAACTGATAACAAATAATAAATATGCAGTAAATAAATAAGTAAAGGTGCATATAATTATAAATAGTAAATAAGGCAAGGTATCTTGCCTGAGGGTGGTGCGAGAAGCAGCAAAATCGAACAATCAGAATCGTCAGCACGAAAGTCAAAATCCACAAGGAGCTCCGGATGCTGAAACAAATATCACGAACGAGTTTGGAATAAAAGATATGCCTTGGAAATGCCTGTCCAAAAGTCAAATTCTGGAACAGGGGCAAAATCAAAATTTCGGGTCAAAACGATGTCCGCCGTTAGACCCATCTTGTACCAAAATGCGTGCCAATGTCTACGATCTCTAAAGTCATCAAAATACATGTCTACGGATCTGGTTTGAGGAGACGAACCCAACGGTATGTCAAATTTTGGATTCCGATGAGCCGTGCACAAAATCGTCCGTTTGAGTGGGTCGCGGGCCCACCAAAAAGGGGTTCCGATTCGACCTTCTCAGAATCGAACCAAACTTGGCATACAGGACCAGAATTTCGATTCGGACCTGTTGGCACAAGTTTTATCTCGAATCGACGACTGTACACAAAGTTATGGCCAAGTTTGCAAAAGGTCGATACGGGGTATCTTGACGGATACGGACTGATTTCGTCGCGCACACACGACAAAACTGAGTTCTGTCAGTTCCCACACGTCGGCAACGTCCATACACGCCTTTCGATGCATATAGCGCGTGACCAGGTCGCTCGGTTTGTCGGAGCGTACGCCGTATCGGGAAATTTTTTCCGAAATTTGAAGATTAAAACCCAGTTTTTCCCTAAAATTATAAACTGTTTTAATTCCGATCTAAGCAATGTAAAATAAAAATAAAAGAGTGGTTTCCATTACCTATATGTTGTTATTAACTCTGTTCAAAAAGTTTGTCAAAACAGTCAAGGAATCGACCAAAAATGGCCTTCCAACTTGGGGTTTCGAACTCATGGATTGCTCTGTTTTTGAACAGATTGTCACCAACTTTGTGATGATTTCACAGGCCAGTTATTTGATTTCCCTATAACTCATTTACTGGGTCTTCTAGAGGGTTAAATAGGGTTTCCAGATCAGTTTACGAAACTAAAAACGATGAAGCGTAGGCGAAGAAATTTGGATGGCAAGATGGTACCTCGTAGTCGTGTGTCCGAATAGGGGCCCTGTTCTCCTCGGGTTGGGCGGTGCTCCGAAAACTTTTGGCTCGATACAGACACTCTAGTCGGTGGCTGCAGGTGACAGGAGTGGTCACCTGGGGCTGGTGGTGATCGGGGTTCGTTGTTTGAGTTTGAAGAAAAGTTTTCGGTTAAGGTTTCTCCGCCAGGTTCTTCAACACAGCCGAACACAATACTCTTTGGTTTTTGAATTTGATTTAAATTGAATTCACAGGTTTGATTGTAATCTAACTACGATTGGAATTAGGAAGGATAGGATCAACCTCTACTAAATATTAGATTTGATTTTGAATGAAACAGAATCTTGAATCTCTTTGAAATACACACAGCCGTGTATACTGATCCTAGCATCGGGAGATTTCCCTATGGGCTGACTCACGAGATTTTGTACTCCAAAATCTCGTGAGTTAAAAGAATTTTTTTTCTCATTCAGAGGACTGGCCTCTGTTTCATCCTTGCAAAAAAAATGGGGGGGGGGGGGGGGTTTGGTTGGGTTCGGGTTTATGAAGAAAAGGAACAGTGCATAGCACTGTTCCATGCTGCTTTTTTTTTTACTTCTATGTATATTTTTATAATGAATAAAATATTTGAGTTAATATCTAAGATGATATATTCCTATTAAAATATTAAATGCACCTTTATAATAGTACTATTCAATTATTACTATTAATAAATCATTCTAGCATTCAAACTACTAAAATAATTTAGAAAAATTTAACTATATGTTATACAAGGAAATATTCAGTATTTATTATATAGTAAATGTTTTAATATCTAATCATAAAAGACTTAAAAAATCTCTAACCATAATAATAATTATATAAATATATTTTGTAAATAGTTATTAAAAGGTATTTTATACACATTTAGGTATAAATCTATCATTAATATTATACAACAAGAAAATAAACCAATAATTTACAATTCATTCTAAAATAGTAAAAATTCAATTTAAGCCGAAAAAAATCCAAAAATTTTGGGGGTTTACAGTTTGAAATCATGCTAAGAAGCCATTGGAACCATCAAAAATGGGTTCTTAAGTGATAGCAAGATGCACTTGAATATGGAGGGGGAGAGGTTTTTAATGGAGGAAAAGAAGAAGAAGTTATGGAGAGTAATGAAGAGAGAAAGTAGGTGGGGCTTTTAAATGGAGTGGTGGTAGGTAGGGGGTTAACATTTTGAACCAAAATAAACCAAGCCAAACCAATAATGAACCAAGTTAAACCATGATGAACCTAAACGAGATTAAATCAAAATCAGCTAGCAAGACAAGACAAGTAAAAATACTGGACAGGATCCCGTACATGTATACTGGAAATACGTATACGAAAAACAGAGGTGACACAGACAGCCTCCAAAGAGCATATAACAAGCTTATAAAAGTAGAAGCGCATCATTCCAGGACTATCCAAGTGTTACATAAAATCTTTAACAAGCTTACAAATTTTGACCTAAATTATAAAATCTTACAAGCTTACAATTACTTGCTTACACTTGTAAGCTTCATGAACATTTCATTCTACAAATTACTAAATTTTAAAACCTCCCAAATTTCTTCAAAAATGAACCATATCGTTCGACTTGACGTTGCGCTACATGGTGTTCAGTTTCGACTTCCAATAGGATCTCCTTCATGACATCCTTGCCCTGCCCCGAAAAAGTAGTAGCTTCATCATCCATAGTTTCTTCTTTGTCTTTGAGGCCTTAGATTGTTGCATCCAACTAATATATTGACAGCCTGGATTTTCCCTCTACAAATTGAACAAACAAATTACAACTGTAACCATAGTTACACATAAATAATAATTGAATTATTGTGAACAAAGTAAAAAAAAGCATGGTTTAAAGTATCGGCCGACACCTATCCGATACGGTTTGGCATGTCCCGGTCCGATACCGACCGATACCCGATACTGACCGATACCGATATTGGGGGTCTCTTTTTCGGTCAATTTGGCAAAGAAAATTATACGAAAAGGCAAATCAACAAGGGTTTAAAGCATAATAAGGTTGTAAAAGCATGTAAAAGAAGAAATTAATCTATTGTATGTAAATCAACAGGTAAGGGTGACTACTATTTCATTTGATTTCAAAACTACTAAGAAATAACACTAAAAATATTTAAAATTATGCCTAAATGTATAAAATATGTTTTTAAACGTAAATACTTAAAAACTTTGATAATCCGATCCGAAACCGCCGATACTACCGATATTGTCGATACCAATACTCATAGGAATAGTCTGATACCAATTCCGATACCGATACTGTGAACCTTGAAAAAAGTTGCACTTACACTGGTAGATGATGGACAACAATATAACTTTTGTCCTAAGGTCATAGGCTTCTTCGATGTTCTTACTTTGCAAAAGCCTGCTTTGCAACGACAAAACCGAAGTTCATCCATCCAACACCAAACACATCCATCATTCTAAGTAAATAAAAATAAGATCATTAATTGTTATTTTTGACAAATTTGCAAAAATCAAGAAAATGATCTAAATAACAACAAATAAGACCTCATTTACACATTTCAGAAATTTGCGTCCATGATTCGAAGGCGTATTTGCAATGAGTAATTTGCACAAAGAAATAACTTCACAATAACATGGGATCTTCGCCAAATCCCATTCCGGCTCAGTTGCTTCATTTTGTGCCATGTGGGAGCCTAAACATGTTAGGACATTATAATTTCAACATGAGGAACATAAGGTAACCGTAATAGTCAAATAATTGTGTGGAATATGTACCATAATTAGGACAAAATGATGAGTAAATGAAGAAAAACCCTAATTTCACAATAAATGATTTACCTATTGTTTATTGCCTTCAACATACATATTTTGTTGAGCAAATGAAGGAAAACCCTAATTTCAGAATAAATGAACCCTAAGCATTTTCAATAAATCATATTTTGTAGAAAACCCTAAATCTCAACAAAACCCTAAATCTCAGGTTTCTTCAAAACCCTAAATCAATTTTCAAGATGTCCGTGTCTTGTTGTGTTGGAAACGTGTAGGATTTCAGAACATGTATTGGAAAAAAAATAAAAAAGGAGGAGAAGAAGAAAGAGAAGAACACCTCTCTCTTTGTGCTCCATCTCTGCTCCCTCTCGAAGCTTTAGGATCAGAGGGAAGAAGGAAGAGGAGAAAAAAGGAATTGACAGGAAGAAACCTGAACCGGCTGCTGCCTCTTTCTCTCTCTTCCTCCCAAAAGATTGAACCGACTGCCTCCCTCTTTCTCTCTCCCTTCCTCCCAAACGATTTTAGACTCCTCGCCCAAATTTAATCCAACGACTGATGTTGTTCCAATCCAATGGTTCAGAGTCAAGGGACTTCAACGGGGTTTTGGGAGCGGGGCTCCTGAACCGGCTCCTATATATATATACACATACTTTGGGTAATTTACCATAATATTCTAATATAAACTATATATATATATATATATATATATATATATATATATATATATATATATATATATATATATATATATATATATATATATATATATATATTAGCAGAGGGGGGGGCGGGACAAGATTCACCACCAGTCGATCCCAGCCTGGTTGACTGGGTCGTTTGTAAAAAATTGGTTCCGTTCGATTCATCGACCGGGCCAGACAGGGCTATCGGGTCCCAAATCCAAATTCAGCTCAAACCATTGGTATGCTATAGGATGGGATGGGATGGATGGGTTGATTCAATCTCGGGTCGTATTGGCCCAAATCGAATTTGACCGAACCTGGCTCTGGCCGAATTTTCTACTACCCGATCTATTTAACACCTTTACTGGTAGGAAGTTTTTTTGCTTGTAAGTCCCTTTAATCGACCTTTGATTTTTTTTACACAAATCTCCCATCTTATTATTTTTTTTCATACCAACACTTGCGTGAGGACCTCCCCTCTCTATTATATGACATTCCTTCTCTATACATCAACCATTATTTTAGAATAAGGCTATTCGTACCTATAAATTATCCCTCCAAATTATTACTCCTTATGTGACAGGTGACGTAACATGTTAAATAATATTATATCATCTAACATTGTAACTGACATGACAAATTTTAACCAAAAAAAATTATCCATTTTTTATGTTAATCTTAATATTAATATTATTGTTAATGTTAATATTAATTTAATTAATGTTAATTAAATATAATTTTAAAATCTGTTACGTCAACTGTCATATCAACATGTCACTTCAGCTGCCACGTAAGAGCATCTCCAACTTTATTGTGAGTTTAGAAAAAATGGTTGCCACATAGAATGACAAGCTTTTTTTCAAAATTACTTCTCCAATGCAAATGTGAAACAAAGTATTGAGTTGACATGGCAATGACATGACAAGGACAATGCAAAGTTGGTTGTCTAGATCTAGACAATGCACTTCACAGTGACTTTATGTCCATATCATCAATTATAAAAATATTTATAAAAAACGAGTAAAATTTATCTTGGTAGTTGTAAAAAAAGGCTAATTCTAAGGGCACTATACATTTTGCTAGGGGATATCCCAAAATTCTTCCAAACATTTACAAGTTTGTCACTCATTTTCTTTGCTTGGGACTAGCCCACATATGAGTATAAATACCAACTTATTTTCTTTTCTTCTCCCTCTCTTCTCTTTTCCCTCCCTTTCTTGCTCTTTTATCTCCAAAATATTTCTAGGTCACATAATCAAATCCTACCCAAATTTCTTTCTAACCTAGTTTTTGTTAAGACTGTGGATGGAAATTATAGTGATAGTTTCATCGAATTCTACTATCATTTGGTATGTCATCGAATTAATATATGATTAGGGTTTCAAACATTATTTTCACATATAAATATTGAATTATATGTGTTTAATGTAGGAAAATGCACATCGAAGAACCCGGGTCATCAAATGTACTAGACTCTCGTCCTGCTACGTCCGAAGAACACGTCGGCTCTTCGGAAGCACTCTTGGTAATGTAATTTCAAAAAATTTGTCGGGTCTGTCAGAAGCAGGACTGCGGGACTTCGCACAGTCCAACAATGAAGAAGGACTGTCAACGTGTTGACAGTCCAGTTGTAAAATAGGACTGTCAACAGTCTGGCAGTCTGATTATTTGGAGGACTGTCTCATTGCCTGCTATAACGCTCCAGTCCCAAAATACGTATAGGACCAGGATACGGTATATGCCAGCAACACTTCACCAATGGGCCAAATCTGACAACAAGCCCACTAGCGAAATGCTTAAGCTGTAAATCATGATAACAACCCAAAGTATAATATAAGTCACAGGCACAGATCTAATCTCATCCACGCAGAAATATGACACAAGATATCAAGTCCAAAATAAATGATACTAATAAAGAAATCTGTCCACTCATGAAATATAAAATGTAATTGTGCGGGTAAACATTCCGAAATCACAGTGAAAAGAAACAAAGTATCAACTACATGTCCACTGAAAAGAAAAGAAAAATAAAGCTAAATAAGGAACGCCATGGATCAGAGAAATCCCTAATCTCTACCTCGTCCTCCTGCGATGGTATGCCACCTGCCTCGACTCCAGAACCGTAAACCTCCAAAAATCTTCGCCTCTAACTAAGCCTGGAGAGAGCACCAGGTCCTCAGAGGACTAGCAAGACACATAATATACATGCATACTTTAACATTTTTAACATGCAAAGAAGGATAGGAAATAGTATAAGAAATAAAGACTGCAAAGTAGTACAAGAATAAAATATAAAGAAATGGCATGCCATCGAGAATCGTGGTGATAAACATGACTAAGAATAAATCGGAGTAAACCGCAGCTCAGTGGGGACTCACGGTCCTATAGATCATAGCTCAGTGGGGGATCACAACCTATAGTAAGTCTCTATCGCAGCTCAGTGGGGGCTCACAACAGAGAGTGGTTAAGTATAGTCATCGTCTATCACAAGGTCCTCGCTAGAGCTACGAGTCAAGTTAAGGCAAGTCAAGTCAACAAGTCAAAAAATCAAGTCCAGCTCAATCAAGTGAAAGGGACGCGACAGAGGTTAAACAATACTATCACTAGACATGAACACGATAGAAAAATACGGCTAGTAACATAAGAAAAGAAAGAGTAATAATCTACGTGCACGTAAAACTAGAAAGTACCCATGAAATGAAGCGAAAGAGAAATATGTACCAAGTGAGACACAAAAGAATAGCAGTATAGAAAAGTATATAAGTACTGTAAAGTTTGGCAAGGTGTACTTGTCTGATGTCGCGCTGTGAATCTGAAACATCACTCCCGCGTCCACGCCGCCGGAACCCGATGCTCCTAGATAATTAATTAACTAAATTAACCCACTACTCATGAACTTACAATATACTTAATTAGTCAAAATAATATTTTAAGATTATATTCAATTTCTCGTGGAACCCTTTAGACTTATACAATCACACACAGGCTCCACGAGACTCCGAACACAGTTTTGGGTTTCCAACTCCCAATTAGTCAGTTATGTTCCTACTTCAATCATATACTTAAAAATTATATAACAATAATAAGAATATTATTTAAACTATTTTTATAGATTTATCTCAGAATTTCCAGAATTTATATTTCTAAAGAATTATACTACTAGTTGTCTACCGGGTCGATAGTCTACCCAAAATTTGTCTAGAACTTCATTAATTATCTAAAATTATGAAAACCCTCAAAAATACAATTTAAACATAATTAAAATGTCCTAAATATCAAATATAAAATTTTGATGCAAGGATTTCATGGTACTAATGGTTTGGACTCTTCTAGGTCAACAAGTCACCCGAAAATGACTAGTTTTGACCTATAATTTTCCCAACCATAATTGAATTAATAAATTTGTGGAAAAATGCTTAAAATCCTAATTTAAATATATTAACCTACATAAAATTCAGTTTTAAAAAAATTTCTACAGAAACTTATAGTTCCTTCACAACGTGGTAAGTTTTGGCTCTACCGAAACATGAAAATAGCTATCATAATTCATGAAACTTTTATGGATGAAAATACTAACCAAGAGACATGAAAACACTATTTCTATAGAATTAATACCATAATTTCTACAGATTTATGAGATGGGCTTGAACAGGAAAAGTTAGGATTTCTTACCAAGGTCCTTGCTTTGTGAAGGCTTCTTCTTGTCAAAGCTCCCTCTTTCGATGATGTCCTTGTTCGCAAATCCTTTCTTGATAAGCTTTAGAGGGTGGAAAATGGTTAGGAATGGTTGGATGGGGAAGATGGAGTTTTTAGGGTTGGTTTGGTGGAGTTTGGATGGAAGAATGATGAAAAGGAGGAGTTTTATGAAGGAGGAAGAGAGTGCAATGGAGGGGATGATGTGTGGGGGGCTAAGGGGAAGTGCTACCGAATAAGAGGGGGATATGGAGAAGTGGTCGGCCAAAAAGGTGAGGGAAGAAAAAATTAGGTTAGGGTTAAGATTTGCTATAAGTGGATATATATAAATATAGGCTTTTATGAATTTGTATGCATATAGAATTTGGATCCTATTTCTCTTGGAGTGTTCAGCCAAGTAGAGAGGTTTTGTTTGGACGAATATAATAGGGTGGGGCCCATTTAGTTTATTTGGTTATTTGATGAGTTGTCTAGTTGATTGAGGATTTAAATAAAAGGTTCCTAATATGGAACTAGTTAGATTTCTAAATATAAATGCAATCTAAATCTGAATAAACATTAAATATATATGGTTATTATATATATTAATGTCCAACATGCCTACATAGGTTTAGGTTGGACTTTGGGTCAAATATAAACTAATGCCAACTAGGATTACACGTAGACACTTTCTATAAATAAAAACTTTCCAAAATTAAAAACATATTAATATTAATAAAATATATATACAAATATATCAACATGAAGGTATTGGAGAGTACTACATATATTAGATTTGAATTTGTTTGGGTCAAGTCGGGGCTATATTGGTACAACCGGGTCTCCTAGAAAGTCAATAATCTAATAATTAAATAAATAAATTATCGGTGGGGGTTAAGTCACAACTTGGCCTAGTTTTTCTAGTTAGAACACACCTATGGCTTGGTCTTTCCTACCATGGGTAATACACTAGTCAAAGCACTTGACTATACTCTTCGTGCCACAATTCCTAGTCATCTTGTACTCCAAAACTTAACCATGGCTAAGATCATCTATAATAATAACTAAATAATTAAAAATATTCATAAAAATCCATAAAATCCTAATTAAGTCAAATAAAAAAAATAATTCAAAAATTTTAGGGGTGTTACATTGTACCCCCTTAAAAGAATTTCGTCCTCGAAATTAAAATAACTTACTATGGGAAGGAAAAGTATGATAATGGTTCTAAGGTGTCTCTATAGTTTTCCTAATCAAACATTTAACAAAAAGCACAAACTACTATTCTGCTTACTATCACTATCATAAAATCAAGTTAATACCTTCATTTGCTCCTTGGATTGCTGCTCTGGCTTTAACTATCATGGCAAAGGCCTGTTCGGGTTGTTGTTCTGCCTGCTGTCTTGCCTGCACAAACTGCGTCGCCTAGTCGGGAAGTGGTCTACATGGATATCCTCCTTGAGCTGGTACTATTGGTGTTGGTGGTGCTGGTGGGCCTCTTGTTGGGAAATCCCAAAGTTGTTGCTGGTTGGAACCATAGTTTAAACATAGGCCCAACCTTCTGCGATAATCATTTTGGACATGTCCTCTTCTTTTGCAATATTGACAAACAAGAAGCTCCGAAATTGGGTATGGGGCAGTTCTTGGTCGTTGGCGTATGGTGTGTCTCTCTGGTCCTCCAGGTGATGCTTTATCCAATGGTATCGCTGGTTGTGATCGCTTCTCGTTGGTCCCCTTTCGATGGATTCGCTCTGAATGTCGTGCTGCGGTAAGAACTCCAGAGTAAGTGGTAGGTGCAGCTGCTCCAATAAGCTCATGTAGTCTATAGTTCAGCCCTTCGTAGAATTTTTTGGCCTTCTCTTCTTCAGTCTGGATCAATGTAGGTGCAAAACGGCCCAGTCGTAGAAACTCAACATTGTATTCTTCCACGGTCATGCTCCCTTGCTCGAGGTGCATAAATTGTCTTCGAAGCTCTGCTTTGAAAGTGGCAGGGATAAACATCTCTTGGAAGAGTTTGGAGAACTCCTCCCAAGTGATATTCATGCCCAACTCTTCTCTCATCCGTAAGCCACCAGTGGTGCGTATTGCCGGTCAGCTGCATCCTGATAGCAATCATCCATCGATCTCTCGGTAACTCGGCTGCCTCCAATTGCTGCTCAATGTTGGTGAGCCATTAATGAACTTCGGTAGGCTCCTCCTTGCCCGAGAACTTGTCTGGCATCAGATGGCGGAAGTTTGCGATGGTTCCTGTCATCGTCTGGGGAACTGGTGGAGTGGCTCTCTCTAGTGCTGACATAATGCGATCTTCGATGTGCTCCATCTGTCTCTCTGCTGGCCTCCAACTGAACTTGTTGTTGCGCTTGCATCATCACATAGATGGTCTAGAAAAGCGCTGGGGATCCATCGTCTGTCTAAGCTGGGAAAAATCGTCGGTGGCATCGGTGGCAGTGCTGTCATGAACGGGATGTCCTCTTCTAACCCTCGGCGGTGCGAAGCAGCTGGATCATCTGGTTGGGCAGAAGAACCTCCAACCGGTGGCGGGGTCGCGTCGATATGAGTCACTATAGCGCCCTGCGGAGTGACGGCGGGGTTCTCGTCACTGGTTTGCGGGTCCATTTTACTACACTCGAATGAAACTTATAAGCTAAATAAAAAGTGATATCAAGTAGGATGCATGTCAAGGAAATAATTTCGAAGTCGAAATATAGAGTTCAAGGACGTGAAACAATATAAAGATGTAGATGAGATCCTAAGGGTCTTTCTATCCTATTCGCAGGCTCACGTCGGTACAGTAACGTAACCGAAGTGATTAACGTAGACCTGAAGGTATTAGAGAGTACTACATATCTATTTAGATTTGGATTTGGTTCGGGTCAAGTCGAGGCTATATTGGTACAACCGGGTCTCCTAGAAAGTCATAATCTAATAATTAAATAAATAAATCATCGATGGAGGTTAAGTCGCAACTTTGTCTGATTTTTCTAGTTAGAACACACCTATAGCTCGGCCTTCCCTACCATGGGTAATACACTAGTCAAAGCACTTGACTATACTCTCCGTGTCACAATTCCTAGTCATCTTGTACTCCAAAACTTAACCATGGCTAAGGTCATCTATAATAATAACTAAAAAAAAATATTCATAAAAATCCATAAAATCCTAATTAAGTCAAATAAATAGTAAAAAACAATTCAAAAAAATTTAGGGGTGTTACACCTACAGTCCGTTTTATTTGTAATAGTTTTTACATTTAATTTCTTTTGTTTAGTTTTATTAATTTTAAGTTTTTTTGTAGGGCTTATCATCTTCCGAGATTGTGGTACCTCCTCCAATTGTCGTTGATGTAGGCAATTTATTCTTGACCGATATTTGGTTTGAATCAAGCGAAAAAGCGCTACATTGTTGCCGAGAAGTTGGACGAAAAAATAATATAGTTCTTGTGATATCCAGATCGGTCCGAAACCGTCTGGAATGACAAACTGTGGTGGTTGGATCACTACCAAAATACAGTCAATTAGCGACGGCTGTTTAGTGACAGATTTTTTTCGTCA
This sequence comes from Iris pallida, assembly GCA_029216955.1. Taxonomy (NCBI): domain Eukaryota; kingdom Viridiplantae; phylum Streptophyta; class Magnoliopsida; order Asparagales; family Iridaceae; genus Iris; species Iris pallida. The sequence continues at coordinate 9,867,195 of JANAVB010034218.1, forward strand.
TAATTAGCGACGGACTTTCGATAAATCATCGATGGATTACTGACGAGAAGCTAATAATTTTTTATTTTTATTTTAATGGTAAGAAAAGGTCGCCAGTCCGTCGTTACGACATCGGAGAAATAGCGACGGATTGAGATCCGTCGCTATGCAGTCGAATATTTGGCAGAAAATATTAAAAAAATGGCGGGACAAATTTACGACTACATAGCGACGGATATTCCGTCGGCAGTTATGTTAGTATAGCGTCGGCTTAGCAACGGATATTATCCGTTGCTAGTCCGTCGCTAAATGTACGACCCTAACTTAAATTGAAACGACATGAGGAATTTTTTATTCCTCCCAAATTTTCACTCTCTCTCCCCATGGCGGCTCTCTCTCTCCCAAAGGCGATCTTCTCTCTCTCCGGCGGCTCTCTCTCCAGGTAATCCTCTCTCTCTCTCTCTCTCATGGTGGTCGGGGGTTGTGGGTGGCGGAAGGGGGGTAGCGGGGCGTCGGGGGCGACGGGGGCTGCGTGGGTTGTGGGTGGCGGGGGGGGGGCAGCGGGTCGGGCAGGGGGTCGGGGGGGGGGACGGCGGGTCAGGGCAATAGGAGATGGGGGTTGGGGGGTGCGTGGGTTTAGGTGATGGCGGAGGTGACGGAGAAGATGGTGGTGGTGTTGTCGGTCGGGGCGGCGGGGGTTGTGGGTGGCGGGAGGTGGCAGCGGGTCGGGGTAGGGGGTCGGAGGGGGGGGACGGCGGGTCGGGGCAGCGGGGGTGGGGGTTGGGGGTGCATGGGTTTAGGTGATAGCGGAGGTGACGGAGAAGATGGTGGTGGTGTTGTCGGTCGGGGCAGCGGGAGGGTGGCGGGGGCGACGGGGTTGTGGGGCAGGGCAGCGGGTTGTGTGTGGTGACACTTTCCATTTTGCCATCAACACATTGAACCCCCTACTGCTATGATACGCACACATACAACTATGCCACTCATCACCCCCCTCTATCTCTGTAATATATATATATATATATATATATATATATATATATATATATATATATATATATATATATATATATATATATATATATAAAATATATATATATATATATATATATATATATATATTAATATATATATATATATATATATATAATATAATAATATATAAAGATATATTTATGTATGTTGATAACGCAATATAGGTATGCATGTTAGATAATGCAATGTAGTGAAATATGAATGCAATGTATCAATCCAAGTATGCAAGCATGTATGTTATAAAGGTGTAAATGCAATATAATGAGTGATATGAATATGATATGCAAGTACCTATGTATGCATGTAGGTAAGTTATAGTGTATTGGTAATATAGGAATACATGAATGCATGAATAATGCATATATATATTATATATATATATATATATATATATATATATATATATATATATATATACATATGTTATGTTGTATGATAGTTAGTAATTGTATGAGGCTTGATTTCATATAGGTTTAGTGTTGTATTGGTATAGGTAGGCTTACCTATAGGCTATTTAGCGACGGATTTTTAGCGACGAATTTTTATTTTAACGACGGATTTTTAGCTACGGCTATTTAGCGACGGATTTTTTCCGTCGAAATTAGCGATGGACTTTCGACAAATCACCGACGGATTACCGTCAAATATTTGGCAGGAAATGTTGGAAAAAGTGGCGGTACAAATTTACGACTACGTAGCGACGGATATCGGACTATCTCTATCGGTATCGGACTATCGGTATCGGCATCGAACTATCGGTAGCGGATCCACCTCCTCGACCGTATGTACTTAGTATCGATCGTAGCATATTAGTATCGGTATATCGGTTTGGTATAGGTCGTATCAGATGGTATTGACCTTAGTAAATTGGTATCGTCCTATCCGATATGTATCGACCGTATAGCTAGGATTCGTATTGGCCTTATCGATTCGGTATCGGCCATATCCGATAGGTTATGAATTCGATCCGCATTACAGAAGCTGCAACTTTCTATGTCAGATCACCTGAGATAACTGAGAACGTTAAGATACTTCTATTGCGAAGTAGGTTATGAACTCGATACTTGTTATGTATTCTCTATAGCTTGTTTTGTGAACAAGAGTTTATAGGAGTTCTTCTTCGAAATACAACTTTATATGTTATTGCTTTCAATCTCTTCTTTTCTGATGGAAAATGCAGCATGTATGTTACTATAATTGGCCAATCACTCTCGTAATATCAATATGTAGAAGATTTTTTTTTACTTTCTCGTGAATTTCTTGCAATGGTATTCTTGTTTGCAAAAACAAAAGTCTTTTATTTCACAAACTTTAAAGAATAGTACAAGAGTACAATGAATTCTGGAAAAGTACAATTGTAGGAATCCGATCTGAAGACGATCGCTTTATCCTTTGGACGATATAAACTTTGAAGACGATAGCCTCTGAAGAATGCAGCAGCACTTAGACAAGAACTCCTGATCTCTGATGATCTTGAATGATGATCCCCCTTAATGAAGAACTTGAAACTCTATTTAGAGTTCTAGAAATAACTATTTTATAGTTATTCTGGATTACGCACATTGGACTGCGCCAGTGACAGACTGCGCAGACTTCAAACTGCGCTGGCCTTTGGGCAGTTGCTCAATCGTGGGCGAACTGTATTTAGACGCATGGTATTGTTTGATTGAAATGCGCTTGGTCGTGTACAGGCGGTTACCACGTGGCGAGCAATTGATGGCATGTAAGCCACATGATAAATGTCAGTTATCTTTAAAAAGTTTGATAGATCGCGCCACTCGAATAGCGCTAGCTTCAGACTGCGCTGGGATTTAGACTTGGTCAAACTGCGCTGAGGAGGATCTGGCAGACCGCGATCAGGTTAGACTGGCAGACTGTGCTGGATTGTACAGCTGTTCTCGAGCGCTGTGCTGCACAGGATATGAACGGATTCCTCGCTTTTCGGGCTGTCAGGCTGTCAAGAGATTTGATTTTCTTGTCAGGTAATGATGGCTTTGCCACGTCAGTATAGCGCGCTCGGGCGTTAGCGCAGTTCAGCCTTGCGCTTTTGATTTGTAGCACAGTCTGTCTACAGCGCAGTTTATTATAGGGTGCGCAATTTAGACTACTCTACCTATTTGATGGATGCAACTTGATTTTTAGGACTTACAAGACTCCCTTCAAAGTTTTCGAAATTTGAAAATATTCAAAGTTTTGAAATACTTTGAATTTCAAATTTGGAATCAAGTTGCGCTTCCACTGCGCGTTTGGAGGAATTAGCTCCGTCTTTACGGCGCAATCGGAGGCACTGTTACATTTCTGTGAGAAGACTATAAATTGTTTCATCTTCTATTCTTTTAATCTTTACTTGCTTTCGAATCCTCAAGAGAAAAAACTCCTCTCCTACTCCGACTTCTTCTTCCTCCTCCCGTCGTCGATACCAATGGCGCCTAAGCGATCGGCCACCGAGAAGGGAAAGGCTCCTGCCGAACCTCGACTCGTGTTGTACCGCGAGTATCGTCACGAGACGGGCCATCCAGCTCTTCAAGGTGAATGATGAACCATGATCGAAACCCCTTTTTAGGGTTTTTGATGTTTTTGAACCTTCATGCCTCTCTCTTTTTAAGATTGATGGTATTCTCAACCACTTGCGCCACCCTGTTTAGGGTTTCGGCTGCATGTACAACAATTTTCATTTTTATGAAAACTGTATCTTTGCACAATCGGTTGGAGAGCGCTGACAGAGTGTTCAGCACAATCCGTCGATTTGCGCATCGATGCGCAAACTGATGTTTTGCAAGTCGGCTATGCTAGCGCAATCTGATGTCTTGCACAAGTAGGCTGTGCTGGCACAATCTGATGTCTTACGCACGTAGGCTGTGCTGGCGCAATCTGATAGATTGTTTCACATAGCGCAATTTGATGAACTGTGAAGAATTTTTTTTAATTTCTTTTGCTCTTACTAATTTTTGTCTCTTCATCGATGCAGTTAACCTCAGAGAAGACCCAAACTATGAGGTTCTTGCAGGATCTCTGTCCGAATCAGAATTCAAGGAAGATCTCTCACACGTCTCCTTTCCACAGTATGCTTTACCATCATCCCGGCAGGCTGTCTTGGTTGTGCAAGATAATGATACTTTATTGTGTCTGATGAACGGGCAACCTCTTCAGACTGCTGACACTGTTACCCACAAGAAACCTCTATTTTTGTTTGGTGAGGCTTTTAATAAGAATTCTCAGCCAAGGCCTCGCATGGAGCAGAGAATTTTCCGAAGGGGCGAGAAGACGATATATTTGACAGAGTTTCTCTGTCCAGATATGCTTTTGCGAGCTATCCCAGAAGAATGGAATGAGACATAACTCCGCTGCAGTAGGACCGAGTGGGTAATATCTGTGTTAAGAAGGGGCCAGACCATAAAGATGTATTCTACAGTTCTTCTGAGCGACATAGCTCCCTACTCAGAGGACTAAAACTCGGTTGCATCCCGCCGGAGGATTCTTCTCTGCTGCTGCCAGTAAGGACCCCCATATTTGCAAATGAGTTTGCAAAGGTGGAAGGAAGATATCCGGACCAAGACCTACGATTGACAGGTCTTGTGAACCCGGACAATAAAAGGTGGATCTGTGTGGCCAATTGGATATTGGTCCAATTTGAAGATCAGCTCAAAGAAATTGATCTGTATCAGGCAGTGTACGCCACTGTTTATGGCTTCTCCCCTAATCCACATCTATTCCTTGCGTTGGCGGAGAGATATAATTACAGGACTGGGACCTTCATGACGCCACGGGGAAATTGGATTAGCCTTGCAGAGATGAAATACTCTCTAATCTGCCGATGGGAGATATCCCCTATGAAGAGTTTGTCCCGACAAATGATGAGTTGGACAAGCTAAGTAGGGAGAATGCCAGCATGGTAGATATTTTTGAAGAGCTACTATGTCATTACAAGATTTGTTCTTTATACTACAAGAGTAGTACGGCCGGCACTTGCTATTCACCAAGTGGTTGCCGTATCTTTTCCTTAACTATATTATTGAGAAGAAGACCAAAGAACATGAGAACTGCAACCCCAACTTCTTCAAACCGCTTAGCAATAGCGAGGTGATGGAGTTAATGGAGAAGTATGACGAGATGGATATCAAGATCAAAGATGAACTTCAGTATCCTCCTTTCAAGGGAGGAGACATAGTCGATAGCTACATAAGGATGGGTTATAGGCCCATGTCGAAAGAAGCCCAACTGGCAGGTTTCCTTACTTACTGGCTTCGACGATATGTTGTTCCTGGGGCCAGTGCAGTTGACCGCTTCCATCGCGGTGTGTTGTTTGCTACCGTCCGTCTAGTTTTTGGCTACCGGATGGACTTGTTGTCAGCAATGACGTGCAGGATAAACGCCGGCCTTCGTCTCTTCGTTGATTCAATGATTCGAAAAAAATAGAGAAGGGACATTTCCCTCGGCTGGAACTGCCGTATACATATTTGTTTGGATGGTGCTTCTACACCATCCTTCTCTAATGAACCCTGCTATGGGGGCAGTGAGCGACAGTTTCTTAAGAAGATACTCCGGATGCAAGTGGATCTATACCACCTTGAAAGACTGCCGACGAGTCTTGAATCTGGGCAAAGGATGGAACTTTGCTATGTTCCACCTCCAGCCGGTTACGAATATGTACCGACAAACCTCATTGATTCGGTGAGAGTGCCACATTTGGGTCGTACAACCTTCGACTGGCTGAGGATAATTCGGCCATCACATCTAGTATACCGGTTCGAAGATGAATGTTATCTTGAACCTTATCTCCCAAGCCATTTTGCACGCCAAATCGGCTACGACCAATTCCATGTAGGCAATGCCATAACATGCCTACAGGGAAAATGTTATTTGATTGATGGAGCCCAGGCTTGGGCCTATTACAATGCCCGTGACACAAAGACAACGTTCTCGATGCCGACAAGGAACGACCGTGGCCCACGCATGCTGTATACTTATTCGATCTTTTATACGTCAGCAAATACTTTTGTTGAGAATTTCAATTTAACAGACAGCTTTACGACGGTGACACGCTTTAGGAAAGGAGCACATGTTTTGTTGCCTCCGGGAATGATGAAGAACACGAGCCTGCTGATGCGCCTCTAGAAGCTTCGAGGGAAGCCAATTTCCCTGAAGAAGTCTATGAACCGCTGTGTATTTCTTTGAAAGTTGTAAGATCAACGATCAAGAAGAAGTAGAGGAAGGTAGAAGAACCATCTTCTCATGCTCTAAGAAGAAGACCGCTATAGACTCTTCGGAAAGAGTCACTACTCGATCGCAGTCTCGGCCAACAGGCTGAGCCAGCTCACAGAGAAGAGGACGACCCCGACTTCCATCCAAAGACAAACACACGCTGAAGATGTAGAGAGTCCTGAAGAACCTCTACGCAGGAAGAAAATAGCTTTCAGAAAGAAAGTGACCACTCCCCCAGGACCTATCCATACATCAGCCCTGATAAGTGCTGCTGCCAGGGGATGCCTTCTCCTACACCTGCTCCTGAGCCTAGGCAGGTGACAGATACACAAGAAAGAGCTACCAGTACAGATAAGGGACAAGGTCGCAGACACGAGAAGAAACCACAGAGATAAAAAATGAGTCTGTAGAAGCAAGAGAAGCGACTGCAACTCTGACCCCAATCAATGAGTCGGAATCGTCTGTCGAAATATTGCCATCTCCCACACTTGCAATGGAAGCTGCTCATCTTCCAGCTACACCAAGATCGCGTAGTGCTGAAAAGATCGACTGATGATCGAAGCTCTGGATGGATGTGACTTCGGCTTCCAGGACATAGATCCAGTCGATGCAAGTGATGATGAGGAAGCACAAGAGGAGGGGGCAGATGACGAAAAAATCAGCGAAGGATGTTAATGACAATCTAATTCCGAAGAGGATGCTGCTGTCCATGCATCCCAGGAGAAGAATGCTGCTAATGAAGTAGCACCGAAGGAAGCTATTGTCACCGATCAAAGAGGTATTGACTGATTTTGATAATCTTCATTTATAGATCAGATGACTGATGTTTTAACTTTCATTCATGCAGAAATTCAACCTTCTCCGATTCTTCCGGTATGCACTGACATGGTGCAGACAGAGGCGATAGCCAGCGACAGCCGTCATCTATCAGGCATCTCCGAAGCGGGGAGTAGTCAGGCAATAATGTCTGAAACTACTTTGTGAGGCTCCAGCCTATTACATTAAATGACAATCTTGTCATAAAACCCAGCGTTGGTAAGCTTGCCTTCATTTTGATCTTGTTTTGATAGCCCTTAGTGACAGCAAACTGATGATGTTTATTTGATTTGCAGAGGAACATCCGGGAGGACAACTAGCTCCACTATGGCTCCCCTGTCAAAAGAGGCTACAGCCCATGTTCAAGATGCCGAACTTTCGTCTTCAAACATCCGCTGCTGAAGCTTCTGTAGGAGTAGCTGCTACACCTAGTACAGTAGCTACCAACAAATTTGTAGTTGGTTCCTTCACCAATTTCTTCTTCAGTTCCTTGGGACCTTTGGTACAAAGTAATGGAGAAAGAAACTGTTGGTTTCATCACTGTCAGAAGTCCAACTTCTTATCTGATCGGCGGCATCCGAGATCAAGGTGATGAAGCTCAGGCTGCTTACCTCGAACATGTGCTGGATAGCTGGAGAAATCAATCAAGATTTTCAAAGATCTTAACCAAGGGGAGAGCCACTCGTGCATGCCGAGTTCGAGAGAATGACTCGAGAAGCTGAGATCTCGAGAGCTGATTTTAAGATTTTTTGGACACTTTTGCTGCGAAGTCTTCAGAGTTTGACTCTCAACTAAATATAGTAGCATCTACTGCTGGGAGAAAGAGAAGATGGTTCTGATCTGAAGGTAGAGTTTGCTCGACTTCAAGAGAAGTTAGAATCGTTCAACTTGCTCTTGAAGAAGAGACCACACAGCATCAAGCCAGTTCAGCAACTGGACATTCTGACCCATGAGAAGAATGAGTTTGTCAAGTTTCATCAGGATGAAATTGCTCGTCGACTAGTGACCTTGCCAACATTTGACGCTGAATCTGGAATGGCAGAGGCTAGAAGGCGGGTGCTGGATTCTCGTGATGAACGACTCCAAACCTTGAAGCAGCAGATAGCTAATCTGATGACCCCTCCGGCTGAATAAGAAAACTTTCTGTATTTTCTTCTTTGTGATATGTCTTTTTGTAATGTCTTTTATCTTGATCAATGAAAAGACACTATTTTGTGGATCTATTATTTGTTGCATATCCCGTTACGGATATAAATAATAGCGATAGAAAATATTCTGAGGTTCAGGACATGATATATTTCTTGATTTAGAAAATAATTATATTCATTATATCTGCTCAGAGGTAATGTGGACATGGCAGAATATTTTTTGAATATCATTATTTCGATAGACAACTTAATCAGAGGTAATCAATACGTAACAAGTTGCTGATGATGAACGGATGAGTCGTCAGAATGAATGAAATGAATCATCGGGATGAACGAATGAACCGTCAATTGAATGGAGCGAACGGGTGAACCGTGGGATGAAGGGAATGAACGGATGAACCGTCGGATGAATGGAATGAACGGATGAACCGTCGGTGAATGGAATGAACGGATGAACCGTCAGATGATTGGAATGAGCGGATGAACCGTCGGGTGAATGGAATGAACGGATGAACCGTCGTAATAAATGGAATGAACGGATGAACCGTCAGATGAATGGAATGAACGGATGAACCGTCAGATGAATGGAATGAACGGATGAACCGTCAGTGAATGGAATGAACGGATGAACTGTCATAATAAATGGAATGAACGGATAAACCGTCAGATGAATGGAATGAATGTTGTGAAGAATCCGTCGCTTCGGTTCACGTAATCGACTGTCTCAAGAATCTTTGTCTATAAGTAGAACAGAAATTTAGATGGAATGATCAGTTTCAATTTTAACACAAAATGTCGTCTGGAGATGCGTCCAAGAAGGCTGAGATCATCCCAAAGGACGAAGAAGTCGCTGAGGAACGTCTAGCCGAGCCAACCCAGCCAAAGCAGACGGAGGCGGGTGAAGGTTCATCTGCATCCAAGCCACCACGTGATATCTTGGACTTCCTAGTTGAGCCAGGGAAGACTGAAGAAGAGGAGGCTATGAGGATGGCCGCTTGCGCGTTTCTAGTAAAATCGAGCAAGGATGTCCTCGGCTCTTTTGCCGACTATATTTTTGAAAAGGACGGCAGTGGTCCTCGTCCTGTCTTTAAAAAGGACGATAGTGATTCTCGTCCTTGATATTATGTAACATCGTTTATGATGAAATAAAATCAAAATTTATTATGAACTGTCTTGTCGTATTTACAAAAATCCCTTTTTACATTCATACATAGTATTTTTTAAGGAATTTGCCATTGATAGGCATCATCGCAACTCGACCGTCCCTCTGTGAGTTGATAGGCTCCATTTGAGAAGACTTTACTCACGATATAAGGCCCTTCCCATTTTGTATCAAACTTGCCTTTGCTCATGTGAGTCATAGTCATCGGACGTCTGACAGTTAGAACGAGTTCTCCTTTCGGAAAGGCTCTGATTTTAACTTTACGGTTAAAAGTCTTCGAGATGCGGGCTATATAATTCAATATGTGTTGAGCCAATAGCCGCTTCTCGTCGAGCGCCTCCAGTTCTTGAAGTCGAAGAAGATCATTGTTCTCCGTAGTAAGTTCATTAGCGATGGCAATTCTCAAGGAAGGAATTTGAAGTTCCAGAGGTAGAACTGCTTTCCAACCGTAAACCAAAGAAAAAGGTGTACAGTCTGTGGGGTTGCGGACCGTAGTACGGTAGGCCCAAAGACATTCTCCAAGGTTTTCACTCCAATTCCGTTTGTTAGTAGACACAAACTTCTTAAGGAGCTTGATAATAGTCTTGTTGAAGGCTTCAGCCAGC
>JANAVB010034218.1:9877151-10026062 GCA_029216955.1 Iris pallida
TGCATATAAAATTTGTTGGAAGGTAACAGCTGGTCTCGTGCTCCGAATATTAATGGCACGGTCGGGACACCAAATGATCTAAATGGAAAGTGGGAGTCCATGGGTCACTAATCATCATCCTAATGAAAATCATTCTAATCAATCGGAGATCCTCGTATATCCTAAAATTTTAGAAGGCTTATAGTCTACCCACCTTAGAGGCTAGGACATGGGTGTAAGAATTTAGAAAAATTCCAAGGTCCGGGTATTGTACCTCGACTCTGTTAATAAAGAGCAAGGCACGACATAACGGATACGGTAGATATAAGGTAAGTCAAGGATCGTCCTTAATAATGGGAAACGAGTGTGTACAATGACACCTGGTCGATAAGATGGAATAACCTACTCATCCACAGTATGCAAGAGTTACCTACGGGTAACCAACTCTAAGCCACATCATTATAAAGGATTTCTAACAACTGAGTCGTGAGTTCATCTCATGTCTAAACTGTGGGTTTTGGTTGAGGAAAAGGTTGGGTTACGGCTTAAGGGTTACTAGTTAAGGCAAGCTTCAAACAAATGATTAGGGCTAACAACACTTGGTTTCTTGAGAATAGATAGTCTCCATAGGTTGGCATTTTGACTAAGGGTAACACCCTAATCATTCTCAAGTTCAGATGGCTAGAAGGACCCATAACAGTTTGGGGGTCGAGAGGAGAACGAGTAACTCAGGAAATGTTTTAGTCATATGGGCCGATGGTAGCTACACTTGGTATACAACTATCATAGCCATGGGGATACTCTGTATCGCTCTACCAATTATGAGCTCTCGTCTTTCCAAATCAGTAAAAGACAAAAATAATAGAGTTCAAGGGAGATGTCACTGAAATAATTACGAGATCAAAGACGAATGTATAATTCAAGAGAGAAATTGTCAATGCAGTAGTCGCGGATAAGATCCTAGAGACATCTACATCAATCTACGTAGGTTAATCAGAGGGAGAGGGAGGTGAACGGTGCACTACGGTTGATCAGAACCGTAATACATCGATTCTGATTAGACAACATGTTTAGTGGGCGTCCCCAATAAACATATATCTTGAATCAAGCTCGATAAAAGAGTAAGCTTGCAAAACTAGGCTGTGATAGCAACATTGGTCAAAATAGTTAAATTACAAGTATACAAGATTTTGAAAGAAAAGGCACAAGTAGTTCGAGTTTGTGAGAATCAAAAATTTTCCAGGTGTTCTTGCTTATACAGTCATCCACTATCTTCTTATCCTTAAGGCCTTGGTCGACTAATGGTTTATGGACTACTGAATTCTATATTCTATGTAACCCATTAGTGTCAGTCATTTCCTCGTCGATAGGTCCAAAGACCACAGAATGCTAGGTTGGGAGACATGCCACCTAACTTGCAGAACTTCCACATATTGGCTTTGGATCTTATGGGACATACAGGACATTGTCCTATCCTCTATAGTATCCTAAACTTGTTATCACCTGAAGTCATTTTACCGAGAATTATGCCTCGTCCGTATACTCGGACGGTGGTAAACTCTTGGTTCCGTGATTCAAGTGTGATTGCTATCAGATACTCTACCTTATCTCGACTCCAGGATAACTACGAACAAAGAGGGTCACTAGCCATAGTTTTAGCAATATTCTATAACCTATATTCTCTTAAACTAATTTCAATTCTAGGGGTCGTGCCTTGCCAGTGCGCTGCTGGCTGCAGAGACTCCATTCTCCATAATTCAATAAATGGCGACATTGCGCTGCTGTCCATGCCATTATGAGTTAACTAAACATTCCTTAACTATATCTGCAAAAATTCTTGAGCTTCTAGAGATTCGAACAAGTTGACTACGAAATAAAGTGTAGGTATTTGTCCTATCAGTCACAACCCTTAAATAAAAGATTGGACAGGGAGGAAATAACTGAAGATAAAGGAATACAACCATTCTAGTATTTATTTCATGTGTATTCGAACCATGGAAGAAAAACCTTGGATCAGTCTACCTCGAGATTCGCATTTGAATAACCGAATCAGGAATTATAACTATTCCCTTACGGAAATAGAATTTTAAATGGGCAATTCTAATTATGCTATAAGGGTTATATCTAATAGAGCAAAAGAAGATTGACCATTTTACCAAGATTAGAGCCTTAATTATAGGAAGGCCTAACTTACCAAGTTAATAGTATACCCACATTGGATCGTTCGTCATATCAAAAGGAAATAGTGTACCTATGGGGATCTGACAAACTAGAAAAATTAACAACTCTTCATCTAAATTGCATGGCCTAGACTACCCATAGGTAAATTTGTATAAGGGACTCCTAGGCCTAGTCATTCTCCTAAATTAAATTAATTCCTAATTCGTGAATGAGCATTTCTTAGTCGCGGCTCGCAATAGTACGACTAACTTATGTACTATCACGAGTTCACATGACTTGCGAAAACTGACCTGCATGGCCACCACAAAACTTGTCACGACCCGTACGTTTTTTTAAACGGATATGAGACGTGTCCAAGCCAGCCTACACCGCAGTGTCGGCGGTAGAACGCTGTCACGGCCATGAAGATCAATCACAAATAATGCTCATTCACAAAATTAATTTAATTACAAAGATCATAAGTTTTATATTTGCAGAAAAATATAAACTTGTACAAATATTTGAATGACTACAACTCCACTATCTAGCTAGTCTCTAGGCTTTCGTCTGCAAGTACACCCGTAACTCCCAGGCTAAGTGAATCCACGGCTAACCTGAAAAATATTGGTTTCCAGTCAGGAATGGAACGAGTACAATTCACTGAATACAGTTTCAATAATTAAATTGACTAAAACAGAGGTTAGACATCAACTACATGTTTTGGAAACAGAACAAAAGACGGAAAGTAAATAAACAAAACCTTCCCAATCGTATAAGTACCTTTGATATGTGATCGGTCTCGGGACAATTTCACGACACTGTCTACACTGTCTAAAGTTACACTGTCTATACTGTCTACACTGTCTAAAGCACTGTCTACATTGTATAAAGTTACACTGTCTACATCAATAATGCAATAAGAAACATGGTCTACTTTGCAATAATAAATCACTATTTATACTGTCTACTTTGCAATAATAATCATTTTTTACACTGTCTAATTGCAAAATCACTATATATGTCATTGATATATATATATATCTATATATATATATATATTTCATCTTATACAATATTTTCTATAAAATCTAAAATAAACCCCAATGCTATCTATTCCTAGGGTAGACCCTATATATTATATTATATATATATATATCTATATATATATATAATATATATATATATATATATATATATATATATATATAATATCTAATTGACAAAAATTAATATAACTAATAACAATAAATAATATTTTATATAAATAACCTCAAAAATAATAAAATATAACAAAATTCAATAAAACAATAATGATATATATAATATATATATATATATATATATATATATATATATTATATATATATACAACTTGTGCAGTCTAAAAATCCCAATATGTACAAGGACCTATTTATACCAATATCACTGAATATCAACTAATAATGATAATTATATATTTAATTACGAATACTAGAAATATTCATTAAATCATTAAAACAAAACACAACACCCTCATACCAAATTCCATCAACACGAATGTCATCGGACGTGCCGCATGACTACACGGGCTGAGGTTCGGTTCGGGTCCAGTTTGACGAATTCGGTACAACCGGGTTCCCTAAAACTCAATAATATAATTAATAAATAAATAATCTTCGGTAAGGGTTAAGTCAACTTGGTCTGGTTTTTCTAGTTAGGACATCACTATGGCTCAGTCTTCCCTACCGGGGCTAATACACTAGCCAAAGCACGTCATGACACTATCCGTGCCACGATTTTAGTCACCGTGCACTCCAAAACTCCATCATGGCTAAAACCATCTACCGTAATAATTAACTAAATAATTATTTATAAAATCTAAAAATTACCATTTAAATAAAAATAAATAATAATAAAATATTTTAAAAATTTTGGGAAGGGGAGCTACACCCAGGGATTGGATTCTGTATTTTATATTTTGGATTCTGTATTTTGGCTCCAGCTCCATTTGCATAAATCTACGGTACGACATGGTGATCAGGACATAGTCACTGCAGCCATTCGACTGGCGAGGCAGAAACTATGTAGCCGTAGATAAAGTTGACTGTCCTTCGACCCTCATCCCTCGGCAATGATGATACGACAACCTATCACTATATCTTATATAGTAGTAGATGATGTTTTAGTATTACATTATGTGAGTTCATCTTGATTCTGTTATATTCTTCAGATACTAGATACGATAAGAACATATACTACACCTTATGTACAGAACATAGATTCATAATAATGTATGCTAGAATGAATTTTGGGTTGTGTTCTGAGCCATCCGTTCTCACACTTGGAGAAAAATCGAATTTTGTATTTATCTGACGCACAAATACTGCTCGAGTGAGCCAAAGGCATGCAGCCACTTCCCTCCCTCCATTCTCCCTCTCCTCTCTCATGCTATCAACGTCACAACTTTTCCAGTGTTGCTCCCTCTAATGATGATGAACGTAAAATCAAAGACCCCCTCTCCTTTCTCACTCTTCACAGTTCTCACAATATGAAGGATCAGTGTTTTCTAGTTCTCTTCCATCCATCCATTCTTCCGTTCTGATCAAGCCTCCACATATATCATACTCAAGTAGAGGCGGGGAAGAAGAAGTGGGTAGGAAGAGGGGGAAAGCAGCACAGCCGGCGGCAAGACCTGGAGAAATTTTAGTAGTTTTTTTCAACATCCGTAGGAGAACTAAAGATATATCTTTTCACAACATATCACCTTGTCAAAGATCCTTAATGTGAATATCATGTTACCGCGGTGTCGGAAGACTAACATGTCATAATTTTCTAAGCGTATGCTTTGACATAATCTTCCAACTCTTTCATCATGTGTAGTAATCTGCACTTCATAAAGAAACAAGATTACTACATAGGAGGAAAGAGTTGGAAGGATTATGTCAAAACACACGGCTTAGAAAATTATGACATGTTAGTCTTCCGACCATGGTAACATGGTTGTCACATTAAATCTTTGACAAGGTGACATGTTGAAAAAAAATATCCTTATAGTCCTCCTACGGATGTTGAAGAAAGCCTCTATACTTCCTCCAGGTCATGCCGGCTGTGCTGCTTCCCCTTCCTCTTCCTGCCCACTTTCTCTCCCGCCTCTACACTTGAGCTGGATATCATATGTGGATGCTTGATCAGAACGGAGGAATGGTTGGATGGAAAAGAACTAGAAAACACTGATCCTTTTGTGAGAACTATGAAGAGTGAGAAAGGAGAGGGTCTTTGATTTTTGCGTTCATCATCATTAGAGGGAGCAACACTGGAAAAGTTGTGACGTTGATAGCATGAGAGAGGAGAGGGGAATGGAGGGAGGGAAGTGGCTGCATGCCTTTGGCTCACTCGAGCGGTATTTGTGCGTCATCTGGTAGCGCTCCTCCGGCTCCAGCACCGTGTCCAGCTCCAGCTCCAGGCGATCAGTAGTTTGTTTTTGTATTTTTGGACTGTACGACATGGTGATCAGGACATAGTGATTTACGGTACGACATGGTGACAGGACATAGTTCCTGCAGCCATTCGACTGGCGAGGCAGAAACTATGTAGCCGTAGATAAAGTTGACTGTCCTCCGACCCTCATCCCTCGGCAATGATGATACGACAACCTATCACTATATCTTATATAGTAGTAGATGATGTCTTAGTATTACATTATGTGAGTTCATCTTGATTCTGTTACATTCTTCAGATACTAGATACGATAAGAACATATACTACACCATATGTACAGAACATAATGATCCACACTAATGTATGCTAGAATGAATTTTGGGTTATGTTCTGAGCCATCCATTCTCACTTACAATACTGTGAGAGCGGAGAGAGTGAGAGCGCCAGGGGGGAGGAGAGAGTGAGAGAGTAAAATGGGGGAAATGAATTGGTGGGAATATAATTTGAATTTAGCGACGTTCATACTAACGTCGCTAAATTAGTCGCTATTAGCAACGTCATAGTGACGTTTCGCGACATATAGTGCCGATATTTGTAACAAGTAGTTTTGTTGGTTGGTTAATTGGTAACATGGTGATCGGGACATATAGTCCCTGCATCCATTCGACTGGCGAGGCAGAAACTATGGTACGACATAGTGATCAGGACATAGTTCCTGCAGCCATTCGACTGGCGAGGCAGAAACTATGTAGCCATAGATAAAGTTGACTATCCTCCGACCCTCATCTCTCGGCAATGATGATACGACAACCTATCACTATATCTTATATAGTAGATGATATTTAGTATTACATTATGTGAGTTCATCTTGATTCTGTTACATTCTTCAGATACTAGATACTAGATTGATAAGAACGTATACTACACCATATGTACAGAACATAGATGATTCACACTAATGTATGCTAGAATGAATTTTGGGTTGTGTTCTGAGCCATCCGTTCTCACACTTAAAACACATATGAATTAGAACTGTGGGTCCATCTTTGTTTTTGTATTTTCGGCGAACCTAGGGATTAGATTCTGTATTTTGTATTTTGACTTTGTACGTATTTGGGGATATTCAATTTTTTGTTGAGGATACTGAGTTTGTACGTATTTGCGGATATTGATTTGGTTTGTTGAGGATATATTATTGACATTGTTCGTTGCGGATAGGATTTTTTCTTTATATTTTTTGTATATTCTGGAATGTATTGTGCGTGCCGGTGTTGAGTGTTCCACCGAGGGGGTCGGCGAACCCAGGGATTATTCTGTATTTTGTATTTCGTATTGTATTTTGGCTCTGGCTCCAGCTCCAGCACCATTTGCATTCTGGAACCTATTTTTTATATTTTGTTAACTTAGCGACGTTTTTAGCGACGTTAACATTAGTCGCTAAACATTAGCGACGTTAATAAATGTCGCTAAACGCGTCGCTAAATGATGACGGGGCAACACGTGGCACCATAATCTGATGTCAGTTCGTCGTCGCCAAAACGTCGCAACAGTGTTGCCAAACGGCGACAACACAATAACGTCGCCGTTTACGTCGCTAATTAGCGTCAACCAAGAAACGTCGCAAATTATGTCGCTAATTAGCGACGTTAATAACGTCGCCAAATAACGTCGCCCTAGCGACGTTTTCTCGTTTAGCGACACGTTTTTTTTCCGTCGTTCCCGAAACGTCGCCTTAAACGTAATTGATTTAGCGACGTTTTCACCGAGGTTAGCGACGTATTGAGCCGTCGTTAATCTGACAAATTTTTGTAGTGTTAGACAGCTAAATCTTGAGCCATTTTGAAGCGCCCTTATATATATATATATATATATATATATATATATATATATATATATATATATCTATATAATATATATATATAACCGGATCAAAGACCTCGCCCGCGGAGCCCCTCCGAAGCCCCAACCCCTCCCACCATTGGATCGCGCGGGGCCTGTGCGGGGCCCACGCGATGCCGCGCGATCCAACGACCAAGGATCGTGGGGCTTCGGCGGGGCTCCGGAAACGGGGCTCCCATCCGGACCCTATATATATATATGGAGCCAGTTCAGGAGCCCCGCTTCCAAAACATTGTTGAAGCCCCTTGACTCTGAACCGTTGGATTGGACCAACATCAGTCGTTGGATTAAATTTGGGAGAGGAGTCCAAAATCGTTTGGAGGAAGAGAGAGAAAGAGGGAGCCAGTCGGTTCAATTTTCTTCCTGTCGATTCCTTCTTTCTCCTCTTCCTTTTTCGTTTGAGAGGCAGCAGACGCACCTCTCAGGTTTCTTCCTGTCCCAATTCTTTTCTTTCTCCTCTTCATCCTTCGAAATTTTGATTCTGAAATGATTTTTTTTTCAACTTTGATTTAGGGTTATTAATGAAGACAGGGGTCAAAAATATTGAGGGTGACGTTAGTATTGAAGCTGAGACTGAAGTAGGACAAAGTATTGAGACTGAAGTTAAAAAAAACATCGACACCAACAAGGATTGATAATATAAAAGAATTATGGGTTGGTAAAGTCTTTAAATCTATTGAAGAAGCAGAACATTCCTATAAAGATATGGTGCAAACAATGGATTTGGAATTCGTAAAATAACACAACATAAGGATAAGAGCAATATCGAGCTTATGTCGGTCACTTTCTCATGTTCTTGTGAAGGGACGTACAAGAAAAAAGATGAAGTTGTTGATCACGGACAGATAAAAAGAAGCACATCTACAATGAAGACAGGATGTGCTGCAAGAATGCGCGTCGTACGGAGGGATAATAAAGTGTGGTTGATCACTATATTTTCATAAGAACATAATCATATGTTGGTAACCCCGAGCAAGCATATTTTAATTAGATAACATAGACAAGTGCCTATAGCAGCTAAAGCATTGGCCGAGAGTTTTAGTCAATAAAATCTCCAGCTTAGTAAGGTTCCTGCAATATTTGATGGTAATGTTGCATTCGACAAAAGAGATATTTACGATCATATGAGGAATGTGAGGTCTGTGTATTATGACGATGGTGATGCAGAAGGTGTCAGGAATTATTTCAAGAAGATGAGCTCTGAGAATCCTCATTTTTTCTACTCCATTCAATGTAACAGTGAGGGCAGAGCTGCAATTTTTTTTGGATCGATGCACGCAGCAACATCGCGTATAGTCGTTTTCGAGACACCGTGACCTTTGATACGACGTACAGGACAAACAAATACAAATTGCCATTTGCTCCATTTATAGGGGTGAATCATCATCGTCAGTCGATACATTTTGGTTATTCTCTTTAGAAAATGAGGTCGAAGATACGTTCATTTGGTTGTTTGAGACATGGCTTGAAGCTATAGGAGGTGTGCCACCGATTTCTATTATCACCGACCAAAACTTGGCCATGACAACTGCGATTAAAAAAGTTTTTCCTAATACACGCCACCGTTTTTGTTTGTGGCACATTAAGAAGAAATTTGCAGAGAAAGTATCACATGTTTTTTTCCAAGAAATCTAAGTTCAAACAAGCGCTTAAAAGATGTACCCGCCTTGTAAAGACAACTGAAGAGTTTGAGGTAAAATGTGATGCTCTGATGAGAGATTATAGTTTAGAAGACAATGCATGGTTGAAGCATTTGTATGAAATTCGAGAGTCTTGGATTCCCATATATTGTCGGAGTACTTTCTTTGCAGGTATGAACTCGAAACAAAGAAGTGAAAGCCATAATGCATTCTTCAATCGTTTTGTAACTTGCAAGACAAATCTAAGAGATTTTGTAATAAAATATGACCAAGCATTGGAGTCGTTCTATGTTTCTGAGCGCAAAGATTATTACATTTCAATCTATAAGAAACGTGTTTTTAACAACCACTAGTCCAATATTCGCCCACATCGTGAGTATATACACAAGAACATTTATGATAAAATGTCAAAAAAATGTGTTCATGTGCCGCAGCTTAGGGCGGATGAAAGGAAGGTTGATGGGGATGTTCACACGTTTGAAGTACGTTACAGGTTGGGTATCCCTAACGAGTGGGTTGTCATATTCAATATTGTAACAAAAGAAGGCTTTTGTGGATGTCAATTGTTTGAATTTTCTGGCATACTATGTAGGCATATGCTTGCGGCATTCGATCGATATTACATAGATGATATTCCATCTCATTTCATTTTGAAAAGGTGGACGAAAGAGGCGAACCGATCTAAAGTGGTGGCTTCTGATGGTTTAGAAATGCAAGATGAACATTTTGGATCACAAGTCGCGAGAGTCAGTGACTTATGTAGGAGATTTACACAATTGGCTTACATGGGGGGTGAATCTACAAAGAGATACAAAGTTTTATCAAATTTGATTGATAAAGCTTATGAAGAAATCCATGAGATAAATGATGGTTTGCTTCAAAAAGAAAACGAAGATGAAGTGAGAATTCAAGAAAATGAGGGTACTCCAGGTCCTATAGCCCCTGCCGGTAGTAGGATTGATGTACCTATTTTATTGGATCCGCGTATTTCTCAAACAAAAGGAAGGAAGAGGACTCAAGGAAGTCAGAGTGGCACAAGTTCAAAGGATGCCAGAATGAAGAGTGGATTGGAGCTTTGCACTGAAAAGAAAAAACCGAGAATTTGTAAATCTTGCAAAGGACATGGTCATGATAGTCGCAACTGCCCCACCGCCCCCAAGATAGATTAAAACACCGGTTCAAGTATGATTTTTTTATTGTAATGAATATCGGTTTTTGATGTTTCATATTGTTATTATTGAACTCATGTTATATATGTATTCCATATAGGAGATGATGGTGGTGATAGAGACCAAATTATTGGATAATGATTTATGCACTTTGAAAGTTTTTCAGGTAAATATTGAAGGTTTTATCCTTATCAAGTTGAACTCATATTATAACATTTCAATCAAGTTGAAATTACTATCAGGTTTTTTTTCCTTATCAGGTTTTTTTTTTTATTTCAATCTGTTTTTAGGCTGTCATTCACTTTGTGCCAGTTTTTGTTTCAGGATGTGGCTACTGCAATTTTGTTTCCTAGAAGAAATCATATGCAATTTTGTGTCAGATTTTGCTTGGAATGGTGGCTGTTGCAGTTTTTTTTGGTTGGGGTGGTGGTTCCTGCAATTAGTTGATGGTGGTTATTTAGGATCATATGTTACATTTTTTTGGTTGGGATGGTGTTTCCTGCAATTAGTTGATGGTGGTTATTTAGTATCATCTGTTATAGTTTTTTTGGTTTGGATAGTGGTTCTTACAATTAGTTGATGGTGGTTATTCCTGCAACTTTGTGTGTAGTTTTTCTGTTACACTAAAGTGGTTCCTGCAATTTATAAGGATCATCTGAAAAACTGGTAGCTGTTATTTGATGAACTGGTGAAAGCTTGTACATGTTATTTGCTGTTGCTGTTATTTCTTGTTCCTGCAATTAGTGGGACATGCTTTTTGCTTGTACATGCTTTTTGTTTGTACATGCTTGTACTAAGATTCAAATAAGGCAAGCTTTTTTGCTTTTTGCCTTTTGCTTGTACATGCATGTGAACTGGTGAAAGCTTCAAAAGTAAAGAACTGCATATTAAATAATTGAAGACAGTACAACTCCCAGCTTTAAAGTTCCCATCTTGTAGAATCAACAAAAGGGCATAATATAGTGCAGCTATAAAGTTCCTAACTTTTTGCTTTTTGGTGTTTGAATATAGTACAGAAACTATACTAAAGCCAACCATTTTTCGTTCTTTATTTCGGTCGATATTTCAGGCCGACTGAACAATTCAACATTCAAAGAACTACTAAATATACAGACTACAATTCTCCAGATTGTAAATCTGTGATAGAAAAAGAGAACATAATTAACAAGTTCAGGTATTAAAACACACCATCAAAATTACAGGAGTACAAACAGATTTAACACCATTATTAATCAGAATTCATACATTCCCAGAAGGAGACTTGAGCATGAAAGGTTTCATAATTATCAATAATATTTCAAGGTGTGATTCTTTGTCAAAATATAAGTTTCGATGTATTACAAGATGAGGCTTTTCCCCTACAAACTCTACATGCTACAAGTATTGCATTTGAACTCAAAGTTATAGTCGTCACATTTGCACATTAACCTGAATCCCCTCCAATCTATTCCATATTGTTTGAGAACATGATCCAAAATACAACTAAATTGTGTACACAAGTTCTTCGAAAGGTCATTTATTCGCAGACTGTCACGCCCCAGAACTAGAATACTGGAGAGCGGGGGACAGACACAGCCAGCTACGTACATTGAAGTGAATTCTACCTCGTAATACGGTCACGGCTGTCTAGATGCATGAGGGTTTACTACAAGCCATCTCTTAAGGTCAAGAACAAGCCTAGTGTCTCAATCTCAAGGAAGCAAGTAAATGTAACAAGATGGTAGATCATCAGATATACGAAGTAAGGCGTCCCATACATTACATATTCAGATGATCATGAAGCTAGTCATACAAAATGTGAAGACTAGCAAGAGTTTAAGTCATACATAATCAACCATAGGATTTGTCAATCATGTTAAAGCCCGTAGGCAGACAGTAAATAAAGTTGCAAACGAGCTAACACTTGCTCGGCGGCTAAATGCCTCAAAAGAATATTTTTACAAGGGAGTGGGAGAGCAAAATAAAAACTCACTCATTGCCAGGATTCCTTCTAGTGGTCACCATCTGGAAGGAAGGCTGGAAGATCCTCGAAAGCTGCTCCGAAATCTGGCCATACAAAACCAGCTGGATCAGACCCCAGGAAGAGCAAGTGCCACAAAGGAGGCTACACTTAAGAACTAAAACCAGCACATTAGCACATAAAGTTATAGGTGAAATAACAACAGACATGAGTTAGAATAAACAGGTGATAAACAATAAGAGAACTAAAGGACTATTTCGGTAACCAAGTTACAACCCGTAAACCAAACAAGGACCGGGGTTGTAACTCTTCGCCTGAACGGAACTTAGTCTCTAACCAATTATCGGTAAGGTAAAGCATAAACAATCATGTCCGGAGATATCCATGTACTGGGTCTAGACAAGACTAGACAAGACGAGACTCCATCCAATCATTCACGGCCAAGCAAGAGTACGGCTTGATAGTTAACTAGCTAGGGTTATCACAAGCCTAGTTGAGATGCAATAAGATATTCCTACGGCCACAAGCCCTGCAGATCATCCAGGTTATCCAGGTGCAAGGTTCATGTTAAGAGTTATCTTGACTTGTTAGGTGACTTGGATGCAACACATGACAGTGTGCATAGTAATCGTTTCATGTAGTGCCCCATATAACAGTGAGCTGGAAATGTGCTCTACCCGTAGGCAGGCTACAAGTCCATCAGGAAGGCGTCCAGATAATGGGATTGCTTGTAGCCGAAATATCTCTCTATATGAACTACTTGATCAATCTAGTCATTAACCTAGTCAGATTCAGCATGAATCTCTGACCGTGGTAACCAGGGATACAAGTCCTAGACATGATACGAAACAAGACTGGTAGCTTATACAAGCACATTCAATACAATCACCCACGGTGTCATGAGAGTTTACTAACATGTCCAGTTAGCTGTCGTAATAGCGTTCATGAGTTATATGTCAAGAATTCTTGTCAGGGGTGCACCACAATGGGTCACCATCATGTCATGTTACTTATCGTGTTCTTGTCAAGAGTGTGTCACAACGGGCCACTGTCATGTTTCGTTACTTGTACTTGTTACTTGTGAGAAGCGTGCCACAACGGGCCGCCATCATGGTTCAATACATGTCATTCATCATTCGTGTTCACATATCATGGTTATGATCATATAGTATATCATCATGTAAGTAGAAGAGAGATATGATCCTGAGTGCACCCTAACAGGTGACCATTTAAGAAAGAAAGCATGGTATAGAGCATGTAGTACAATAAGGCTGAAAAGAACATGGCACTTATAAAGAATCCGAAAGAGTGGCATATCAAAAGAAACAAATACTGCTTAGCATAAAACAATGATCAATCCATGCTAGTGTGCCATACATGGAAAATCGTGCCATGCTATATTGTGTCAAGCCATGCCTTGCCATTCCAAGTCGTGTCGTGTCAAGTCGTGCCACGAAAGTCGTACCGTGAAAGTCGTATCGTGAAAGTCACACCGTGACTAGTCGTACCAAATCGTGCTAAGTTGTGCCAAGCCGTGCCATGCCAGGCCGTGGCACGCACGTGACGAGGCGTGTCACAAAGACCAATCATGAGAAAACATCACAAAATCACAAGTCGTGGAGAGCAAAATGGCAAAAGACATAAAAATCCTCAAAAGGGGGCATGTCCCCTGCACTATGCGCCCAAAGGAGGGCTGTATGCGCCCACTACCAGTGGCTATTAACCTAAGGCATGGGTGGGGGACCCCTTATGTACCCACAAAAGAAGTTCTCCAAGTTTTAAATCTAAGAAAATTGACTAAGGATCAAAAAGGTGAAGAAAGGTGCTGAAAATCATGCGTTCTATACGCCCACATGAGGCTATGCACCCACATGAAGGTTCTATGCGCCCACATGGTAGCTTATGCGCCTATATAAGGGGGAAGAACTGCTTTGGGCGTATAACAATGTCTATGCGCCCAAGTACTGCACTGTTCTTCTCGAAAATTCCGAGAAGAAGAACTCGGCTTCCGAACTCCGCCAAATCTTCATCCAGTGTCCGTTTTCGGACTTCCTTAGGTCGATTTGGGGTAGAACGAAATTCTCTACAACATGGAAGCATCAAATCATGCAAACGAAGAAGTTTAATAGATCAAAACTCCAAAAATCCGAAAATACTTCAATCCTAGATCTACAAAAATCCATGCTTCAAAATAAAAATTTCCAAGTTCTAAAGTAGTTTGTGTAACGCCCCAGTCCCAAAATACGTAGGACTAGGAACGTAGCATGCCAGCTGTACATATATGCGAAGAATACTCTAATATATGAAATCTTCGTATATATATACATAAGCTGTAATAATATAATCGCAGGCCAGAAAAATTAGTAAAACTATATCTCATCCACAGCAGACACAGAAGATATAAGAAGTCAAAATAGAATAAATGATTGAGTTAAAAGATAGCCGGGTGGACATGCCCACACCAAACAGCTATAAAAAAAATCTCAAATAAAGTAGATGTCCACTATGAGTCTTAAAGAACCACATGAATCTAGATGTCAGCGGGAGACGCCTCGTCATCAAGGTACGATGGATCCAGTGCTGAGCCATACTCCTGCAGGAAATCGTCTATACCTGGAGAGATCACCAGGTCCTCAGAGGGACGTAACAAGATACAGGAAGAACATGCCATATGAACTGAATATAAATGCACCATAAAATAAAGATAAAGTAAAAGTATCCAAACCATAACACGGCTCAATATTCCATCATCGAAATAGTAGACTACCCCTACAACCAAACAAGGACAAGGGGTAACTTACTACTCCGCGATGTGACATTTTTCCATGCCATGATTGGAACATGAAATTTGCTAAGGTCTCCTAACCTTTCTAGTAGGCAATTTAGAAGACATATCGATGTATGGGCAGGTGAAGGCTGACTCCCCCAGGACAAGGTAATAACTCACAACACGCACACGTCAAGTACCAATACTATCAGCTGGCATAACTCGAGGCTAGCGGCCCACGTGACCCATCAGTCCACATAGCTCGAGGTTAGTGACCCTCGCGACTCGACTACCATAGTACGCAGTTACTATAGCTTTTGGATTTGGGGTAGCCCATACATTTAAATGTCTTCTCCCTCCCAAGGTCACTAACAAAAGGTAGTTCGCTAATACTAGGTCCATATGCATACAAAAAAAATAAAAGGAAAAATAACTGAAAGCAAAATAAAGTGAACTAGAAATAGCAAGTAATGGATCCAACTGAGAACAAATAATAAATATGCAGTAAATAAATAAGTAAAGGTGCATATAATTACAAATAGTAAATAAGGCAAGGTATCTTGCCTGAGGGTGGTACGAGAAGCAGCAAAATCGAATAATCAGAATCGTCAGCACGAAAGTCAAAATCCACAAGGAGCTCCGGATGCTGAAACAAACATCACGAACGAGTTTGGAATAAAAGATATGCCTAGGAAATGCCTGTCCAAATGTCAAATTCTGGAACAGGGGCAAAATTGAAATTTCGGGTCAAAACGATATCCGCCGTTAGACCCGTCTTGCACCGAAATACGTGCCAATGTCTACGGTCTCTAAAGTCGTCAAGCTACATGTCTACGGATCCGGTTTGAGGAGAAGAACCCAACGGTATGTCAAATTTTGGATTTCGATGAGCCGTGCACAAAATCGCCCGTTTGAGTGGGTCACAGGCCCACCAAAAAGGGGTTCCGATTCGACCTTCTCAGAATCGAACCAAACTTGGCATACAGGACCAGAATTTCGATTCGGACCTGTTGGCGTAAGTTTCGTCTCGAATCGACGACTGTATACGAAGTTATGGCCAAGTTTGCAAAAGGTCGATATGGGGGTATCTTGACGGATACAGACTGATTTCGTCGCGCACACACGACGAAACTGAGTTCCGTCAGTTCCCACACGTCGACAACGTCCATACGCGCCTTTCGATGCATGTAGCATGCGACCAGGTCGCCCGGTTTGTCGGGGCGCACGCCGTATCGGGAAATTTTTTCCGAAATTTGAAGATTAAAACCCAGTTTTTCCCTAAAATTATAAACTGTTTTAATTCCGATCTAAGCAATGTAAAATAAAAATAAAAGAGTGGTTTCCATTACCTATATGTTGTTATTAACTCTATTCAAACAGTTTGTCAAAACATTCAAGGAATCGACCAAAAATGGCCTTCCAACTTGGGGTTTCGAACTCATGGATTGCTCTGTTTTTGAACAGATTGTCACCAACTTTGTGATGATTTCACAGGCCAGTTATTTGATTTCCCTATAACTCATTTACTGGGTCTTCTAGAGGGTTAAATAGGGTTTCCAGATCAGTTTACGAAACTAAAAATGATGAAGCGTAGACGGAGAAATTTGGATGGCAAGATGGTACCTCGTAGTCGTGTGTCCGAATAGGGGCCCTGTTCTCCTCGGGTTGGGCGGTGCTCCGGAAACTTTTGTCTCGATACAGACACTCCAGTCAGTGGCTGCAGGCGACAGGAGTGGTCGCCTAGGGCTGGTGGTGATCGGGGTTCATTGTTTGAGTTTGAAGAAAAGTTTTCGGTTAAGGTTTCTCCGCCAGGTTCTTCAACACAGCCGAACACAATACTCTTTGGTTTTTGAATTCGATTTAAATTGAATTCATAGGTTTGATTGTAATCTAACTACGGTTGGAATTAGGAAGGATAAGATCAACCTCTACTAAATATTAGATTTGATTTTGAATGAAACATAATCTTGAATCTCTTTGAAATACACACAGCCGTGTATACTGATCCTAGCATCGGAAGATTTCCCTATGGGCTGACTCACGAGATTTTGTACTCCAAAATCTCGTGAGTTAAAAGAATTTTTTTTTCTCATTCAGAGGACTGGCCTCTGTTTCATCCTTACAAAAAAAATGGGGGGGGGGGGGTTTGGCCGGGTTCGGGTTTATGAAGAAAAGGAACAGTGCATAGCACTGTTCCATGCTGCTTTTCTCTTTTTTTTTTACTTCTATGTATATTTTTATAATTAATAAAATATTTGAGTTAATATCTAAGATGATATATTCCTATTAAAATATTAAATGTACCTTTATAATAGTACCATTCAATTATTACTATTAATAAATCATTCTAGCATTCAAACTACTAAAATAATTTAGAAATAAATTTAACTATATGTTATATACAAGGAAATATTCAGTATTTATTATATAGTAAATGTTTTAATATCTAATCATAAAAGACTTAAAAAATCTCTAACCATAATAATAATTATATAATAATATTTTGTAAATAGTTATTAAAAGGTATTTTATATACACATTTAGGTATAAATCTATCATTAATATTATACAACAAGAAAATAAACCAATAATTTACAATTCATTCTAAAATAGTAAAAATTCAATTTAAGCCGAAAAAAATATCCAAAATTTTTGGGGGTTTACATCCTACCCAACTTATAAGAATTTCGTCATCGAAATTAAAATAGAACTTAATATAAAAATATAATGAGACTGAATACGAAGGAAGAGTAATTATATCAAATATCAAATCATAACTTAGTTTTCAAAAATATGGATGGGGTAGTTATAGAAGGAATCCATCTGACAACATATTCTATAAGGTAGGACATTCTTAGTCTGGCATGGTTCATGGGTATCCAGTCGTTTGAGGGATTGCGACAAAATCGCATGGTAAAAATCAATTGGGACGAGAATGGACATACATGGTTTGCTACAAAGAAATTGTGTTATACATGTGGTGTAATTGAAATAGAGCATAGGATGGCGTGTTTGCTTGGGATAGGTATGTCATAGGTGTAGAGTGGCTTGCCTAGTTCATGAGGGTGGAATTTGTTGGAAGAAAATGGTTAGTGTTGTGCTTCAAATTGCAAAGTCACAGTAGGAGTATTCATAGTGTGGCGGATAGAAGTGGACGTTGTGAACTACTGGATTATTTGCTCGGTTGGAGGAACCGTGTCAAGTCAAAGATTGTTCTTCGAATTCCGGACAATAGTGAAACGATTCCCCATGTCATCTTTACGCTTCCTCGTTGGTGAGGGATGCCGGGATGACACATGTACCGAGGGTGTTGGATGATTCACTCTTCTATAGCACAAGGCGATTACTGATGGGGTAACAAATTATAAGGTACATTATATAAGATCTCTAACTACTAACTATTAAATCACTATTCATAGTAAGTCTGCTAGCCTATGGTCAGTAGATTTCTAATTGTGTCGAAAGTAGTGCATATGCAGTGTTGCTGATAATTATTGGTTCATACTAAGACAAGTATTACGATATGCATGTTGACCAAGCTAATGGATGTGTTGTTCGAATGCTAAGCCATGTCTAAAACAAATAAATATTACAACTGGAATAATACCTGCCAATTCTCCAACCTCAGAATGGGTGCCTATCACAGCCATACTAAACGCTTGCCCATGCCTTTGTCCATTTATCTCTTGTCCAGCTTGACTAACTTGTGCCGGTTGGTCAGCTAAGTGTGATCCTCTAGGATAACTTCTATATGGTGGTTGATTTGGCTCTGTTACTAGTCTTGGTGCTACGGGTCCTTGCATCCGATGTTGTGCTGCCTTTAGTTGTTCTGTGCAGTCTCGGGCCTTGTGATGATTGGAGCCACAAATCATGCATTGTACTAATCTGCGACGACAATCCTTCATGACATGACCTTTCCTATGACAGAAGCGACATGTAAGAAGCTCATCAATTGGATAAGGTGATACTCTTGTTGGTGGCTGTGTCATAGAATGTCTGATTGGTCCACCATGGATAAGGTTACTTGGCCCAGTTGCTGGAATAGGGCATCTCTGAGTGTGAGCTTCTGTTTTTCAAAAATTTATTTAATTAGTGTTAATTAGTTGTTAATGTCATATTTAGCCTTAAAATATTTTATTATGATTTTAGGAATTTTTTTACAATTTTAAATGATTTTTAAATGAGTTTTAAATACTAAAATACCATTTTGCGATTTATTAAAATATTTTAATATCATTTTGTAATATTTAGAATTGTTTTAATATAGTTTTGTAATTTATTAAAATGTTTTAATAGCTGTTTGTAATATTTAGATTTGTTTAGAAGTCAGTTTGTAATTTAATAAATTGTTTTAATTCGGGTTTGCAAATTTCTATTTACATTTAGTCTTATTAGGGACCCATTCGTAATATCCTAAAGTCTAAGGACCAAAGTGTAAAACCTAAATCTACCCACCCCCCGACGACTCGACTGACCGACGACCGGCCGACCTTCCCCCGCGTTTCCCGGCCGACTCTGTCCAGCCCGACCGACCTAAGTCCTCTATAAAAACTCCCCGACCCCTAAACCCTAACCCTAGACTAACTTCGACCACCCAGCCACCCACAACCGCCCACTTCCGTTCGTCTAAAACCTAACTCCGGCCATCTCCCCAGCGCCGCTTCCCCGACAGTCGCCACCCCCATCCACCACCCTCGACGAGTTCGCCGCAGCGAGCTGAGTCGATCGCCACCACTCCACCGCGACCACGTCAACTCCTCCGCCGTCCAGCACGTTCAAAACCCCCCATTGAAGTCGGACACGTAAGTTGCAGCATCCAAATGTGTCGTGCGTGTCTCGAATCGACGTATGTGGTTCGCCCGGACACGAGGACCCTAGCCCAGTGCTTGGACACGCGAGTCTAGACTCGTGTGTGTCGTAAATGACCCAGACACTTTGACTCTTGTGTCCTTAACTGTCAGGACACAAGACTGTTTTATCGGGTTTATAAAATATAAACTAAAACCTAAATAAATTAAACTGAATCCTAACCCTAACACAAGCCGCGGGCTGACCCCCTGGCCAGCCCGACTAAACCTAAGAACCCGACCCAGTGGGTCGAGTTTGAACCCCCCCCACCCTGCGTTCTGTTTCATTTCCTTTTTCTTTTTTCTTTTCTTTTTGTTTTATTATATTTATATATATGTATATGTATATATATATATATATATATATATATATATATATATATATATATATATATATATATATATATATGTATATATGTATATATGTATTTATCTATTATTATATACTGTTATATAAGTATATATACAGTATTATATTTGTGTATATATATATATATATATATATATTATATATATTTAGTATTTTTATTTATATAATGTGTATATATATATATATATATATAATATATATATATATATATATATATATATATATATATATATATATATATATATATATATATATATATATATATATTTTATATGTTATATATGTATATGTATGTATACATAACTATTTAACCTCTATAAATTATGTAATATTGTACATATGATATATTTTGATATATGTAAATATATTTGTCATAATTATATGACTACTATGTATAATTTTACCTTATTAAAATATTAATATTTATTATGTATTTTTATATCTTTGTATTTTTGTGTATTTTAATTACTGCAACCATTTGGTGTCCAGGCCTAGCATGGGTTTTTGGGCCCAAATGTATTTTTCCATATTCAAGACCTATACAAGTCATATTGGACTTGATTCATGGCCTTGGGTCCTGTATTTGAACTTTGGTTCAAATTATGTACATGGACAAAATACGCAGATAATTAATTATTTAATTTTAATTACGTATCATGCTGTTTTTGAATTTCTAAAAATACTTTAATTGCTGTTAAATTCTAGAAAAATAGTATTTAGATACTATGTTAATTTAGCTAATTTATCATAATTTTTACAGTATTTAATTTATAGTTTTGCCACTGTTTTGGCATATGAAACCAGAATCATTTTCTGTGTACTTAGGAAAACTGATTTTTATAAAATACTTGTACTGGTTAATAAATTCCAGAAAATTATAATAAATTTCTATAATTAACAAGGATCATTTTGGTACTTTATTTTATGTAAAATTAAGCTTTTTATCTATCTCAAAAATTGTTGGAATACAATGTTCATTTGATTTATTTATTGAATAATTACGACTTGCAACTTTTTGTGTTATTTTGAGTTATAGCCGTATTGAACCTCACCCCTCACTAGTATAAAGACCCTAGAAAGTTAGTTATAGTATTGTGTCACCCCACATTGGTCTCCTATGCTAAAGTCATCATTTTGGCTAGGTGCCCAGTCACAAGTCGTATTGCACCAATTAGTGTCTTTGTGTTTTAGCTTAGTGTAAAAACTAAGTTTATGTATTTATTTCTACAGTGACGAGTTACCAGGCATCTATAGCATTTTTATCGTAGCTTGCTTTGCTAGAGGCAAGTACTTTCTACGAACTTTACATACTGCTACAACAATAAACTGCGATTTACCAACCATGTTAAATGCTGATCCTTGGGGTAGCAAGTTAGAACTTTACATGTTGTATTACTTTCAGTCTCTACCATGTTTAGGACAGTATCTCATATCTCTCACATGCTTAAAATAACGGGTTAAGGGAAAACTGCTAGTAGTGTACGTGAACATGACCCCCTTTTCCGTATGTATTTACTACGCTCGGTAACATTCTATATGTGACCTTGCCGTATGTTCTGATCCCGCATTTGTGTATGGATATACACCGATGCCGTTAGTGCACGTATGTGCATACCAAAAAACTTGATATGTACCGCTGTACATCCTATTCACCTATTGACCGATTCACGTACATACTACGGTTTTAAACTTTTAAACTATATGTTGTCATTTCTAAAAAGAACCAATTAAACCATGATATGCCATGATTCCAGTTTATTATATTCCTGTTCATGCTGCGTATATTTAGTTTGCTAGAATCAATACTTGCTCCCATCCTGACAGGATAACGTTGTAGGTATTCTTACTGAGGAGGAGTTGCTCTGTGACCCATATTATGGAGATACTGCCGAGGACCAGGCTTTGCCTTACGAGGATGTTCCTGTGGGGAAACTCGTCTAGTTTGCGTAGTTGCTTGGGATATTTAGTGTAGTCATGTATTAGACTACGTATTTTATAACTGGACATGTATCCAGTTTTATATTTCAGACTTGTACTTGGACTTATTACTATATGAGACGACTTTTGTGTTTGGAGCATTTATGACTTTTATTCACTTATAGAAATGTTAGCACATTTAGTCTTATCTTGTTACTTCTAGAACAGCTTACTGCGCTTTATCTCAAGCGTAGGCTGGACATGACTCGGCCCGGCCCAACAATTTGGGTAGCGGATCGTGACATGTTTTTAGTGGTGGCCCATGTGGGTCGAGACTAAATTATTTGGTTACGTTATTATACCAAGCATACCTGCAATTAGGAACTTAAGGTAATTAGACAACATTAGGAATGACGCTTAGAACATCTAGAGGAATACTAGGGTTGCAACATAGGAAATACATCACATGCTTGCTATTATAATTAGATTTTCTTGTCTATGATTGCTTACTTTAAACAAGTCCTTATAAGTCGTTTTATTTTATATTAGATGGTGCTTACTCGTTCATCCCAGTACATCACACCTGAGAATGGCGCACTCCATATCCAGTCAGCTGACCAGTTGACTGATACACCCCCACCTCTACCTACCATACTCCCTCACTCCACAAATCTACCAACCCAGATGCCTCCACCACCTTCCACATCACAGTCCCAGCAGGACCCGATACTTCCACCTCCCCCTATCACTATACCTACCCAGGCTTCCGTCACACTCGACGGGAACCAACTGCTCACTCTGATCCAGGGGTTCCTAACAACCCATCAGGAGCAGACCACCCTACTCCGCCAGAGCATGGAGCGTTCTGAGGAACGTACCGTAGTTCCACCACCTATAGAGCCACGGCAGAGAGCGGGGACGATCAAGGACTTCATGGGTTTGAACCCCAAGGAGTTCTCAGGGACTGAGGACATAGTAATGGCAGATGACTGGCTAGACTCGGTAGAGAGGAAGTTCCTTGGAGTTAGGATGCCGGATGACCTCCAGATCGAGGCAGCAGGATTTCTGCTGATAGACTTGGCAGGAGTTTGGTTCCGGAATGAGCCGTTATTTATGAGAGGGAGGGCCACTTGGGATCAGTTCAAGACCCAGTTCAAGAAGAAATTCTTCTCGACCACCGCTAGAGTAGCCATGGGGCTACGATTCCAGAACATTCAGCAGGGAAAACCGTTCTGTTGATGAGTATGCGATAGAGTTTAGTCGCCTGAGCCGTTTCGCTCCTAGTCTGGTTGCAGACCCAGAGGAGATAACGCATAGGTTTTGCCATCATCTAGTTCCAGACATTGGCATTCTTATAGTGGCGAACGGTAAGACTGACTACTACCATAGCCTAGAGTTGGCCCGGAGCATTGAGGAGCGTCTTCTGTCTTGAAAGAGGCCGGCTTCTGTACACCTCGAGGGGCCGTCCAAGCGTCAGGCTTTCCAACAGAGAGCACCGACGCCGCACCAGCAGACTTACCGTCCCCCTACATCACATCATCAGACCCCGCCAGTTAGAGCTCCGGGACCCCTGGCAGCAGCAGCAGAAGGGAACCTTGTGTACATTCTGTAAAAGGGTAGGCCACGACTCTTTCGTTTGTAAGAAGAGGTTGGGGCAGTGTTTAGCTTGTGGGTCTGCCACCCATCAGCTTCGGAGCTACCCAGTAGCTACGGGATCTAGAGGGCCGCTTCCGACTCAGCAGCAGAGGTTTGGGCAGCATCTGCAGCAGCAGAAGGTACCTCAGGAGAAGACTTATAGTCTAGCCCTTGAGCCAGAGCCGGAGCAGGTTTCGAAGCCAGACTACTTAGCTGACGTCATCACAGGTCATATTATTTGTATACTTTTCTAGCTCTATGCTTGTTTGATTCTGGTACATCTTATAGCTTCCTGTCATTAGAGTTTTTGCATAAACACCATCTAGTAGCTACACCTACTGCGGAGATTAGTAGAGTAATGACGGGAGGCGGACCAGTGCCTATTAGAGCTATCTATAGATGCTCTATTTTTATAGCCGGGAGAGAGTTCAGGGGACGATTCTTTGTGATGCCACTCCCCGGTTATGATATCATATTGGAGATGGACTGGCTTAGCTATGCCCATGCATCTATAGACTGTCATGAGGGTAGTATTCTGTTCAGTCCCCCAGGCACAGCACCATTCAGTGTCAGGAGGACAGGGCCGGAGATCAGCCTAGAGCCGAACTGTTGTGCGACAGTTGGGGACGTAGCACCGCCACACCCTATCATTAGGGAGTTTATGGATGTATTCCCAGAGGATCTTCCAGGGCTTTCGTCTGATAGAGATGTGGAGTTCACCATAGATTTAGTACCGGGTTCATCACCAATATCCCGGGCTTGCTATAGGGTGAACCCCAAGGAGGCCGTAGAGATGAAAGAGCAGATTGATGACCTGTTGAAAAAGGGTTTCATTCGATCTAGTGCTTCTCCATGGGGAGCGCCAGTGCTCTTTGTACCTAAGAAGGATGGTACAGTCCGGTTGTGTATTGACTACCGGGCCCTGAATGCCATCACCATTAAGAACAAATATCCTCTGCCCAGGATAGATGATTTGTTCGACCAGTTGAGTGGGACGAAGGTGTTTTCCATTATAGACTTGAGATCTGGGTACCACCAGGTGAAGGTCAGGGCAGCAGACATCCAGAAGACGGCGTTCAACATGAAGTATATGCAGTACGAGTTTCTGGTGATGCCATTTGGTCTCACAAATGCGCCAGCTGTCTTTATGAATTTGATGAATAAGACATTTCACCAGTATCTGGATAAGTTCGTCGTAGTATTCATCGACGACATCCTGATATACTCGAAGACGCCGGAGGAGCATGTAGAGCACTTGCGGACAGTTTTGGAGATTCTGAGGCAGGAGAGGTTGTTTGCCAAATTGCCGAAGTGCGAGTTCTTTTTAGACCGAATGGAGTTTCTCGGCCATGTAGTTACTGGAGAGGGAATCTCGGTGGATCCCAGGAAGATTACTGCAGTTGAGACATGGAAGGCTCCGACGTCAGTTTCAGAGATCAGGAGCTTCCTGGGTTTAGCAGGCTATTATAGAAAGTTCGTCCAGGACTTTGCTAGGATAGCTGAACCCATGACGAAACTGACACGGAAGGACGCAGAGTACATTTGGTCAAAGGACTGCTAGGCATCATTTGAGGAGCTGAAGAGGAGGCTGACGACCTCTCCAGTTCTGACTTTACCTTCAGGTTCTGGAGGTTTTACCATTTACAGTGATGCTTCAGGAAAAGGGCTAGGATGTGTCCTACAGCAGTATGGGAAAGTAATTGCTTATGCATCTAGGTAATTGCGGACTCATGAGCGGAATTATCCTACCCGTGACCTAGAGTTAGCTGCGGTGATCTTTGCACTCAAGTTATGGAAACATTACTTATACGGAGAGCGTGTGAAAATCTTTACTGACCACAAAAGCTTGAAGTATGTGTTCACGCAGAAAGAGCTGAACATGAGGCAAAGACGATGGTTGGAGTTGATGAAAGACTTCGACATCGATTTACAGTATCACCTTGGAAAGGTAAATGTGGTGGCAGATGCGCTGAGCAGGCATCCGATGGCATGGTATCTGATGATAGATCGGCATTTGCGAGAAGATCTGGAGAAGCTCGGTATTGAGCTAGTTTGGCCAGGATCAGTAATACAGATGATGGCGTTTGACATTCAGTCAGGTTTGATGGAGCAGATCATGGAGGCACAGTCTACAGATGAGAGCCTTCGCAGACTTCGAGCCCAGGCTTTAGCTGGATTGCTGGATGATTTTACTGTAGCAGAGGATGGATCCTTGAGGCATGGCAGCCGATTGTGCGTGCCGAAGGAAGAGCTGATAGAGGCAGTCTTGCAGGAGGTGCATCGATCGAGATATTCTATTCACCCTGGTGCTAACAAGATGTACCGTGACTTGCGGAAACATCTTTGGTGGCACGGAATGAAGAGGGATGTATCGTGTTTCATCTCGAGATGTCTAGTTTGCCAGCAGGTCAAGACGGAGCGCCAGAGGCCAGCTGGTCTGTTGCAGCCGTTATCCATTCCCGAGTGGAAGTGGGAACATATTACGATAGACTTCGTCTCATGGCTTCCTCGTTCCCAAGGAGGGAAGGATGCCATTTGGGTCATCATGGACAGGCTGACGAAGTGTGCGCACTTCATACCCTTCAAGGTAGGGCTTTCCACCGAGAAGTTGGCAGAGCTATACATGCAGCAGATAGTTCGCTTGCACAGAGTACCCGTGAGCATCGTGTCCGACAGAGATAGCAGATTCACATCCCACTACTGGAGGAGCTTGTAGGAGGAGTTGGGCAGTAGACTCAAGTTCAGTACGGCGTACCACCCACAGACAGATGGACAGTCCGAGAGGACGATACAGACA
The DNA here is from genome assembly GCA_029216955.1 of Iris pallida. Lineage (NCBI taxonomy): Eukaryota > Viridiplantae > Streptophyta > Magnoliopsida > Asparagales > Iridaceae > Iris > Iris pallida. Next base: position 9,903,709 of record JANAVB010034218.1, read on the forward strand.
CTGGAGGATATGCTGAGGACCTGCGTACTGGACTTTGGAGGATCATGGGAGAGCCATCTGCACTTGGTAGAGTTTTTATACAACAACAGCTACCAAGCCAGTATCGGTATGTCTCCTTTCGAGGCACTATATGGACGACGATGCCGCACACCGCTATTTTGGGATGATATCGGAGACAGAGTTATGCTTGGGCCAGAGATGATCACGGATGCAGCAAAGAAGGTCGGGATGATCAGAGACATGCTCAGAGTAGCTCAGGACAGACAGAAACACTGGGCTGATGCTAGTCGCAGACCGATGGAGTTCGCAGATGGTGATATGGTGCTGGTGAAGATATCACCTACTAGAGGGACGATCCGGTTCGGACGAGAAGGGAAGCTGAGCCCCAGATACATCGGGCCGTTCGAGATACTTGGCAGGATTGGAGAGGTAGCTTACAGGGTTGCACTTCCACCCAACCTAGCAGGAGTTCACGATGTCTTTCACGTATCTCAGCTGAGGAGATATGTTCCGGACCCCAGCCATGTGCTAGATCATTCAGAGTTGGAGATCGGACCGAGCCTTACAGTTTCTGAGCAGCCAGTGGAGATATTAGACAGAAAGGAGAAGAGGCTGAGGAACAAGGTTATACCCTTGGTACGAGTAGCTTGGAGCCGTCACTCTCCGGGTGAATCTACTTGGGAGAGGGAGTCGAACATGAGGGAGAGATACCCTTACCTGTTCGATCCAATCGTTGCGAGGGAACCACCCATTCCCGCTTGATACCTTAGAGGTTAGTTTCGATCATAGCCTTAGTCAATTGTTGCATTGCTTGCTTTGTTAGAATATTGTAGGGTCTTCAATCCTTGTGAATTTCGAGGACGAAATTTTTCAAGGAGGGAAGACTTGTGAGCCCCTCTTTTTCAAAAATTTATTTAATTAGTGTTAATTAGTTGTTAATGTCATATTTAGCCTTAAAATATTTTATTATGATTTTAAGAATTTTTTTACAATTTTTAAATGATTTTTAAATGAGTTTTAAATACTAAAATACCATTTTGCAATTTATTAAAAAATTTTAATATTATTTTGTAATATTTAGAATTGTTTTAATATAGTTTTGTAATTTATTAAAATGTTTTAATAGCTGTTTGTAATATTTAGATTTGTTTAGAAGTCAGTTTGTAATTTAATGAATTGTTTTAATTCGGGTTTGCAAATTTTTATTTACATTTATTCTTATTAGGGACCCATTCGTAATATCCTAAAGTCTAAGGACCAAAGTGTAAAACCTAAATCTACCCACCCCCCGACGACTCGACTGACCGACGACCGGCCGACCTGCCCCCGCGTTTCCCGGCCGACTCTGGCCAGCCCGACCGACCTAAGTCCTCTATAAAAACTCCCCGACCCCTAAACCCTAACCCTAGACTAACTTCGACCACCCAGCCACCCACAACCGCCCACTTTCGTTCGTCTAAAACCTAACTCCGGCCATCTACCCCGCACCGCTTCCCCGATAGTCGCCACCCCCCATCCACCACCGTCGACGAGTTCGCCGCAGCGAGCTGAGTCGATCGCCACCACTCTGCCGCGACCACGTCAACTCCTCCGCCGTCCAGCACGTTCAAAACCCCCCCCATTGAAGTCGGACACGTAAGTTGCAGCATCCAAATATGTCGTGCGTGTCTCGAATCGACGTATGTGGTTCGCCCGGACACGAGGACCCTAGCCTAGTGCTTGGACACGCGAGTCGAGACTCGTGCGTGTCGAAAATGACCCAGACACTTTGACTCTTTTGTCCTTAACTGTCAGGACACAAGACTGTTTTATCGGGTTTATAAAATATAAACTAAAACCTAAATAAATTAAACTGAATCCTAACCCTAACACAAGCCGCGGGCTGACCCCCTGGCCAGCCCGACTAAACCTAAGAACCCGACCCAGTGGGCCGAGTTTGAACCCCCCCTGCGTTCTGTTTCATTTCCTTTTTCTTTTTCTTTTCTTTTTGTTTTATTATATTTATATATATGTGTGTGTATATATATATATATATATATATATATATATATATATATATATATATATATATATATATATATATATATATATATATATATGTATGTATATATATGTATATACGTATTTATGTATTTATGTATGTATATATGTATTTATGTATTTATGTATTATTATATACTGTTATATAAGTATATATATACAGTATTTATATTTGTGTATATATTAGTATTTTTATTTATATAATGTATATATATATATTTTTATTATTATATATTATATATATATAATAAATTTCTATTAATGTATATATTTAGTATTTTTTTATTATATATTATATATATAATATATTTTTTATTTATATAATGTATATAAATTTTTATATAATAAATTTTTATTAATATTAATATTTTTTTATTATATACTAAATATATTATATATTTAGTATAAAATATATTTATATAATGTATATATATATATATATATATATATATATATATATATATATATATATATAGATATATATATATATATATATATATATATATATATATATATATATAATATGTTATATATGTATATGTATGTATACATAACTATTTAACCTCTATAAATTATGTAATATTGTACATATGATATATTTTGATATATGTAAATATATTTGTCATAATTATATGACTACTATGTATAATTTTACCTTGTTAAAATATTAATATTTATTATGTATTTTTACATCTTTGTATTTTTGTGTATTTTAATTACTGCAACCATTTGGTGTCCAGGCCTAGCATGAGTTTTTGGGCCCAAATGTGTTTTCCCATATTCAAGACCTGTACAAGTCATATTAGACTTGATTCATGGCCTTGGGTCCTGTATTTGAACTTTGGTTCAAATTATGTACATGGACAAAATACGCTGATAATTAATTATTTAATTTCAATTGTTTACCATGATGTTTTTGAATTTCTAAAAATACTTTAATTACTGCTAAAATTCTGGAAAAATAGTATTTAGATACTATGTTAATTTAACTAATTTATCATAATTTTTACAGTATTTAATTTACAGTTTTGCCACTATTTTGGCGTATGAAACCAGAACTCATTTTATGTGTACTTAGGAAAACTGATTTTTATAAAATACTTGTACTGGTTAATAAATTCCAGAAAAATTATAATAAATTTCTATAATTAACAAGGATGATTTTGGTACTTTATTTTATGTAAAATTAAGCTTTTTGTCTATCTCAAAAATTATTGGAACACAATGTTCATTTGATTTATTTATTGAATAATTACGACTTGCAACTTTTCGTGTTATTTTGAGTTATAGCCGTATTGAACCTCACCCCTCACTAGTGTAAAGATCCTAGAAAGTTAGTTATAATATTGTGTCACCCCACATTGGTCTCCTATGCTAAAATTATCATTTTGGCTAGGTGCCCAGTCACAAGTCGTGTTGCACCAATTAGTGTCTTAGTGTTTTAGCTTAGTGTAAAAACTAAGTTTATGTATTTATTTCTACAGTGACGAGTTACCAGACATCTATAGCATTTTTATTGCAGCTTGCTTTGCTAGAGGTAAGTACTTTCTACGAACTTTACATACTGCTACAACAATAAACTGCGATTTACCAACCATGTTAAATGCTGATCCTTGGGGTAGCAAGTTAGAACTTTACATGTTGTATTACTTTCAGTCTCTACCATGTTTAGGACAGTATCTCATATCTCTCATATGCTTAAAATAATGGGTTAAGGGGAAACTGCTAGTAGTGTACGTGAACATGACCCCCTTCTCCGTATGTATTTACCGCGCTCGGTGACATTCTATATGTGACATTGCCATATGTTCTGATCCTGCGTTTGTGTATGGATATACACCGATGCCGTTCGTGCACGTATGTGCATGCCAGAAAACTTGATATGTACCGCTGTACATCCTATTCACCTATTGACCGATTCACGTACATACTACGGTTTTAAACTTTTAAACTATATGTTGTCATTTCTAAAAAGAACCAATTAAACCATGATATGCCATGATTCCAGTTTATTACATTCCTATTCATGCTACGTATATTTAGTTTGCTAGAATCAGTACTTGCTCCCGTCCTGACAGGATAACGTTGTAGGTATTCTTACTGAGGAGGAGTTGCTCTGTGACCCATATTATGGAGATACTGTCGAGGACCAGGCTTTGCCTTACGAGGATGTTCCTGCGGGAAAACTTGTCTAGTTTACGTTGTTGCTTGGGATATTTAGTGTAGTCATGTATTAGACTACGTATTTTGTAACTGGACATGTATCCAGTTTTATATTTCAGACTTGTACTTGGACTTATTACTATATGAGACAACTTTTGTGTTTGGAGCATTTATGACTTTTATTCACTTATAGAACTGTTAGCACATTTAGTCTTATCTTGTTACTTCTAGAACAGCTTACTGCGCTTTATCTCAAGCGTAGGCTGGACATGACTCGGCCCGGCCCAACAATTTGGGTAGCGGGTCGTGACACTGAGCCTGTTGTATTTCCTTGTCGAGGAGTTCCTGGCTTCTAGCTTCTTCTAACACTGCAGCATGAGAAACCCTAGACTGCACTGTAGTATACTTCTTGAGCTCTGGTGTCAATCCTTGGTGAAATCTCTTGGCCTTTTCCTGCTCAGTAGGAATCAGTGTCTCACCGAATCTGCTCAGTTGACTGAATTCTGCATCGTACTCATCTACGGTCATGTTCCCTTGCTTGAGGTGTAGGAACTGATCATAGAGGGCATCGCGTACATGGATAGGAAAGAACCTCTCATTAAAGAGTTTGTAGAATTCTTCCCAGGTCTGATTGGCTCCCAAACGTCTTCCTTCGACTTCCCACCAATGATGGGCATTGTCTTCCAAGAGCAAGTCTACTGCTTTCATCCAATCATTTGTTGGCAACTGGGATGCCCTTAGTAGCTTCTCCGTGCTGATAAGCCATGCAGTGACCTCTAGGGGTTCCTCGGTACCTCTGAAGGGCTTAGGATTCATATCCATGAAGTCATTAATAGAGCCCTCATATGGATGTAGAGCTGGTGCTGGTATCGGTATCGGTGGTGGAGGTTGGGGCCTAGTTAGTGCTTCCGTCATGCTCTGCCTCATCAGTTCAGCCTGTTGCCACTGAGTATGTATCATGGCGTACATGAACTGTGTAGTAGGGTTTCCATCCTCTGGTGGTGGAGGCATCTGTGGTCTGCACTGAGCTGGATACTGTTGAGTAAATGGTGGTAGAGGTGGTGGTACATTCTCTTCGGTTGGTGCCTCGATAGTTTGCCCAGTCTGGATGACTGGTGGCACTTGAGTTCCCTATTGTACCATCGACGGGGTCATGGTGGCCTGCGACTGTCCTGGCTGATACGGGGTCGCCGGGATCATTAGTAGGACCTCTCTCTCCCGAGTGGCGGCATCACTAGACGCGATCGTCGAGGTAAGAATGTGTCTGCTTCGAAGGTTCATCCTTCTGGCACGAAAATAGAATAATGTTAGAATAGATTCGAACAAGTTATAGGTCAAGCAGTTGAAAGAGAATTGTCAACATAGTTGCAGATGAGATATTGGGGAGCTAATTGATTATATCTCATTCTATATAAAAATTATAAAGAGCGAACCAAGTACACTAGGTTGATCAGACCATCATGTACCGGTTCTGATAGACAATATGTTAGTGGGGTACCTCCAATAACATATATGTCATGAACAAGCTCGAAAAATGAATAGGCTTGCAAATCTAGGCTATAATAGCAGTATTGGTCAAGATGGTAAAACATAAGTACGCGAGATAATGATAAAATAAAATAAAAAAATTCAGTCTTTTAAGAATCGAAGTTTTGTTCGAGTTTCGTGCCTATATAGACGTCCTACTGTCTTCTAGTCTGAGGCCATGGTACGGTCAAGGAAGGGTTAGATCGTGAGGCATTCTGCCCAACTTATAAGAGTTAAGCTAGTAACAATGGAACATGTCTACCTAGTACGAGTCGTCGTCCTAACCTCTACCAAGCACGAATTAGACTGATATTATGAAGGGTTAGATATTAGGCAGTACAGGTAATCAGAGAGAGTTCGAAAAGTTTGGAGGTCAAAGGAGGCAATAATCATGGATGGGATACTATTCATGTTCCTATATGCAGGCTTGTTGGGCACAGTCATGTAACCCAACAATATTTTCAGACCTGTATGGGCCACCACAAAAACATGTAACGCCCCAGTCCTAAAATACGTAGGACTAGGAACGTAGCATGCCAGCTGCACATATATGCGAAGAATACTCTAATATATGAAATCTTCGTATATATATACATAAGCTGTAATAATATAATCGCAGGCCAGAAAAATTAGTAAAACTATATCTCATCCACAGCAGACACAGAAGATATAAGAAGTCAAAATAGAATAAATGAGTGAGTCAAAAGATAGCCGGGTGGATATGTCCACACCAAACAGCTATAAAAAAATAATCTCAAATAAAGTAGATGTCCACTATGAGTCTCAAAGAACCACATGAATCTAGATGTTAGTGGGAGACGCATCGTCATCAAGGTATGATGGATCCAGTGCTGAGCCATACTCCTGCGGGAAATCGTCTATACCTGGAGAGATCACCAGGTCCTCAGAGGGACGTAACAAGATACAGGAAGAACATGCCATATGAACTGAATATAAATGCACCATAAAATAAAGATAAAGTAAAAGTATCCAAACCATAACACGGCTCAATATCCCATCATCGAAATAGTAGACTACCCCTACAACCAAACAAGGACAAGGGGTAACTTACTACTCTGCAATGTGACATTTTTCCATGCCATGATTGGAACATGAAATTTGCTAAGGTCTCCTAACCTTTCTAGTAGGCAATTTAGAAGACATATCGATGTATGGGCAGGTGAAGGCTGACTCCCCCAGGATAAGGTAATAACTCACAACATGCACACGTCAAGTACCAATACTATCAGCCGGCATAACTCGAGGCTAGCGGCCCATGTGACCCATCAGTCCACATAGCTCGAGGCTAGTGACCCTCGCGACTCGACTACCGTAGTACGCAGTTACTACAGCTTTTGGATTTGGGGTAGCCCATACATTTAACTGTCTTCTCCCTCCCAAGGTCACTAACAAAAGGTAGTTTGCTAATACTAGGTCCATATGCATACAAAAAAAATAAAAGAAAAAATAACTGAAAGCAAAATAAAGTGAACTAGAAATAGCAAGTAATGGATCCAACTGATAACAAATAATAAATATGCAGTAAATAAATAAGTAAAGGTGCATATAATTATAAATAGTAAATAAGGCAAGGTATCTTGCCTGAGGGTGGTGCGAGAAGCAGCAAAATCGAACAATCAGAATCGTCAGCACGAAAGTCAAAATCCACAAGGAGCTCCGGATGCTGAAACAAATATCACGAACGAGTTTGGAATAAAAGATATGCCTTGGAAATGCCTGTCCAAAAGTCAAATTCTGGAACAGGGGCAAAATCAAAATTTCGGGTCAAAACGATGTCCGCCGTTAGACCCATCTTGCACCAAAATACGTGCCAATGTCTACGATCTCTAAAGTCATCAAAATACATGTCTACGGATCTAGTTTGAGGAGACGAACCCAACGGTATGTCAAATTTTGGATTCCGATGAGCCGTGCACAAAATCGTCCGTTTGAGTGGGTCGCGGGCCCACCAAAAAGGGGTTCCGATTCGACCTTCTCAGAATCGAACCAAACTTGGCATACAGGACCAGAATTTCGATTCGGACCTGTTGGCACAAGTTTTATCTCGAATCGACGACTGTACACAAAGTTATGGCCAAGTTTGCAAAAGGTCGATACGGGGTATCTTGACGGATACGGACTGATTTCGTCGCGCACACACGACAAAACTGAGTTCTGTCAGTTCCCACACGTCGGCAACGTCCATACACGCCTTTCGATGCATATAGCGCGTGACCAGGTCGCTCGGTTTGTCGGGGCGTACGCCGTATCGGGAAATTTTTTCCGAAATTTGAAGATTAAAACCCAGTTTTTCCCTAAAATTATAAACTGTTTTAATTCCGATCTAAGCAATGTAAAATAAAAATAAAAGAGTGGTTTCCATTACCTATATGTTGTTATTAACTCTGTTCAAAAAGTTTGTCAAAACAGTCAAGGAATCGACCAAAAATGGCCTTCCAACTTGGGGTTTCGAACTCATGGATTGCTCTGTTTTTGAACAGATTGTCACCAACTTTGTGATGATTTCACAGGCCAGTTATTTGATTTCCCTATAACTCATTTACTGGGTCTTCTAGAGGGTTAAATAGGGTTTCCAGATCAGTTTATGAAACTAAAAACGATGAAGCGTAGGCGGAGAAATTTGGATGGCAAGATGGTACCTCGTAGTCGTGTGTCCGAATAGGGGCCCTGTTCTCCTCGGGTTGGGCGGTGCTCCAAAAACTTTTGGCTCGATACAGACACTCTAGTCGGTGGCTGCAGGTGACAGGAGTGGTCGCCTGGGGCTGGTGGTGATCGGGGTTCGTTGTTTGAGTTTGAAGAAAAGTTTTCGGTTAAGGTTTCTCCGCCAGGTTCTTCAACACAGCCGAACATAATACTCTTTGGTTTTTGAATTCGATTTAAATTGAATTCACAGGTTTGATTGTAATCTAACTAAGGTTGGAATTAGGAAGGATAGGATCAACCTCTACTAAATATTAGATTTGATTTTGAATGAAACAGAATCTTGAATCTCTTTGAAATACACACAGCCGTGTATACTGATCCTAGCATCGGGAGATTTCCCTATGGGCTGACTCACGAGATTTTGTACTCCAAAATCTCGTGAGTTAAAAGAATTTTTTTTCTCATTCAGAGGACTGGCCTCTGTTTCATCCTTGCAAAAAAAATGGGGGGGGGGGGGTTTGGCCGGGTTCGGGTTTATGAAGAAAAGGAACAGTGCATAGCACTGTTCCATGCTGCTTTTTTTTTTTTTTTTTTACTTCTATGTATATTTTTATAATGAATAAAATATTTGAGTTAATATCTAAGATGATATATTCCTATTAAAATATTAAATGCACCTTTATAATAGTACTATTCAATTATTACTATTAATAAATCATTCTAGCATTCAAACTACTAAAATAATTTAGAAATAAATTTAACTATATGTTATATACAAGGAAATATTCAGTATTTATTATATAGTAAATGTTTTAATATCTAATCATAAAAGACTTAAAAAATCTCTAACCATAATAATAATTATATAAATAATATTTTGTAAATAGTTATTAAAAGGTATTTTATATACACATTTAGGTATAAATCTATCATTAATATTATACAACAAGAAAATAAACCAATAATTTACAATTCATTCTAAAATAGTAAAAATTCAATTTAAGCCGAAAAAAATATCCAAAAATTTTGGGGGTTTACAGTTTGAAATCATGCTAAGAAGCCATTGGAACCATCAAAAATGGGTTCTTAAGTGATAGCAAGATGCACTTGCCTATGGAGGGGGAGAGGTTTTTAATGGAGGAAAAGAAGAAGAAGTTATGGAGAGTAATGAAGAGAGAGAAAGTAGGTGGGGCTTTTAAATGGAGTGGTGGTAGGTAGGGGGTTAACATTTTGAACCAAAAATAAACCAAGCCAAACCAATAATGAACCAAGTTAAACCATGATGAACCTAAACGAGATTAAATCAAAATCAGCTAGCAAGACAAGACAAGTAAAAATACTGGACAGGATCCCGTACATGTATACTGGAAATACGTATACGAAAAACAGAGGTGACACAGACAGCCTCCAAAGAGCATATAACAAGCTTATAAAAGTAGAAGCGCATCATTCCAGGACTATCCAAGTGTTACATAAAATCTTTAACAAGCTTACAAATTTTTGACCTAAATTATAAAATCTTACAAGCTTACAATTACTTGCTTACACTTGCAAGCTTCATGAACATTTCATTCTACAAATTACTAAATTTTAAAACCTCCCAAATTTCTTCAAAAATGAACCATATCGTTCGACTTGACGTTGCGCTACATGGTGTTCAGTTTCGACTTCCAATAGGATCTCCTTCATGACATCCTTGCCCTGCCCCGAAAAAGTAGTAGCTTCATCATCCACTAGTTTCTTCTTTGTCTTTGAGGCCTTAGATTGTTGCATCCAACTAATATATTGACAGCCTGGATTTTCCCTCTACACAAATTGAACAAACAAATTACAACTGTAACCATAGTTACACATAAATAATAATTGAATTATTGTGAACAAAGTAAAAAAAAAGCATGGTTTAAAGTATCGGCCGACACCTATCCGATACGGTTTGGCATGTCCCGGTCCGATACCGACCGATACCCGATACTGACCGATACCGATATTGGGGGTCTCTTTTTCGGTCAATTTGGCAAAGAAAATTATACGAAAAAGGCAAATCAACAAGGGTTTAAAGCATAATAAGGTTGTAAAAGCATGTAAAAGAAGAAATTAATCTATTGTATGTAAATCAACAGGTAAGGGTGACTACTATTTCATTTGATTTCAAAACTACTAAGAAATAACACTAAAAATATTTAAAATTATGCCTAAATGTATAAAATATATGTTTTTAAACGTAAATACTTAAAAACTTTGATAATCCGATCCGAAACCGCCGATACTACCGATATTGTTGATACCAATACTCATAGGAATAGTCCGATACCAATTCCGATACCGATACTGTGAACCTTGAAAAAAGTTGCACTTACACTGGTAGATGATGGACAACAATATAACTTTTGTCCTAAGGTCATAGGCTTCTTCGATGTTCTTACTTTGCAAAAGCCTGCTTTGCAACGACAAAACCGAAGTTCATCCATCCAACACCAAAAATCACATCCATCATTCTAAGTAAATAAAAATAAGATCATTAATTATTATTTTTGACAAATTTGCAAAAATCAAGAAAATGATCTAAATAACAACAAAATAAGACCTCATTTGCACATTTCAGAAATTTGCGTCCATGATTCGAAGGCGTATTTGCAATGAGTAATTTGCACAAAGAAATAACTTCACAATAACATGGGATCTTCGCCAAATCCCATTCCGGCTTAGTTGCTTCATTTTGTGCCATGTGGGAGCCTAAACATGTTAGGACATTATAATTTCAACATGAGGAACATAAGGTAACCGTAATAGTCAAATAATTGTGTGGAATATGTACCATAATTAGGACAAAATGATGAGTAAATGAAGAAAAAACCCTAATTTCACAATAAATGATTTACCTATTGTTTATTGCCTTCAACAATACATATTTTGTTGAGCAAATGAAGGAAAACCCTAATTTCAGAATAAATGAACCCTAAGCATTTTCAATAAATCATATTTTGTAGAAAACCCTAAATCTCAACAAAACCCTAAATCTCAGGTTTCTTCAAAACCCTAAATCAATTTTCAAGATGTCCATGTCTTGTTGTGTTGGAAACGTGTAGGATTTCAGAACATGTATTGGAAAAAAAATAAAAAAGGAGGAGAAAGAAGAAGAGATAGAAGAACACCTCTCTCTTTGTGCTCCATCTCTGCTCCCTCTCGAAGCTTTAGGATCAGAGGGAAGAAGGAAGACGAGAAAAAAGGAATTGACAGGAAGAAACCTGAACCGGCTGCTGCCTCTTTCTCTCTCTTCCTCCCAAAAGATTGAACCGACTGCCTCCCTCTTTCTCTCTCCCTTCCTCCCAAACGATTTTAGACTCCTCGCCCAAATTTAATCCAACGACTGATGTTGTTCCAATCCAATGGTTCAGAGTCAAGGGACTTCAACGGGGTTTTGGGAGCGGGGCTCCTGAACCGGCTCCTATATATATATATATACACATACTTTGGGTAATTTACCATAATATTCTAATATAAACATATATATATATATATATATATATATATATATATATATATATATATATATATATATATATATATATATATATATATATATATATATTAGCAGCAGAGGGGGTGGGGCGGGACAAGATTCACCACCAGTCGATCCCAGCCTGGTTGACTGGGTCGTTTGTAAAAAATTGGTTCCGTTCGATTCATCGACCGGGCCAGACAGGGCTATCGGGTCCCAAATCCAAATTCAGCTCAAACCATGGTATGCTATAGGATGGGATGGGATGGGATGGGTTGATTCAATACTCGGGTCGTATTGGCCCAAATCGAATTTGACCGAACCTGGCTCTGGCCGAATTTTCTACTACCCGATCTATTTAACACCTTTACTGGTAGGAAGTTTTTTTTGCTTGTAAGTCCCTTTAATCGACCTTTGATTTTTTTTACACAAATCTCCCACATCTTATTATTTTTTTTCATACCAACACTTGCGTGAGGACCTCCCCTCTCTATTATATATGAAATTCCTTCTCTATACATCAACCATTATTTTAGAATAAGGCTATTCTACCTATAAATTATCCCTCCAAATTATTACTCCTTATGTGACAGGTGACGTAACATGTTAAATAATATTATATATCATCTAACATTGTAACTGACATGACAAATTTTAACCAAAAAAATTAATTATCCATTTTTTCATGTTAATCTTAATATTAATATTATTGTTAATGTTAATATTAATATTAATTTTAATGTTAATTTAAATATAATTTTAAAATCTGTCACGTCAACTGTCATATCAACATGTCACTTCAGCTGCCACGTAAGAGCATCTCCAACTTTATTGTGAGTTTAGAAAAAATGGTTGCCACATAGAATGACAAGCTTTTTTTCAAAATTACTTCTCCAATGCAAATGTGAAACAAAGTATTGAGTTGACATGGCAATGACATGACAAGGACAATGCAAAGTTGGTTGTCTAGATCTAGACAATGCACTTCACAGTGACTTTATGTCCATATCATCAATTATAAATAAAAATATTTATAAAAAAACGAGTAAAATTTATCTTGGTAGTTGTAAAAAAAAGGCTAATTCTAAGGGCACTATACATTTTGCTAGGGGATATCCCAAAATTCTTCCAAACATTTACAAGTTTGTCACTCATTTTCTTTGCTTGGGACTAGCCCACATATGAGTATAAATACCAACTTGTTTTCTTTTCTTCTCCCTCTCTTCTCTTTTCCCTCCCTTTCTTGCTCTTTTATCTCCAAAATATTTCTAGGTCACATAATCAAATCCTACCCAAATTTCTTTCTAACCTAGTTTTTGTTAAGACTGTGGATGGAAATTATAGTGATAGTTTCATCGAATTCTACTATCATTTGGTATGTCATCGAATTAATATATGATTAGGGTTTCAAACATTATTTTCACATATAAATATTGAATTATATGTGTTTAATGTAGGAAAATGCACATCGAAGAACCCGGGTCATCAAATGTACTAGACTCTCGTCCTGCTACGTCCGAAGAACACGTCGGCTCTTCGGAAGCACTCTTGGTAATGTAATTTCAAAAAATTTGTCGGGTCTGTCAGAAGCAGGACTGCGGGACTTCGCACAGTCCAACAATGAAGAAGGACTGTCAACGTGTTGACAGTCCAGTTGTAAAATAGGACTGTCAACAGTCTGGCAGTCCTGATTATTTGGAGGACTGTCTCATTGCCTGCTATAGCGCTCCAGTCCCAAAATACGTATAGGACCAGGATACGGTATATGCCAGCAACACTTCACCAATGGGCCAAATCTGACAACAAGCCCACTAGCGAAATGCTTAAGCTGTAAATCATGATAACAACCCAAAGTATAATATAAGTCACAGGCACAGATCTAATCTCATCCACGCAGAAATATGACACAAGATATCAAGTCCAAAATAAATGATACTAATAAAGAAATCTGTCCACTCATGAAATATAAAATGTAATTGTGCGGGTAAGACATTCCGAAATCACAGTGAAAAGAAACAAAGTATCAACTACATGTCCACTGAAAAGAAAAGAAAAATAAAGCTAAATAAGGAACGCCATGGATCAAGAGAAATCCCTAATCTCTACCTCGTCCTCCTGCGATGGTATGCCACCTGCCTCGACTCCAGAACCGTAAACCTCCAAAAAATCTTCGCCTCTAACTAAGCCTGGAGAGAGCACCAGGTCCTCAGAGGACTAGCAAGACACATAATATACATGCATACTTTAACATTTTTAACATGCAAAGAAGGATAGGAAATAGTATAAGAAATAAAGACTGTAAAGTAGTACAAGAATAAAATATAAAGAAATGGCATGCCATCGAGAATCGTGGTGATAAACATGACTAAGAATAAATCGGAGTAAACCGCAGCTCAGTGGGGACTCACGGTCCTATAGATCATAGCTCAGTGGGGGATCACAACCTATAGTAAGTCTCTATAGCAGCTCAGTGGGGGCTCACAACAGAGAGTGGTCAAGTATAGTCATCGTCTATCACAAGGTCCTCGCCTAGAGCTACGAGTCAAGTTAAGGCAAGTCAAGTCAACAAGTCAAAAAATCAAGTCCAGCTCAATCAAGTGAAAGGGACGCGACAGAGGTTAAACAATACTATCACTAGACATGAACATGATAGAAAAATATGGCTAGTAACATGAGAAAAGAAAGAGTAATAATCTACGTGCACGTAAAACTAGAAAGTACCCATGAAATGAAGCGAAAGAGAAATATGTACCAAGTGAGACACAAAAGAATAGCAGTATAGAAAAGTATATAAGTACTGTAAAGTTTGGCAAGGTGTACTTGTCTGATGTCGCGCTGTGAATCTGAAACATCACTCCCGCGTCCACGCCGCCGGAACCCGATGCTCCTAGATAATTAATTAACTAAATTAACCCACTACTCATGAACTTACAATATACTTAATTAGTCAAAATAATATTTTAAGATTATATTCAATTTCTCGTGGAACCCTTTAGACTTATACAATCACACACAGGCTCCACGAGACTCCGAACACAGTTTTTGGGTTTCCAACTCCCAATTAGTCAGTTATGTTCCTACTTCAATCATATACTTAAAAATTATATAACAATAATAAGAATATTATTTAAACTATTTTTTATAGATTTATCTCAGAATTTCCAGAATTTATATTTCTAAAGAATTATACTACTAGTTGTCTACCGGGTCGATAGTCTACCCAAAATTTGTCTAGAACTTCATTAATTATCTAAAATTATGAAAACCCTCAAAAATACAATTTAAACATAATTAAAATGTCCTAAATATCAAAATATAAAATTTTGATGCAAGGATTTCATGGTACTAATGGTTTGGACTCTTCTAGGTCAACAAGTCACCCGAAAATGACTAGTTTTGACCTATAATTTTCCCAACCATAATTGAATTGATAAATTTATGGAAAAATGCTTAAAATCCTAATTTAAATATATTAACCTACATAAAATTCAGTTTTAAAAAAATTTCTACAGAAACTTATAGTTCCTTCACAACGTGGTAAGTTTTGGCTCTACCGAAACATGAAAATAGCTATCATAATTCATGAAACTTTTATGGATGAAAATACTAACCAAGAGACATCAAAACACTATTTCTATAGAACTAATACCATAATTTCTACAGATTTATGAGATGGGCTTGAACAGGAAAAGTTAGGATTTCTTACCAAGGTCCTTGCTTTGTGAAGACTTCTTCTTGTCAAAGCTCCCTCTTTCGATGATGTCCTTGTTTGCAAATCCTTTCTTGATAAGCTTTAGAGGGTGGAAAATGGTTAGGAATGGTTGGATGGGGAAGATGGAGTTTTTAGGGTTGGTTTGGTGGAGTTTGGATGGAAGAATGATGAAAAGGAGGAGTTTTATGAAGGAGGAAGAGAGGTGCAATGGAGGGGATAATGTGTGGGGGGCTAAGGGGAAGTGCTACCGAATAAGAGGGGGATATGGAGAAGTGGTCGGCCAAAAAGGTGAGGGAAGAAAAAATTAGGTTAGGGTTAAGATTTGCTATAAGTGGATATATATAAATATAGGCTTTTATGAATTTGTATGCATATAGAATTTGGATCCTATTTCTCTTGGAGTGTTCAGCCAAGTAGGAGAGGTTTTGTTTGGACGAATATAATAGGGTGGGGCCCATTTAGTTTATTTGGTTATTTGATGAGTTGTCTAGTTGATTGATTGAGGATTTAAATAAAAGGTTTCCTAATATGGAACTAGTTAGATTTCTAAATATAAATGCAATCTAAATCTGAATAAACATTAAATATATATGGTTATTAATATATATTAATGTCCAACATGCCTACATAGGTTTAGGTTGGACTTTGGGTCAAATATAAACTAATGCCAACTAGGATTACACGTAGACACTTTCTATAAATAAAAACTTTCCAAAATTAAAAACATATTAATATTAATAAAATATATATACAAAATATATATCAACATGAAGGTATTGTAGAGTACTACATATATATTTAGATTTGAATTTGGTTTGGGTCAAGTCGGGGCTATATTGGTACAACCGGGTCTCCTAGAAAGTCAATAATCTAATAATTAAATAAATAAATTATCGGTGGGGGTTAAGTCGCAACTTGGCCTGGTTTTTCTAGTTAGAACACACCTATGGCTTGGTCTTTCCTACCATGGGTAATACACTAGTCAAAGCACTTGACTATACTCTTCGTGCCACAATTCCTAGTCATCTTGTACTCCAAAACTTAACCATGGCTAAGATCATCTATAATAATAACTAAATAATTAAAAATATTCATAAAAATCCATAAAATCCTAATTAAGTCAAATAAAAAAAAATAATTCAAAAAATTTTAGGGGTGTTACATTGTACCCCCTTAAAAGAATTCCGTCCTCGAAATTAAAATAACTTACTATGGGAAGGAAAAGTATGATAATGGTTCTAAGGTGTCTCTATAGTTTTCCTAATCAAACATTTAACAAGAAAGCACAAACTACTATTCTGCTTACTATCACTATCATAAAATCAAGTTAATACCTTCATTTGCTCCTTGGATTGCTGCTCTGGCTTTAACTATCATGGCAAAGGCCTGTTCGGGTCGTTGTTCTGCCTGCTGTCTTGCCTGCACAAACTGCGTCGCCTAGTCGGGAAGTGGTCTACATGGATATCCTCCTTGAGCTGGTACTATTGGTGTTGGTGGTGCTGGTGGGCCTCTTGTTAGGAAATCCTAAAGTTGTTGCTGGTTGGAACCATAGTTTAAACATAGGCCCAACCTTCTGCGATAATCATTTTGGACATGTCCTCTTCTTTTGCAATATTGACAAACAAGAAGCTCCGAAATTGGGTATGGGGCAGTTCTTGGTCGTTGGCGTATGGTGTGTCTCTCTGGTCCTCCAGGTGATGCTTTATCCAATGGTATCGCTGGTTATGGTCGCTTCTCGTTGGTCCCCTTTCGATGGATTCGCTCTAAATGTCGTGCTGCGGTAAGAACTCCAGAGTAAGTGGTAGGTGCAGCTGCTCCAATAAGCTCATGTAGTCTATAGTTCAGCCCTTCATAGAATTTTTTGGCCTTCTCTTCTTTAGTCTGGATCAATGTAGGTGCAAAACGGCCCAGTCATAGAAACTCAACGTTGTATTCTTCCACGGTCATGCTCCCTTGCTCGAGGTGCATAAATTGTCTTCGAAGCTCTGCTTTGAAAGTGGCAGGGATAAACATCTCTTGGAAGAGTTTGGAGAACTCCTCCCAAGTGATATTATCATGCCCAACTCTTCTCTCATCCGTAAGCCACCAGTGGTGCGTATTGCCGGTCAGCTACATCCTGATAGCAATTATCCATCGATCTCTCGGTAACTCGGCTGCCTCCAATTGCTGCTCAATGTTGGTGAGCCATTAATGAACTTCGGTAGGCTCCTCCTTGCCCGAGAACTTGTCTGGCATCAGATGGCGGAAGTTTGCGATGGTTCCTGTCGTCGTCTGGGGAACTGGTCGAGTGGCTCTCTCTAGTGCTGACATAATGCGATCTTCGATGTGCTCCATCTGTCTCTGCTGGGCCTCCAACTGAACTTGTTGTTGCGCTTGCATTATCACGTAGATGGTCTAGAAAAGCGCTGGGGATCCATCGTCTGTCTAAGCTGGGAAAACATCGTCGGTGGCATCGGTGGCAGTGCTGTCATGAACGGGATGTCATCTCTTCTAACCCTCGGCGGGTGCGAAGCTGCTGGATCATCTGGTTGGGCAGAAGAACCTCCAACCGGTGGTGGGGGTCGCGTCGACATGAGTCACTATAGCGCCCTGCGGAGTGACGGCGGGGTTCTCGTCACTGGTTTGCGGGTCCATTTTACTACACTCGAATGAAACTTATAAGCTAAATAAAAAGTGATATCAAGTAGGATGCATGTCAAGGAAATAATTTCGAAGTCGAAATATAGAGTTCAAGGACGTGAAACAATATAAAGATGTAGATGAGATCCTAAGGGTCTTTCTATCCTATTCGCAGGCTCACGTCGGTACAGTAACGTAACCGAAGTGATTAACGTAGACCTGAAGGTATTAGAGAGTACTACATATCTATTTAGATTTGGATTTGGTTCGGGTCAAGTCGAGGCTATATTGGTACAACCGGGTCCCCTAGAAAGTCAATAATCTAATAATTAAATAAATAAATCATCGATGGAGGTTAAGTCGCAACTTTGTCTGATTTTTCTAGTTAGAACACACCTATAGCTCGGCCTTCCCTACCATGGGTAATACACTAGTCAAAGCACTTGACTATACTCTCCGTGTCACAATTCCTAGTCATCTTGTACTCCAAAACTTAACCATAGCTAAGGTCATCTATAATAATAACTAAATAATTAAAAATATTCATAAAAATCCATAAAATCCTAATTAAGTCAAATAAATAGTAAAAAACAATTCAAAAAAATTTAGGGGTGTTACACCTGCAGTCCGTTTTATTTGTAATAGTTTTTACATTTAATTTCTTTGTTTAGTTTTATTAATTATAAGTTTTTTTGTAGGGCTTATCATCTTCCGAGATTGTGGTACCTCCTCCAATTGTTGTTGATGTAGGCAATTTATTTTTGACCGATATTTGGTTTGAATCAAGCGAAAAAGCGCTACATTGTTGCCGAGAAGTTGGACGAAAAAATAATATAGTTCTTGTGATATCCAGATCGGTCCGAAACCGTCTGGAA
Source organism: Iris pallida (assembly GCA_029216955.1). Classification (NCBI taxonomy): domain Eukaryota; kingdom Viridiplantae; phylum Streptophyta; class Magnoliopsida; order Asparagales; family Iridaceae; genus Iris; species Iris pallida. The sequence goes on from JANAVB010034218.1 coordinate 9,922,808, forward strand.
TGACAAACTGTGGTGGTTGGATCACTACCAAAATACATTCAATTAGCGACGGCTGTTTAGTGACAGATTTTTTTCGTCATAATTAGCGACAGACTTTCGATAAATCACCGATGGATTACTGACGAGAAGCTAATAATTTTTTATTTTATTTTAATGGTAAGAAAAGGTCGCCAGTCCGTCGTTACGACATCGGAGAAATAGCGACGGATTGAGATCCGTCGCTATGCAGTCGAATATTTGGCGGAAAATGTTAAAAAAAATGGCGGGACAAATTTACGACTACATAGGGACGGATATTCCGTCGGCAGTTATGTTAGTATAGCGTCGGCTTAGCAACGGATATTATCCGTCGCTAGTCCGTCGCTAAATGTACGACCCTAACTTAAATTGAAACGACAGGAGGAATTTTTTATTCCTCCCAAATTTTCACTCTCTCTCCCCATGGCGGCTCTCTCTCTCCCAAAGGCGATCTTCTCTCTCTCCGGCGGCTCTCTCTCCAGGTAATCCTCTCTCTCTCTCTCTCTCATGGTGGTCGGGGGTTGTGGGTGGCGGGAGGGGGGGCAGCGGGGGCAGCGGGGGCGTCGGGGGCGACGGGGGCTGCGTGGGTTGTGGGTGGCGGGGGGGGGGGGCAGCGGGTCGGGGCAGGGGGTCGGGGGGGGGGACGGCGGGTCAGGGCAATAGGAGATGGGGGTTGGGGGGTGCGTGGGTTTAGGTGATGGCGGAGGTGACGGAGAAGATGGTGGTGGTGTTGTCGGTCGGGGCGGCGGGGGTTGTGGGTGGCGGGAGGAGGCAGCGGGTCGGGGTAGGGGGTCGGAGGGGGGGGGGGGGGACGGCGGGTCGGGGCAGCGGGGGGTGGGGGGTTGGGGGGTGCATGGGTTTAGGTGATAGCGGAGGTGACGGAGAAGATGGTGGTGGTGTTGTCGGTCGGGGCAGCGGGAGGCGGCGGGGGCGACGGGGGTTGTGGGTGGCAGGGGGCAGCGGGTTGTGGTGACACTTTCCTTTTTGCCATCAACACATTGAACCCCCTACTGCTATGATACGCACACATACAACTATGCCACTCATCACCCCCTCTCTATCTCTGTAATATATATATATATATATATATATATATATATATATATATATATATATATATATATATATATATATATATATATATATATATATATATATAAAATATATAAAGATATATATTTATGTATGTTGATATAACGCAATATAGGTATGCATGTTAGATAATGCAATGTAGTGAAATATGAATGCAATGTATCAATCCAAGTATGCAAGCATGTATGTTATAAAGGTGTAAATGCAATATAATGAGTGATATGAATATGATATGCAAGTACCTATGTATGCATGTAGGTAAGTTATAGTGTATTGGTAATATAGGAATACATGAATGCATGAATAATGCATATATATATATATATATATATATATATATATATATATATATATATATATATATATATATATATATATATATATATATATATATATATATATACATATGTTATGTTGTATGATAGTTAGTAATTGTATGAGGCTTGATTTCATATAGGTTTAGTGTTGTATTGGTATAGGTAGGCTTACCTATAGGCTATTTAGCGACGGATTTTTAGCGACGAATGTTTATTTTAACGACGGATTTTTAGCTACGGCTATTTAGCGACGGATTTTTTCCGTCGAAATTAGCGATGGACTTTCGACAAATCACCGACGGATTACCGTCAAATATTTGGCAGAAAATGTTGGAAAAAGTGGCGGTACAAATTTACGACTACGTAGCGACGGATATCGGACTATCTCTATCGGTATCGGACTATCGGTATCGGCATCGAACTATCGGTAGCGGATCCACCTCCTCGACCGTATGTACTTAGTATCGATCGTAGCGTATTAGTATCGGTATATCGGTTTGGTATAGGTCGTATCAGATGGTATTGACCTTAGTAAATTGGTATCGTCCTATCCGATATGTATCGACCGTATAGCTAGGATTCGTATTGGCCTTATCGATTCGGTATCGGCCATATCCGATAGGTTATGAATTCGATCCGTATTACAGAAGCTGCAACTTTCTATGTCAGATCAGCCTGAGATAACTGAGAACGTTAAGATACTTCTATTGCAAAGTAGGTTATGAACTCGATACTTGTTATGTATTCTCTATAGCTTATTTTGTGAACAAAGAGTTTATAGGAGTTCTTCTTCCGAAATACAACTTTATATGTTATTGCTTTCAATCTCTTCTTTTCTGATGGAAAATGCAGCATGTATGTTACTATAATTGGCCAATCACTCTCGTAATATCAATATGTAGAAGATTTTTTTTACTTTCTCGTGAATCTCTTGCAATGGTATTCTTGTTTGCAAAAATAAAAGTCTTTTATTTCACAAACTTTAAAGAATAGTACAAGAGTACAATGAATTCTGGAAAAGTACAATTGTAGGAATCCGATCTGAAGACGATCGCTTTATCCTTTGGACGATATAAACTTTGAAGACGATAGCCTCTGAAGAATGCAGCAGCACTTAGACAAGAACTCCTGATCTCTGATGATCTTGAATGATGATCCCCCTTAATGAAGAACTTGAAACTCTATTTATAGAGTTCTAGAAATAACTATTTTATAGTTATTCTGGATTACGCACATTGGACTGCGCCAGTGACAGACTGCACAGACTTTAAACTACGCTGGCCTTTGGACAGTTGCTCAATCGTGGGCTAACTGTATTTAGACGCATGGTATTGTTTGATTGAAATGCGCTTGGTCGTGTACAGGCGGTTACCACGTGGCGAGCAATTGATGGCATGTAAGCCACATGATAAATGTCAGTTATCTTTAAAAAGTTTGATAGATCACGCCACTCGAATAGCGCTAGCTTCAGACTGCGCTGGGATTTAGACTTGGTCAAACTGCGCTGAGGAGGATCTGGCAGACCGCGCTCAGGTTAGACTGGCAGACTGTGCTGGATTGTACAGCTGTTCTCGAGCGCTGTGCTGCACAGGATATGAACGGATTCCTCGCTTTTCGGGCTGTCAGGCTGTCAAGAGATTTGATTTTCTTGTCAGGTAATGATGGCTTTGCCACGTCAGTATAGCGCGCTCGGGCGTTAGCACAGTTCAGCCTTGCGCTTTTAATTTATAGCACAGTCTGTCTACAGCGCAGTTTATTATAGGGTGCGCAATTTAGACTACTCTACCTATTTGATGGATGCAACTTGATTTTTAGGACTTACAAGACTCCCTTCAAAGTTTTCGAAATTTGAAAATATTCAAAGTTTCGAAATACTTTGAATTTCAAATTTGGAATCAAGTTGCGCTTCCACTGCGCGTTTGGAGGAATTAGCCCCGTCTTTCACGGCGCAATCGAAGGCGACTGTTACATTTCTGTGAGAAGACTATAAATTGTTTCATCTTCTATTCTTTTAATCTTTACTTGCTTTCGAATCCTCAAGAGAAAAAACTCCTCTCCTACTCCGACTTCTTCTTCCTCCTCCCGTCGTCGATACCAATGGCGCCTAAGCGATCGGCCACCGAGAAGGGAAAGGCTCCTGCCGAACCATCGACTCGTGTTGTACCGCGAGTATCTCGTCACGAGCCGGGCCATCCAGCTCTTCAAGGTGAATGATGAACCATGATCGAAACCCCTTTTTAGGGTTTTTGATGTTTTTGAACCTTCATGCCTCTCTCTTTTTAGAGATTGATGGTATTCTCAACCACTTGCGCCACCCTGTTTAGGGTTTCGGCTGCATGTACAACAATTTTCATTTTTATGAAAACTGTATCTTTGCACAATCGGTTGGAGAGCGCTGACAGAGTGTTCAGCACAATCCGTCGATTTGCGCATCGATACGCAAACTGATGTTTTGCGCAAGTCGGCTATGCTAGCTCAATCTGATGTCTTACACAAGTAGGCTGTGCTGGCGCAATCTGATGTCTTACGCACGTAGGCTGTGCTGGCGCAATCTGATAGATTATTTCACACAGCGCAATTTGATGAACTGTGAAGAATTTTTTTTAATTTCTTTTGCTCTTACTAATTTTTGTCTCTTCATCGATGCAGTTAACCTCAGAGAAGACCCAAACTATGAGGTTCTTGCAGGATCTCTGTCCGAATCAGAATTCAAGGAAGATCTCTCACACGTCTTCTTTCCACAGTATGCTTTACCATCATCCCGGCAGGCTGTCTTGGTTGTGCAAGATAATGATACTTTATTGTGTCTGATGAACGGGCAACCTCTTCAGACTGCTGACACTGTTACCCACAAGAAACCTCTATTTTTGTTTGGTGAGGCTTTTAATAAGAATTCTCAGCCAAGGCCTCGCATGGAGCAGAGAATTTTCCGAAGGGGCGAGAAGACGATATATTTGACAGAGATCTCCAGATGTCTTCCTCTGTCCAGATATGCTTTTGCGAGCTATTCCAGAAGAATGGAATGAGACATAACTCCGCTGCAGTAGGCCCGAGTGGGTAATATCTATGTTAAGAAGGGGCCAGACCAAAAAGATGTATTCTACAGTTCTTCTGAGCGACATAGCTCCCTACTCAGAGGACTAAAACTCGGTTGCATCCCGCCGGAGGATTCTTCTCTGCTGCTGCCAGTAAGGACCCCCATATTTGCAAATGAGTTTGCAAAGGTGGAAGGAAGATATCCGGACCAAGACCTACGATTGACAGGTCTTGTGAACCCGGACAATAAAAGGTGGATCTGTGTGGCCAATTGGATATTGGTCCAATTTGAAGATCAGCTCAAAGAAATTGATCTGTATCAGGCAGTGTACGCTACTGTTTATGGCTTCTCCCCTAATCCACATCTATTCCTTGCGTTGGCGGAGAGATATAATTACAGGACTGGGACCTTCATGACGCCACGTGGGGAAATTGGATTAGCCTTGCATGAGATGAAATACATCTCTAATCTGCCGATGGGAGATATCCCCTATGAAGAGTTTGTCCCGACAAATGATGAGTTGGACAAGCTAAGTAGGGAGAATGCCAGCATGGTAGATGTTTTTGAAGAGCTACTATGCCATTACAAGATTTGTTCTTTATACTACAAGAGTAGTACGGCCGGCACTTGCTATTCGACCAAGTGGTTGCCGTATCTTTTCCTTAACTATATTATTGAGAAGAAGACCAAAGAACATGAGAACTGCAACCCCAACTTCTTCAAACCGCTTAGCAATAGCGAGGTGATGGAGTTAATGGAGAAGTATGACGAGATGGATATCAAGATCAAAGATGAACTTCAGTATCCTCCTTTCAAGGGAGGAGACATAGTCGAGAGCTACATAAGGATGGGTTATAGGCCCATGTCGAAAGAAGCCCAACTGGCAGGTTTCCTTACTTACTGGCTTCGACGATATGTTGTTCCTGGGGCCAGTGCAGTTGACCGCTTCCATCGCGGTGTGTTGTTTGCTGCCGTCCGTCTAGTTTTTGGCTACCGGATGGACTTGTTGTCAGCAATGACGTGCAGGATAAACGCCGGCCTTCGTCTCTTCGTTGATTCAATGATTCGAAAAAAATGAGAGAAGGGACATTTCCCTCGGCTGGAACTGCCGTATACATATTTGTTTGGATGGTGCTTCTATACCATCCTTCTCTAATGAACCCTGCTATGGGGACAGTGAGCGACAGTTTTTTAAGAAGATACTCCGGATGCAAGTGGATCTATACCACCTTGAAAGACTGCCGACGAGTCTTGAATCTGGGCAAAGGATGGAACTTCTGCTATGTTCCACCTCCAGCCGGTTACGAATATGTACCGACAAACCTCATTGATTCGGTGAGAGTGCCACATTTGGGTCGTACAACCTTCGACTGGCTGAGGACAATTCGGCCATCACATCTAGTATACCGGTTCGAAGATGAATGTTATCTTGAACCTTATCTCCCAAGCCATTTTGTACGCCAAATCGGCTACGACCAATTCCATGTAGGCAATGCCATAACATGCCTACAGGAAAAATGTTATTTGATTGATGGAGCCCAGGCTTGGGCCTATTACAATGCCCGTGACACAAAGACAACATTCTCGATGCCGACAAGGAACGACCGTGGCCCACGCATGCTGTATACTTATTCGATCTTTTATACGTCAGCAAATACTTTTGTTGAGAATTTCAATTTAACAGACAGCTTTGCGACGGTGACACGCTTTAGGAAAGGAGCACATGTTTTGTTGTCTCCTGGGAATGATGAATAACACGAGCCTGCTGATGCGCCTCTAGAAGCTTCGAGGGAAGCCAATTTCCCTGAAGAAGTCTATGAACCGCTGTGTATTTCTTTGAAACTTGTAAGATCAACGATCAAGGAGAAGTAGAGGAAGGTAGAAGAACCATCTTCTCATGTCTCTAAGAAGAAGACCGCTATAGACTCTTCGGAAAGAGTCACTACTCGATCGCAGTCTCGGCCAACAGGCTGAGCCAGCTCACAGAGAAGAGGAGATGACCCCGACTTCCATCCAAAGACAAACACACGCTGAAGATGTAGAGAGTCCTGAAGAACCTCTACGCAGGAAGAAAATAGCTTTCAGAAAAAAAGTGACCACTCCCCCAGGACCTATCCATACATCAGCCCTGATAAGTGCTGCTGCCAGGGTTATGATGCCTTCTCCTACACCTGCTCCTGAGCCTAGGCAGGTGACAGATACACAAGAAAGAGCTACCAGTACAGAGATAAGGGACAAGGTCGCAGACACAAGAGAAGAAACCACAGAGATAAAAAATGGGTCTGTAGAAGCAAGAGAAGCGACTGCAACTCTGACCCCAATCAATGAGTCGGAATCGTCTGTCGAAATATTGCCATCTCCCACACTTGCAATGGAAGCTGCTCATCTTCCAGCTACACCAAGATCGCGTAGTGCTGAAGAAGATCGACTGATGATCGAAGCTCTGGATGGATGTGACTTCGGCTTCCAGGACATAGATCCAGTCGATGCAAGTGATGATGAGGAAGCACAAGAGGAGGGGGCAGATGACGAAAAAACATCAGCGAAGGATGTTAATGATAATCTAATTCCGGAAGAGGATGCTGCTGTCCATGCATCCCAGGAGAAGAATGCTGCTAATGAAGTAGCACCGAAGGAAGCTATTGTCACCGATCAAAGAGGTATTGACTGATTTTGATAATCTTCATTTATAGATCAGATGACTGATGTTTTAACTTTTATTCATGCAGAAATTCAACCTTCTCCGATTCTTCCGGTATGTACTGACATGGTGCAGACAGAGGCGATAGCCAGCGACAGCCGTCATCTATCAGGCGTCTCCGAAGCGGGGAGTAGTCAGGCAATAATGTCTGAAACTACTTCCGTGAGGCTCCAGCCTATTACATTAAATGACAATCTTGTCATAAAACCCAGCGTTGGTAAGCTTGCCTTCATTTTGATCTTGTTTTGATAGCCCTTAGTGACAACAAACTGATGATGTTTATTTGATTTTGCAGAGGCTACAGCCCATGTTCAAGATGCCGAACTTTCGTCTTCACAAACATCCGCTGCTGAAGCTTCTGTAGGAGTAGCTGCTACACCTAGTACAGTAGCTACCAACAAATTTATAGTTGGTTCCTTCACCAATTTCTTCTTCAGTTCCTTGGGACCTTTGGTACAAAGAGTAATAAAGAAAGAAACTGTTGGTTTCATCACTGTCAGAAGTCCAACTTCTTATCTGATCGGCGGCATCCGAGATCAAGGTGATGAAGCTCAGGCTGCTTACCTCGAACATGTGCTGGATAAGCTGGAGGAATCAATCAAGATTTTCAAAGATCTTAACCGAGGGGAGGTAGAGCCACTCGTGCATGCCGAGTTCGAGAGAATGACTCGAGAAGCTGAGATCTCGAGAGCTGATTTTAAGATTTTTTGGACACTTTTGCTGCGAAGTCTTCAGAGTTTGACTCTCAGCTAAATATAGTAGCATCTACTGCTGGGGAGAAAGAGAAGAAGGTTTCTGATCTGAAGGTAGAGTTTGCTCGACTTCAAGAGAAGTTAAGAATCGTTCAACTTGCTCTTGAAGAAGAGACCACACAGCATCAAGCTGCAGTTCAGCAACTGGACATTCTGACCCATGAGAAGAATGAGTTTGTCAAGTTTCATCAGGATGAAATTGCTCGTCGACTAGTGACCTTGCCAACATTTGACGCTGAATCTGGAATGGCAGAGGCTAGAAGGCGGGTGCTGGATTCTCGTGATGAACGACTCCAAACCTTGAAGCAGCAGATAGCTAATCTGATGACCCCTCCGGCTGAATAAGAAAACTTTCTGTATTTTCTTCTTTGTGATATGTCTTTTATCTTGATCAATGAAAAGACACTATTTTGTGGATCTATTATTTGTTGCATATCCCGTCACGGATATAAATAATAACGATAGAAAATATATTCTGAGGTTCAGGACATGATATATTTCTTGATTTAGAAAATAATTATATTCATTATATCTGCTCAGAGGTAATGTGGACATGGCAGAATATAAATTTTTGAATATTATTATTTCGATAGACAACTTAATCAGAGGTAATCAATACGTAACAAGTTGCTGATATGAATGAACGGATGAGTCGTCAGAATGAATGAAATGAATCATCGGGATGAACGAATGAACCGTCAATTGAATGGAGCGAACGGATGAACCGTGGGATGAAGGGAATGAACGGATGAACCGTCGGATGAATGGAATGAACGGATGAACCGTCGGGTGAATGGAATGAACGGATGAACCGTCAGATGATTGGAATGAGCAGATGAACCGTCGGGTGAATGGAATGAACGGATGAACCGTCGTAATAAATGGAATGAACGGATGATCCGTCAGATGAATGGAATGAACGGATGAACCGTCAGATGAATGGAATGAACGGATGAACCGTCAGGTGAATGGAATGAACGGATGAACTGTCATAATAAATGGAATGAACGGATAAACCGTCAGATGAATGGAATGAATGTTGTGAAGAATCTGTCGCTTCGGTTCGCGTAATCGACTGTCTCAAGAATCTCTGTCTATAAGTAGATCAGAAATTTAGATGGAATGATCAGTTTCAATTTTAACACAAAATGTCGTCTGGAGATGCGTCCAAGAAGGCTGAGATCATCCCAAAGGACGAAGAAGTCGCTGAGGAACGTCTAGCCGAGCCAACCCAGCCAAAGCAGACGGAGGCGGGTGAAGGTTCGTCTGCATCCAAGCCACCACGTGATATCTTGGACTTCCTAGTTGAGCCAGGGAAGACTGAAGAAGAGGAGGCTATGAGGATGGCCGCTTGTGCGTTTCTAGTAAAATCGAGCAAGGATGTCCTCGGCTCTTTTGCCGACTATATTTTTGAAAAGGACGGCAGTGGTCCTCGTCCTGTCTTTAAAAAGGACGATAGTGATTCTCGTCTTGATATTATGTAACATCGTTTATGATGAAATAAAATCAAATTTTATTTATGAACTGTCTTGTCGTATTTACAAGAAATCCCTTTTTACATTCATACATAGTATTTTTTAAGGAATTTGCCATTGATAGGCATCATCGCAACTCGACCGTCCAGCTCTGTGAGTTGATAGGCTCCATTTGAGAAGACTTTACTCACGATATAAGGCCCTTCCCATTTTGTATCAAACTTGCCTTTGCTCATGTGAGTCATAGTCATCGGACGTCTGACAGTTAGAACGAGTTCTCCTTTCGGAAAGGCTCTGATTTTAACTTTGCGGTTAAAAGTCTTCGAGATGCGGGCTTGATATAATTCAATATGTTGTTGAACCAATAGCCGCTTCTCGTCGAGCGCCTCCAGTTCTTGAAGTCGAAGAAGATCATTGTTCTCCGTAGTAAGTTCATTAGCGATGGCAATTCTCAAGGAAGGAATTTGAAGTTCCAGAGGTAGAACTGCTTTCCAACCGTAAACCAAAGAAAAAGGTGTACAGTCTGTGGGGTTGCGGACCGTAGTACGGTAGGCCCAAAGACATTCTCCAAGGTTTTCACTCCAATTCCGTTTGTTAGTAGACACAAACTTCTTAAGGAGCTTGATAATAGTCTTGTTGAAGGCTTCAGCCAAGCCATTAGCAGCAGGATTGTAAGCTGTAGAGGCGACATTGTCAATACGATAATCGTCACAGAACCTGGTGAACTTTTGACTGATGAACTGAGGTCCATTGTCATGAATGATTCGTCGAGGTACACCAAACCTGTAAATAACGTGGTGTTTGACAAAGTTGAAGACGCTGCTGGTTTTGACTTCAGCCAATGGTATAGCTTCAGCCCATTTGGAGAAATAATCAGTTATTGTTAGTATAAACCGATGTCCCTTAGAAGAAAAGGATTAATAGGACCTATAATATCCATACCCCAAGCTTCAAAAGGCCAGGAAGCAGCAGTCGGATGAAGTAATTCTGGCGGTTGATGAATAAAATCTGCATGGACTTGACATGCTCGATATTTCCTTGCATATTCGATGGCATCAGACACCATAGAGGGCCAGTAGTAACCCATTCGTCGGATACGATCCTGTAGTTTAGGGCCGGGTTGATGTGCTCCGCCGACACCATCATGAGCTTCACGCAATACCTGCTTTGCTTCATCACCAGCAAGACAACGCAAGGGTAGGCCATCATAAGTCCGTCGATAGAGAGTCTTGGTAGTCTGATTGTAGTAGAATCGAAGAGATCGTCGACGAATACTCGTAGCCTCCTTAGGATCTTCAGGAAGTATGTTATAAACTACGAAGTCGATGAAAGGGGCTCTCCAATCTTCATTGATAACATTGACTTCGATGAAATTGCTGAACTCAATGTTGCGATTGTTTTTAATGCAGAACAAATCTCTGTTGGAAACAACAACCACTTGTTGTCTTTTGACGGGAATTGCTAAGACTGCTGCGAGATTAGCTAAAGCATCTGCCTCAGTGTTGCAAGCTCGTCGAACATATTCGATAAAGAAAGCCTTAAATGATGTAGCCATGTAAATTGCTGCTTCATGATAGGGCACGAGATCTTGATGGCGAACTCCATATGTTCCTCTAACCTGATTGACAACTAGTTTAGAATCGCCATAGACTTCAAGATATTCGACTTCCAACTGTTTAGATAGCTGGAGTCCAATAAGCAAGGCATTGTATTCAGCCACATTATTAGAGCACGGTTGATCTAAAGAATAAGCTCTTTGGATAGCTAATCCTTCTGGAGAGACTAGAATAATTCCAACTCTTGTAACAATGGTCCTATTTGGTCCTTCTGGAGAGACTAGAATAATTCCAACTCTTCTGAACAGACGCCAAGTAGGAAATTCTTCAGAGATCATGTTTGATTCCAATGTTTCATCTGGAATTTTGTTATAAAGCTTAGATGTCTCCAGAACAGGATGAGCTGCTAAAAAGTCAGCCAGTGCTTGACCCTTAACAGACTTTTGCGGAACATAAACCATGTCGTATTGGGCTAGCAGAATGGCCCATGTAGCCAGTCGAGAATTGAGTGTGCTGGGCTTCTTCATTAGTACCCGAAGAGGATTAACTCGGGAAATAACGTGAATGGTTTGGCCAATGATATAATATCGAGTCTTTTGAACAGCGAATATAAGAGCTAGGCATTCTTTCTCAACCGGACTATAACGGTGTTCAGCACCAATCATAGTACGACTAAGATAATAAATAGCTTGTTCATGGCCTTCTTTGTTTTTCTGGGCAAGTAAAGCATCCATTGAATGATCCATAGCACGGACATACATTAAGAATGGTATGCCTGAGATTGGTGGCACTAAAACTGGTAGATTCATCAGATACCGCTTTATATCATCAAATGCTTGTTGACATTCTTCGGTCCAAACGAAAGATACACCCTTTTTCATTAACTGAGTAAATGGTCTACAGCGTCCAGACAGATTTAAAATGAATCTTCTGATGTACGCAAGTCGACCTTGGAATCCTCGTAGCTCTTTTAAGATGCGTGGAGGACGCATCTCTTGAATGGCTTTGATCTTCTCGGGATCTACGTGTATACCTTTAGAGGTAATGACGAAGCCGAAAAATTTACCACTAGAGACATCCAAGAATGACTTGGTGGGATTCATTTTTAACTGATGTTGGCGTATTAGATTAAAGATAGTTCTTAAATCTTGGATGTGATCTTCCTTTAGACGACTCTTGACAGCAATATCGTCAACATAGCATTCAACAGTCTTACGAAGATGATCTCGAAAGATGGTACTCATAGCTCGTTGGTAAGTTGCACCAGCATTCTTGAGACCAAATGGCATCACAGTATAGCAGTAGACTCCGCGAGGAGTGCGAAAAGAAGTATGTTTTTCATCTTCAGGGTTCATCCGAATCTGATTGTATCCAGAGAATCCATCTGTAACCCCCCAAAATTTCTACTTAAATTTTTTTTATATAAATTGAGTATTTCAAATTTTTACTTAGTATTTGTACGTCGCATAGTCGTATTACACGTCGCGTATGAACTCAATATTTTCATATGCCTCGTCGAGTGCGAATATGTACGAGGTACATATTTTTGTAAAAATATTTTATTGTAGAAGCTTGAATTTTCAAATAATAAATAATAAATATTTATTTTAGATTACTTAAAGTTGTAAAATGTGTCACATTTAAAATTTCCAAAACTTTATTTTACATCATGGAAGTTATATAAATAGTAATTTAAAAACGAGGTTTATGTAAATGTTTATTTTATACAAGACATATAAATTTAATCCATTTTCGAATTTATTGATATAAATCTTTTAATATTCAAGAGGATATTTAAAAATATTTATGATTTTTGAAATTATTATTATTGGTATTTTTGGAAAATATATTTGAAAATTTTTGTGGCCATTTTAAATCTTAATTTGATTTTATGGTTTTAATTTAAAAAAAAAGTTTAAAGGTAAAATTTATATTTGAGTTTAGATTATCTACGTTTAAATTAGAATTTAATTTATATTTGATTTTGAATTATTTAAATGGGGTTTAAACAAATCATAATCCTTATCCAATGGGTATTCCCACATCCTATATATAGGCAGGTACTCATCCATATATTTCTACCATTCACAAATTCCTCCAAAATTATTTCTCTACACGTGCGTGCATCGTGTCCGTGCCAACCCAAGCCAGCGTGCACCGTGTCGATGTCAAATCTTATTCTAGCTCTTGTACAGTTATCCGTCTCGCATCGGGACACACCCCCCGACACGACACCCGCCGACACATCGACAAAACCCTATCTCCTTAGAAGAAACTCCCCGCACCCCGCGACCTAAGCCACCAACACCAATAGTGTCTCTTATGAGAGCTACTTTCTGCCCATGGTCGATAGTGTCTCTTATGAGCGCTACCTACTACCACTCTCTCTCCATCTATACTGAACACCTAAGCTCCTGCGTAGAACGTTGTCTTCTCAAAGTGTATATCACATAGAATGGTTAGGAACCTTTACGCATGTATATTTTCTATTGAGCTCTTACTATTAAGTTTATGGCATGATATTATGTGTCTTGTTACGTCCCTCTGAGGACCTGGTTATTTCTCCAGGTGTGTGTTTCATGATTTTTGCAGGTGCTCTAATAAGGCCACGTTTTCCTTCCTTCGTGATGATTGCACTTGGACTCGCCATTGCTCTCGCTTGCTAAATTCTTCCTTGTATTTTTTTTCCATATTTAAATTAGTTGGTAGTGGACTTTGTCTCCGCCCAACGATTGTACCATAAATATTCAAGTTGATTTTATATTATTATTCTTTTCATTGTGGTGAGATTTATTTTGTCTTGGATTACTGCAATTTACAGCTTATGTATACATACAGGGCCCCTGTACTTCGTATGTATACAGCTGGCATGTCTACGTACTTAGTCCTGCGTATTTTGGGACTGGAACATTACATGTTTTTGTGGTGGCCCATGCAGGTCGAGTTTGTCACTTCGGCTACGTAATTGTACCGATGTGGGCCTGCAATATAGGATTAGAGTCTAGAATCTCATCCACCTACTTGATATCCTTTCTTGACTTCAAATTTTTGAACTCTCGTTCGACCTCCTTGATTTGCATCCTGCTTAAATTCCTCCTACCGTAAATTCTTATCTTTCGTGCTTAGTGACAGTTAGAAAGATGACTACACTACTATGTACTTATTGGTCAACCATATGGCTAGAAGGGTTACATTGGCAATTGGAATACATTTAAGACTCTAATGAAATTAAAAAGGCTTTTTTTTAAAAGTGTGAATTACTTATTAGTAATTTGTAAAATAGGATATCTAAGGAAGTTGTAATCTTGAGATTTCTAAGTAGTGATCATAAGAGGATTGATAGGATTTTATTTTTATGCTGCAGAAAAATAGTTGGAAACTATACACAATTGATTTAGGAAATTGTTTTGATTTTCGAATTTTGATAATTATGATTTATTGAGTTATAGTTATACGCCTTTGAACAGTTATAAATTTGGTTTGAAAATGATCTTGAATTTTAAATGTAGCAGTAGAAATTATTCTCGTACAACTTACGATTAGTATGTTTCTTAAATTTCAAATTTTAAGTGGAAGCATCAAATTTTTTTTATTTTGGGTTTAAAATATTTTGGAAGATATAAAAATAATTTTTGAGGAAGATTTTCAAAATTTAAATTGTGGCATGTGATTTATGATTTACAAATCTATTTAGATTTTGAGTAAAAAGGTTTTGACTGAGATTATCAATAAACTGGCAAAAAAAAAAATTGTCGGATTAGGGTTGATAAGTGCATTAAGATATTGAACTTCAATTTCGAGATTGTTTTTCTTTCTAAGAGTATTTCTGTAGTTATTTGAAAAAATTTGGGTTTTAAAAATTTGATTGATTATGAGATTTTTATGGATTCGTGAATTATGAACTCTTGATTTTAATAGTTGGATTTGAACATTAAGTTTTGGAAAAAGTTAGTAGTAACATGGTAAAAGTTTACTTTGAGATTATTAAAGGAAATGAAATTGTTAGCCATAATCTAATTGGGCAGCTTAGAGTAAATACAATTTTGGTGGGTTATTGTTTTTAAAATTTTTATTAAGAGACTTTTTGAGGAAACTCCAGTTAAATTTTTTTTTACCACTAAGATAACTCTAATGAGTTAGGAGTATTCCATACTAATTGCCATATCCCTCACGACCATGATAGTAGTGTACATACAAGTGTTGTTAGTCATCTCCAAGATCATATGGTTATATTCCCATCTTGACTCCCTCAACATTCCCTCAAATCTAGATTTTATCGTGACTTTCTAATCATTTGAAACTTGAGAAATAATTAGATTGTTCCTTGATCATACCCCATCAAGTGGCTGTCATATCTCTAGAAATGGTATTCCTAACTTATTTTGCCTTGATCTACTAGAATCTGAATTATCATTATTTCATGCGTTAACTTGGTCATTTACTTTGTGCGTTAATCATTATTTCATGAATTCCCACTTTTTATTTAAATTCTTTTGTGTCCCTTACCGTAGCTTGAATATTTGGAGTACAATACTAGACTTTTTCAGCCAACAAATTTCATATGCAAGACCTAAACGAGCCCACCTTCAGGTAGGTATATCATGTCCCACTAAAACACGTTCCCTCGTACTCTATTTTATGATGCGACTTACAGGTCATAAAGACTAAATCATAACCCTACCATGATTCTGATATACTTTTCGACCACAGGTAGGGACTAAATCTCGACTAAATTCTTCCAAACCGATATGTGATGATGCTCTACTTGAATTCCTTTAATGCTTAATTTTGTGCCTTACCTTGATTATTTAACTCATTATCCCATCACACTACTAGTTTAACTCTTGTAAGTTGGGTAGAATACCTCACGACCTAACCAACATTTTGTGGACCACATTGATAGGTTCACTTGGACCATAGAATTCAGTGGACCCTAACTTATCTAGTCAACCAAGCTGGCTGTATAGGCCCAAACCTTGGGCAAGACTTGATTTTAAAGAATCTAGGACTATTTAATTCTCCTTTATCATGGTTCCTTACTTATATTTTTAATGCTAACTTAGCATAAATTTGCAAGCTTATCTTCTTATCAAGCTTGATCATGACGTATCTTATTGGGTCGCTCCCACTAACATACGGTCTAATCAGAACCGGTGCATGATGGTTTGATCAACCTATTGCATTTTGGTTCGCCTTTCGTATATCAGTCTACGTAGATAGAGACATAGTAAACTTGTCCCTAGAGTCTCCTCCGCGATTACCTTGGCAATTCTCTTGAAATTATACAACCGCCTTTGAATCACATATTGGCATACGAAAACATCTCCTTTGGACTCTCGTTGGCTTTCGTCTTTTAACTATTCTAGACAAAGCTTGTGAATGATAGATAGACCAAACCATTCTCCTATGCCCATGATATTTGTATATACTTGGGGACAGTTAACCACTGACCAACCAATATGACTATCCCCGTCTTGAGCTCGACCCTAGATTCCACTTTCATTACCTTTTTGAAATTTAAAGATGATTCAACTCTAAACCTATACGACCCTATATCTTCCATCGTGACCCCTAATCACTTAAATGATTCTTATCATCCTTTTCAATTGTGCCCTCAACCTAGACACTTAGCATACAATCTTCTTCGAAGAGCCCTATCCCTCAAGTCCCCAAAATATCCACTTAAGCTACTTCCATCGTACTATCATGATCTTTTACCATGACTAGTTACCCACGTTCAATTCCAAAATCGTGAATTATTTCGTCATTATTAAAATTACGATTTTCTAAAGCATATTTGTCGTTTCACTGCCTCGCCCAATGAATTATGTTGCTTTACCCTCGTACCTTCTCACCCCCTACTTATTCTTAATTTCGATGACGAAATTCTTGTAAGTTGGGTAGGATGTAAACCCCCTAAATTTCTACTTAAATTTTTTTATATAAATTGAGTATTTCAAATTTTTACTTGGTATTTGTACGTCGTATAGTCGTATTACACGTCGCGTATGAACTCAATATTTTCATATGCCTCGTCGAGTGCGAATATGTGCGAGGTACATATTTTTGTAAAAATATTTTATTGTAGAAGCTTGAATTTTCAAATAATAAATAGTAAATATTTATTTTCGATTACTTAAAGTTGTAAAATGTGTCGCATTTAAAATTTCCAAAACTTTATTTTACATCATGGAAGTTATATAAATAGTAATTTAAAAATGAGGTTTATGTAAATGTTTATTTTATACAAGACATATAAATTTAATCCATTTTCGAATTTATTGATATAAATATTTTAATATTCAAGAGGATATTTAAAAATATCTATGATTTTTGAAATTATTATTATTGGTATTTTTGGAAAATATATTTAAAAATTTTTGTGGCCATTTTAAATCTCAATTTGATTTTATGGTTTTAATTTTAAAAAAAAGATCAAAGGTAAAATTTATATTTGAGTTAGATTATCTACGTTTAAATTAGAATTTAATTTAGATTTGATTTTGAATTATTTAAATGGGGTTTAAACAAATCCTAATCCTCAATGGGTATTCCCACATCCTATATATAGGCAGGTACTCATCCATATATTTCTACCATTCACAAATTCCTCTAAAATTATTTCTCTACACGTGCGTGCATCGTGTTCGTGCTAACCCAAGCCAGCATGCACCGTGTCGGTGTCAAATCTTATTCCAGCTCTTGTACAGTTATCCGTCTTGCGTTGGGACACACCCCCCGACACGACACCCGCCGACACATCGACAAAACCCTATCTCCTTGGAAGAAACTCCCCGCACCCCGCGGCCTAAGCCACCAACACCAATAGCAACAACCGCACCGCCGGAACCGGCCACCCCGTCACGACCACCATCACTACCATCTCCTTCTTCCCTCTCCGCCATATCCACAGCCCTGCCGCGACACTCCTCGTCACCCCCATCATCAACCCAGAACCCACGACACTCCACCACCGTCTCCGTCATCAGCCACCACCGTCGCCGCGGCCAACCCCAGCCGCAACCACCACCACCAAACACCTTTCCCACCACGAACTCCCGGCCATCACCGCCATCAACCCATCCCCACAACAACCAGAGAACGACAGGGAAGAAAAAGAAAACCTCACCTGATCCGCGCCGCCGCGTTCTCCGCCATCCTCGCCCAGGTCCGACGCCACCAGCTCCGCCGCGGATCCGCCCCGCCGGGCCGGAAAACCCCCATCACCGCCGCTTCCTCTCCTTGTCGACGAGCGCGGGACCGGCCGGATCTCCTCCGCACGCCGACGAGTTCCATCGCCGCCGCATCCCTCATCCGCCGCCGGCCTCCGCCTGGAGCGCGCCGCCACCATTTCCCAGCGCCGACGAGCTCTCCACCAAGCTCGGAACACCCTCCGACGAAACCCCCGCCGGCGCCGAACTCCACCTCGCCGTGCGCGCTCAGCCCGCGCCGCCGACCTCCGGCGTCGCACACCGTCCATCCGCCGCCCGGTAAACCCACTTCCCCATTCTCTTTTTTTTTCTTTTTCCCTTTTTGTTTTTTTAAGATCTCTCTCTCTCTCTCTCTCTCTCTCTCTTACTCAACTGAGAAAGAGCAGTTCAGTTGTTAAAGTTACTTATTTTATTATTATTATATTATTATTATTAAATTTCTATTATTTAGTATTAATATTACTGTTATTATTATTATTATTATTATTATTATTATTATTATTATTATTATTATTATCATTATATAGTGTTATTATTATTAGCTTTATTATTATTATTATTATTATTAATATTCATTGGCTATATGTATACATTATTATTTTCACTATTATTTAATGGAACAAACGTTTTCTAGCAAACTTCAACTTAAAATTTTCTTTTTGAACTCTATGTACGTATATTTGATCGGCTATATTTTTGAAGTATTTTAAATTGTGAAATTTAATTTCCACCTTAAACCTATTTACAACTTGGAGTATTTTGACTAATAAAATACAATGTTCAAAATTATGATATATACATATTTTTCATAGTATTTTCGTAAGTGAATTTTTACAAAGTAAACATGTTTTAAAGTAATATAAATCTTTTCTAAGAATTGGTATAATTATCTACTCCACAATTTCGTCCAATTATCCTCATTACTCATGACTAATCATGTTTGCCTATTTCTCGCGACCGCGGACCCCTACATATCGACCATGGCTATTAGACAAGACTGGACTTGTCGGATCATCGCACCATACCAGGCGTAACACCAGGCAAGACACCTTGCCTTTACTGTTTAATTTCTTGCTCTATATCATGCATGCTTTTTCTTTATATTGTTCTTTCAAAATTATATATATATATATGCAAATTATTATATTTTATGCAATTGACTTAGAGTTAAGGGACCACCGTATGTTTAGTGCATCTCATAAACTGTCACGATGTGCCACGGATTGTGTATGAGTTGTGAGTCGCATATAGATGCGGACTTGCGTGCTGACTGATCATTGGCGCGTACAGACCGTGCGTTAGGGTATAACTGCTAATAGATTTGTGTAGAAGACTTGGCAGTTATTAAGGATTAAACAGTGTCGTGGAGTCGACACATGTATAGTATCATGGGGAGGGGGAGACAGTTATTAGCGTAGGGGCTACATGTTCAGTACACACATAGATTTGGGCCGATAGTGTCTCGTATGAGCGCTACTTACTGCCCCGGGACCGATAGTTCTCGTATGAGAGCTACTTTCTGCCTATGGTCGATAGTGTCTCTTATGAGCGCTACCTACTACCACTCTCTCTCTCCATCTATGTTGAACACCTAAGCTCCTGCGTAGAACGTTGTCTTCTCAAAGTGTATATCACATAGAATGGTTAGGAACCTTTACGCATGTATATTTTCTATTGAGCTCTTACTATTAAGTTTATGGCATGATATTATGTGTCTTGTTACGTCCCTCTGAGGACCTGGTTATTTCTCCAGGTGTGTGTTTCGTGATTTTTGCAGGTGCTCTAGATAAGGCCACGTTTTCCTTCCTTTGTGATGATTGCACTTGGACTCGTCATTGCTCTCGCTTGCTAAATTCTTTCTTGTATTTTTTTTTCATATTTAAATTAGTTGGTAGTGGACTTTGTCTCCGCCCAACGATTGTACCATAAATATTCAAGTTGATTTTATATTATTATTCTTTTCATTGTGGTGAGATTTAGTTTGTCTTGGATTACTGCAATTTACAGCTTATGTATACATACAGGGCCCCTGTACTTCGTATGTATACAGCTGGCATGTCTACGTACTTAGTCCTGCGTATTTTGGGACTGGGGCGTTACACCATCCATGCAGGATATCCTTTCGAACCCACAAGTATTGTCAATCATGACATCTGTAATAGGGAGAGGAAATTCATCATTTGGACAAGCTTCATTAAGATCCCGAAAGTCGATGCAAACTCAAACTTTGCCAGTTTTCTTCAAGACTGGAACAATGTTGGCTACCCAATCTGGATGTTGTTCTTCTCGAATAAAGCCACAAGCTATGAGCTTTTTGACTTCATCATCAATTGCATCCATTATTTCTGGTTTGAATCGCCTTTGCTACTGTTTGACTGGCTTTGCATTAGGTAAAATATTCAGTTTATGAGTAGCAACTTTGGGATCTAAACCTGGCATGTCTTCATAACTCCAAGCAAAGACATCAATGTATTCTTGAATAAGAAGAATTAATTCTTGCCTATCCACCTCTGGAAGGTTTTTGCTGATAAATATTGGACGAGGTGACCCGTTTTCTCCTACATCAATTTGAACCAATTGATCTTCGGTAGGAGGTTCCCGTTGTTCGAATCGGAGTTCCCATTGGATATCCATTCGTTGAACCCAAGGATCTGTTTCGAGATTTTCTTCGATATCCTCGTCATAGCCTTCTGGAAGTTCAGCGGAGACCATGTTAGAAGATACGATCAATCGATGGACTTGACCGATGCTGGTATCAGAATCCTATGATCTGGAATCAGAAGAGTTAGAGCGTTCCTCATTATCGGATTCGGAGACTTCTGGAGATAAGATCGGAGGTGAAGTATATCCGAGACCTCTTTTTGTCCTGCTGTAGTACATCTCTAATTTTTCTTTCGGAACAACTGTACGGATAGGAGTTCGTCTACCTTTTCCATAATTGAGGCCATTCTTGAAGTCATAACCCATATTTCGGATGATGTCTTTTGATTGTTGACTATAACGACGGAGTTGGAGACGTCCCGTATCGTTACTTTTGCTATCATCCGTATAGCTGAATTTTTGTTCTGGTCCTTTACTAAAAAAGTATTGGATTCTCACCTCTCTTTCGAGAAGGGACGACAAAATATGAGTCATCTGGATGTTCAAATAATACTTCTGTCTGAAGGGATTGTACGACCCCTATCGTAAATGACGGAAAGCTATCTAACATATCCAAATAGCATTTAGCATGATAAATGACATCAGTATACTGGAAAGTAGATACTTTTTCATTGATTTGTACATCCGTATTTACAACAGGACATTTAGCCTTAGCTGGCTTGGTCAGATCGATTACAAGAGGAGAAGAGCAGGGAGGTTTAGGCTTGTTGTGACGAAGGTCGATAACAAGCGGCTCAGAAGAGGTGAGCTCCCTTTTATCTTTGTTACGACGGAGGTCGATAACCAGTGGCTCAGAAGAGGTGAGCTCCCTTTTATCCTTGTTACGACGTAAGTCGATAACCAGTGGCTCAGAAGAGGTGAGCTCCATTTTATCTTGATTATCACCAGTTGATTGCTTCTGGGTTGGAAGATGAATAGCCAGTGGTTTGGAGGATTGAGGATGAGAAACACGCCCTTTGACAGGTATGATGAGAGTGTCATTGGGCACTTCTTCTTGTTCTTCCTCACCATCCATGGCCAATACTACCTTCATAAACTCTTCTTTGTACATGCGAGCATCATTGCAATATGCTTCAACGCCTTTGAAAGGGTAGAGATCCGCAACTTCTTTTTGGACCTCTCCTTTGTCATCAACATATTTGAAGCATTGATGGAGAGTAGAAGGAACAATGTTATGTTCATGAAGGAATGGTCTCCCCAGAAGAGCATTGTAAGAGCAACCATAGTTGTCTATAATGTAGAAGGTCACCTTCGTGGGAAGATTTCCAATTTGGAGTTTTAAGCGTATCTTGCCTAAAGGTTCACTTCTTCCCTGGTTGAATCCCAGGATGGTGGTGATAGTGCCGGAGAGGCTATGCACTGGAATCTTCAGAGCATCTAACATCGTCTTAGGCATAATGCTGAGTGCTGACCCTGGATCTATCAGAATACGATCGACCTTCATGGTGTCGACATATCCTATAAAGTAGAGAGGACGGTCATGTCGATTGTCTTCTATCAACATGTCATCTTGTGTGAAGGTGATGTTTGGAATTAATTCCAGCACACTGTGACAGTGGAGACAAGAGACAGGTTCTGACTCAGGTTTCTTGTGAAGACTTAGGCAAGTGTCTGCCTGCATCAAAGCCTCACTCAGTGTTTCTCGAGTCTCTTTAGAGATGCATAAGAGCTCGAAGATGGATAGCCTGGCTGGTGTGTTGGCTAATTGAGCCAATATGTCAAAGTTATATGGCTTTTCAAGTCCAGAGGGGGAAGACTTCTTCAAAACTTTGTCAAAGCGGACTTGTTGTTTGCCTTTGTCAGCTATTGTCGGTTTAGGAAGAGTTGGTTCCACAACCGGTAATGATGTAGAGGGGATACCCTCTGTAGAGACAGGCTGCACCGGAACAGCCTCGGAAGACGAAGTAGGATCCTCCTGAGTTTCGGGATGCTCCCGTAGATAGGTTTTCCCTGACCTAGTGCCCAATAGGATCTTTTCTTCAACTATGGGGTCAAAAAATACCATATTGCAGCTCTTTGTCTTGCCCTTAGAGCGTTCTTTTTGCTTGGAGGAAGAAGGAACTTCGAAATCTGAAACAATATCAGGATGGATCCACATAATCTCGCCATTATCAAGGGATAAGGGGACAAGACCTTCACTTCGTGGGGAAGAAAGATTTTCAATCTCCAGAGTGGTCCTGGGACTGGGGATGATGCCACTCTGCACCACTTGTGGCAGAAAATCACCGAACTGTACAGAAATCATATTGGCCGTAACAGTCTTTTCATCCTGTTGGAGAGTGATGACACCGACGTTGACCAACTCTTGAATCTTGCCTTTGAGCACATAGCATGCCCGAGTAGGATGCCCTGTGAACCTGTGATAAACACAATACTTAAGGTGGTCAGTTTAACCGACTTCGTCAGGCTTCTTCGGGTCAGGGAGTTACAATTTATTGCTTTTAAGCAAACAGTCAAAGATGCTCGTTGTATCATTTTCATCAAAGGAATACTCTACTTTTGGGCGAGGTTCCTTTGGTGGAGGTGCAGAAGGAGTAGAGGTAGACGTGGGTTGAGCCACGTTAACGGATAAAGATTCCTTGCTCTTGAGGTTGATGTTCAAGGTTTCTTTGCCCTTGCGGTTATTCTGGCGATTACCGCTACCGGATGCAGAAGGCTCATCTCGATTAGGGTTAGACATGTGTACCCCTAACTGTTTGAACTTCTCAGCGCTAACTTTAGCTGCTTTAGCATTAACGATGAATGACGGCCAGTCCTGGAACTGTGTTGACCCCGTCCACATGCTGATGATAGGCAACAAGTTTGACTTACAAGTGTCTATCGTTACGACAGATGGGGTTCCGGGAGGCATTTTGAGTGCTTCTCGACGGAATCGTTCAATAAAACTCTCAGTAGTTTCATTATGTCTTTGCTTGATCTTGTTGAGGGCGGATATAGTCATATCGTTGATACCCTCATAGAATCGTTCCAGGAACATCTGCTTGAGCCCGGCAAATGAAGTGATAGAGCTGTCAGGCAGGCTGCGGTACCAATCATATGCTGTGCCGACTAAGCAGCCGACGAAGACTCTGGTAAGAAGAGCATCGCTTGGCTGGAGCTGGACAGTCATTACCTCAAAATGATTAATGAACTGACTCGGAGAAGTGCTGCCGTCAAACAGCGTGATCGTAGGAATTTTGTACTTTGGAGGGAATGAGATTTTCTTCCATTCTATTGGATAAGGTTGTTTGATCCCCAGCCTCTGTAGACAGTCTTTCTCTTTGAAAGCCTCGAACTGATTACGTAGTAGTTTTATAGCCTCATTAGCATCTCCTGAAGATGGAGAAGTAATAGGCTGGCTTACCGGGTTAGGAGGAGGAACAGCATGGTAAGCACTACCCCCAGCCCCTGAATGACTGGGTGTAACTTGAATAGGTATTAAAGCTCCTGGAGGAGATGGTACCCCCAGACTTGCATTGACAGGCACCGATGATGCTATAATCTTGGGATGTACAGCAGGTACAGTCGGTGGTGCCGTATGTTGAGCTACGATAACGGCATGCATATTTGTGATCATTTCAGTCATGGTCTTCAATTTGTCTTCCAGTGCGGCTATTCGTTGTTCTTGACTTGCCGGACTAGAAGCGTCTGGATCTTCAGTAACAACATAAGCTGACACTTCTCTGGGTACAGTAGAAGACATTGTCTGCTCAGAGCTTTTGCTATATGCATCATAATCAGAGACAGAATCATCCCCTGAGTGAGAAATAGAGAGATGACCAGAGGGATTTTGGAGAAGATTCCTATGACCAACTGTATCTCGACTTCGAGATCGGGTGTGTCGGAATACTCCTTCAGAAGATTCATGGAGTAAATCTAGATATCGTTGACTGGGTTTGCCATGCTTTGAACACTTCCTACCCCCAGTGCCTCGGGAAGCCATATTTATAGAGGCATAGAGCACCTTGTCTTCGTCTTCTGACATTGGTTGAGAAGTTAAACGATCGAAGACAGATCATTTTGTCGTCTGGCAACAACACTTGATAACCACCTTGTGATTACAATGACGTTCCAGTGGTTGGATTGGAGGTGTTGAGGTGTTGTCCCGCTTCTGCTTGAGGTATTCCCGAAGATCAGGGATATATTCTTTGACAACATTCGGAACATGATTCCGATTCTTCAGATGCTTTGTCCCGTGAGTATACAGAGAAGTACTCAACTCGTTGGCATAAGTGTCAGAATTTTTCCTCCTGGAAGTTTGCTTCTGATGCAAGTTCACCTTCGGCATTGGTTGCTTGCGTTTCATAGAAACTGGTCTATTGAGATAAGTCCGTAGATCGGCAAATTTACCCCCAGGGGCCTCCGTCTGAGACACTAGCAATTTTCCTTGCTTTGATCGGGATATCCGAAGAGTTGGGAGATCTTGGAAGTGTGCTACTGGAGTAGGCAAGATGCCTCTCTGGTCAATATTCTTCTCTTTAGCAGGGAGAAAAGAACTCTTGTTTGAGAGAGTTTTTGTATTGTTTGGTGCCGAGGCACGTTCAGATGGATCTTCCGAGGTAAAAATCGGGAAAGACTGAGAAAAGACCAAAGGGCCTTTTCCTTTATTTTGTGAAGAAGGGTTGGCTAAAAAGCGTTTCCCTCTAGTGTTTTCCAAGTTTTGGACTACAGAAGATTGAGAAAAGACCAAAGGGCCTTTCCGTTTGTGCGGAGATGGAGGAAGAATAGTCAAAAGACTACCCCCTGTGGGTTACGCAAGAACAGAAGAGGCATCAACTTTCTCTTTGAAGGAGATGACAGATGGCTCCTTGGCCATAGAACCAGCATGGGGTGTAACCTGTGCTTTGGAAGAAGCAGCAAGTGAAGCCTTGGCTACAGAGGGCTTAAATTGCGCTCTGGTTGAAGAAGTAGTGGATTGCGCAGGAGGGAAAGAGACCGCCAACTGTGCTAGAGGGAGAGGAGTCTTGGACTTTGCCATAGCATCATAAGTCGTGGATTGTGCTGTGGCAAGGGGAGTAGCATGCTGCGCTTGGACCGCAGGAGCTTTAGATTGGACTTTGGCGCAGTGGGTGGTGAACTGCGCAAGGGTAGAAGTGGATACTGGCCTCCTGTCAGAAGAAACCGTCGGCTGCGCAGAGGACTTCGGGGTACACACAGAATGGACCTTGCTCTTGGCAGACGTCACAGTGCGCCGAGTATCCCCAGAGTTGATCATCACTTCGTAGGCAGTCTGGTTGACCTTCACAACCAGCGTCTTCTGCGTCTTTCCGATAGACGTATCGTCACATTGAGTTGTCACTTCCTCGTCGGAGGAGAAAGTCGTCCCCAGCAGAGTCGCCATTTTGTTTACAAAAACAAAAGTCTTTTATTTCACAAACTTTAAAGAATAGTACAAGAGTACAATGAATTCTGGAAAAGTACAACTGTAGGAATTTGATCTGAAGACGATCGCTTTATTCCTTGGACGATGTGAACTTTGAAGACGATAGCCTCTGAAGAATGCAACAGCACTTAGACAAGAACTCCTGATCTCTGATGATCTTGATTGATGATCCCCCTTAATGAAGAACTTGAAACTCTATTTATAGAGTTCTAGAAATAACTATTTTGTAGTTATTCTGGATTGCGTACATTGGACTGCGCCAGTGACAGACTGCGCAGACCTCAAACTGCGTTGGCCTTTGGGCAGTTTCTCAATCGTGGGCTAACTGTATTTAGACGCGTGACATTGTTTGATTGAAATGCGCTTGGTCGTGTACAGGCGGTTACCACGTGGCGAGCAATTGATGGCATGTAAGCCACGTAATAAATGTCAGTTATCTTCAAAAAGTTTGATGGATCGTGCCACTCGAATAGCGCTAGCTTCAGACTGCGCTGGGATTTTGACTTTGTCAAACTGCGCTGAGGAGGATCTGGCAGACCGCGCTCAGGTTGGACTGGCAGACTGTGCTGGATTGTACAGCTGTTCTCGAGCGCTATGCTGCACAGGATATGAACGGATTCCTCGCTTTTCGGGCTGTCAAGCTGTCAGGAGATTTAATTTTCTTGTCAGGTAATGATGGCTTTTCTACATCAATATAGCGCGCTCGGGCGTTAGCGCAGTTCAGCCTCGCGCGTTTGATTTGTAGCGCAGTCTGTCTACAGCATAGTTCATTGTAGGGTGCACAATTTAGACTTCTCTGCCTATTTGATGGATGCAATTTGATTTTTAGGACTTACAATTCTAGCTCGAGAAGAGAGAAATACAAGTACATTTATTACTAAACCTTCCACCATGCTAGTTCGATACGGCAGATTCATATCCGATACGGCCGATACCTGTCGGATATGGCCGATACTGATATGTCTTGTTAAACTGTGACATACAAGAAGTAAGAGATTTGGAGAAGTAAGTCAGTACACTTGCACTCGTTATAATCTCAAATTTGATGAAGTGAGTGACTACACTTATTCTTATTCTCTCTAACAGTGTATTTAGAGATGAAGTCAAAAAATGAGGACACCCGATATTACCGATGATGGACTTCAAAGAGAGGTTGATTGTACATTTCCGTCCTGGTTTCGTAAATACGTAAGTAACTGAGATAATATGTTATACAGCTACCATTAAAATATAGGCATCTAAAATATTTAAATTATAAATATTTGTTTACAGGTTTTATTGCCTGAAACAACACTCACAATTGAGAGTGTTCGTTATCTGGCATTAGGATCGAAAAATCAAGCAAAGACTTGGCCAGGCTATGTCATTAATGGCTTCAGGTTTAAGGCAACTCAGAATGCTATAAATGTCAAATTTATCAATGACGGCTTCAGTACCAAGGATTCCGGTGTTTGCATAAGAGGCACCATCTATAACAACGAGCCGGACTTTGACTATTATGGAGTGCTTCGGGATATTGTAGATTTATAATATACTGCCCCATATGATATGCATATTGTGATGTTCAAATGTGAGTGGTTCGATACGACACCAAATATCGGCTGGAGAATCGATAAACAATTTGGATTTGTCGATATAAATCATCGCAGGAGGTATAGAGGGTCCAATACATTTGCAATAGCAAGTCAGGCTGTTCAAGTCTACTATACAAGCTATCCAAGGCGTCGTAGAGATCGATTTGACTGGTGGGCAGTATGCAAGATTAAATCTAGAAATACATTCAACTTTGGAGATCCAATATACCAAGAGGACCAGATCGAAAAGTCCCAATACTTGGGACAACAGTCGGATACAATGGATGTTGAAGATATTGTTGAGGAAAATAGAGGGGAGGAAGAGGTTGATACACAAGGTTTAGCTGTCAACCAGGGGAGAAAGAGGCATCTTGTCCCAAATATTAAGGCATAAGAAGAAGAAGAAGAAGAAGAAGAAGAAGAAGAAGAAGAATTTGATGGGGATGAGGATACAGATAAAATCGACGATGAGGATAAGGATGAGGATGAGGATGATGATGATGACGAGGCCGAGGACGAGAACGAAGACGATGACGATGATTAGGTTAAATATCGTTGTATATTAAAAACACTTCCAATTACGTGAATTCAGTTTGACCTCAAAAAATTAATTAAGTGAATTCATGCTTTTTTCGTTCGATCATTTACTTATTGTATGATTTTCTTTTGCAGATGGCACTCCTAGTCCTTTTCGTCGCGGCGGCACTCGTCTCCCTGCTGGTGGTATATATATTTTAGTTTATAATTTTATATTCATTTACACTTCTATATTGTTAATTATGTTTATGTGTTCTATTTACAGGTCATGATGGCTGGCCGTGTTCGTGCTGCTGGTGGTGGTCGTGGTGGTGGTCATGGTCATGGTGGTATTGGTGGTCGTGGTCGCATTCAATTTTCCTGGGATGTGACCCCATCCACCGAACCCGACCCGGAGAGTACCCTGGGCACAGACTCATCCCGCCGTCGATAGACAACTTCATCGAGACATGAGTCTCCATCCGCTAGCGGATCCGTTCTGCCAGCGGACCACCAGTTACTGTACAGTGGGCCTCGGAGTACCGCCATACTCGGTTCCATCCGGTTACTGGGGAGTACATACGCGGATCCTCCGACGGCACCAGAGAGGTCGATAGGCAAGTTCCGTCGAGAGCTATGGCCCGCGGGGTCCTCGTAAGTAAATTTAAGATAATTTATTAAATTTGTTTCATTTATTCAAGTTAATAATCCATTCGTTGCTTCTTTGTAGGTTTTTTTCGTTTAATGTTGCCAGGTATCTAGGAAAATTATCCGGGCTAACTTCCATGGCCCCTACCTCAACTTTTCGTCGGTGCCCCCAAACGTGAAGTACGTCTGGATCGACGAGTTGAGGGTATATATATATCTTGTGGTTAATTATTAGTTACTCTTTAATCAACCATTTTTTAAATTATGTGATAATTGAATTTGTATGTTAGACGACGTTCTGGTGGCCCCCCCATCGCGAGGACGCGATCCGCAGGACCTACAGAAGCGCTGCCTCGAAGAAGATACGGGATATGATTCATGACCCTAAAATGGGACAGACGAGGCCGAATTGGACCCGGTAGGACTATTATGAGGAGCTCTTGGATAAGATGGATACTCCTGCGTCCAAGGAGAAGTCAGAGAAGGCGAACCGACGGGCCGCAGGGCTTCATACGGGGGGATCGAGGCCCCACGCAGCGGCGCTTGCAGATCTGGTGAGATACCGTAAATTCATTTCACTATCGAATTCGGTATTATTAATATACAAAGTTAATTAAATTCTACGAAAATTTCGTATTGTAAGCCCCAAATATAAAATTTTATTTATTTATTTATCTATTTACTTATTTAATGATAATGATAGATATTAATTTTATTTATATGTAAATGTACACATGTCACAGTAATAAAGTTTCACTTCTTGCAAATAACCAAAGTTTAAGGGGGCTGGGTGTAAGTTTTCCCATTTAAATCAACGAACGGTTGGTGATCGGATTACAAGAACCTAAGTATACACGAATTTGAATTCCAAACTATAAACCCATGTTTATCTACTCACAAGGAGATATTGCCCCTCCAAAACCGAATTCCTTTGGAGGGTGATCACTCCAAACCCAAATTTGAATTGGTTTCCCCTTATCAGTTAACACCTAATCGACCAGGGAAACACATCTATATATAGATGAATTTATGATTTCGAGAACCCTTTCAAACCATAAAAAGACCTCTCGATCACGGCTCAAGAACAACCACAGAGGAGGCCTGTGAACCATCCAATCTCTGAAAATCGTAACACAGGTATTCCTCATCATCCCCTTGTCCATCTGGGTGTTTCTAATATTTGAAGTAATGTCTAAGAGATTTAGGTTTTTGTATCTGGTAAAGAACTAGGGGGAGATAGGAGTACTGCCATAGGTCCTGAGTAGTTTTTGTGCAGTCAATGGTTCAGGGGTTGCACATAGTCCAAGGACAATAGATAAAGGGGCAAGGGTCCTACTGCCACAGCTAGGAAGAAGTCAGGTCAACCAAAATGGGGGTTACATCAGTCAAGTGTAGGAAGACATCATGTCAGGCTTGTTATCTATGTTTGACAGGAATCCCATACACATAGAAACCTAGGTAGTACCTTGTACTACCATGGTGATACACCCATGGGCACCCTGCACCCTTCCCTACTACACTCTCATTAAATCAGGAAATCTGTGATACACCTGGAGTACCCAGGATCATTTGGGCACGACCCCAAGTTACTCTACTGCTGGGATTTACACAGCAGTGTATGAACCCCTAGTTAATACAGAGAAGTTAACCTTTGGGGTGATGTAAACATATAGACAGTATCAGATGTAAGGGTCTCTAACCCAAGCTGAATGTAGCAACAAGGATCAGAACCTAAGAGGGCCTGGGAACCAGAGCCAGTTGGGTTGTACTCCATATCTCATGTGTCCAGGCAGGCCACCACCATCACTATAGGGCTATACACACCTAGGTAGGTTATCTGACTTGAAGAATACCCTAACAAAACCAAATTGCCTCGACCTAAGAGCCTAGGAACCTAGGAATAGAGTCATTCATGGGTCAGACCAATGTACTCAGGCAAGGACTGATTTCCTCATGCCAGTAATCAACTACCTTCAAGTATCAGATGTTCCTGTTGTCCAGTTCATAAGCTAAACTTGGCATGCACATTCCTGCACAGTTGAAGACACCCCACAGGAAATATGGGTAGGTAGTAACTGGAGGGGACTTTCTTGACCCAGAAGCCTCGGTTAACACTTTGTAAATCCTGTTAACATAGGGTAGGTAGGTTAGAGTATGCAGGATCCCCAAATTCTGGGGTAATACTGAGTATCAGGATAATGTGAGTTACTGAGTTATTGAGTAACCAGGGTTGGTATCAGGATAATATGGATAATATATTACCTGGGAAGTTAGTTGAGACTCACCCAAGACTTGAGAATCGAATAAGTAATAGTCAATAGAAAGGGGGTCAGGGAATGATGCACGTTTTCACACCTGACACTTAAACACATTGGTAATTCGATTACCAATTATGCCCTAACTGAAACCCAAGTCTCCCCTGTATCAGAGGACTCCTAATGAAGCCCTACAGACTGGAACCATAAGTACAGGTATCAAAGCCATATGGAAAGCAGAGGGTTACAATATGGGGCTGGGTTTCAGTACACAGGAATGGGCATTTGAAATGGGGTCTTAGCTTGACCTGTCATACCATAACTTACCTTGGGAGAAGAACCTGACACATGGTTAAGCTATATGGAAGAAGAACCTGACACATGGTTAAGCCATATGAAAGCCTGTGAAGGCCAGTAGCCAACCTGGCTGAATACCCACACATCTCAGAGCATATTATATATACATATACAATTTGAGTAGGGACATGATGACAAATCTGGAAAGTTGGCTTGCAAGGGTAGGTGTTTGCAGGCAAGTCAGAGTATAAGGTGACCTGTGTAATTGGTCAGGAAGGTTAGTAGGAAGTTAGGAAAAAGGGAAATTATGATATAGTAGGATTGTGAACCTTAGACTATGAATGGACACTTCAAAATCATAAAGGGTAGTGTCAAGAACAGGATATGGATATCATGGGTTAATGGGTATAATCTGATTGGTCTAGGAAGTAACTTAGAAATAAGAAAACCTATGATTGGTCTTTTAAGCCAGTTTTTTAATGTTAAATTCCTTAAATAGGTTCCTTGGATCTCGACTTGGACTCTGACCAGTGCCAGCAGCCCGTGACGCCAGGCGAGTACAGTTTATTATTTGTTTTCAGTATTGATCTTTACTATACATCAGTGATTAGTCGATAGATATGTGATTTTAGTTTTATGTTGATTTGTTCCTTGTTGTGTCGGGAGGGTGAAGTACCAACGATGTGTGATCTGACTTTAGACCGTGTAGATCGTGTTTACTATTGCAATTAGACAGTGTAGACCGTGTTTATTATTACATTTATACTGTGTAGACCGTATTTCTTTATTGCAGTATTTCTTGTAGACAGTGTAACTTTAGACCGTGTAGCTAGTGTAGACCGTATCGCATAATTGTCCCGAGACCGATCACATATCAAAGGTACTTCAGTCGGTCAGTTGGTGAGTATTTTATTGTATTTTATTTTCTGTTCTTATTATTCAGTTTTATTCTGTCTTTTTTTATTTTATTTTTATAAATCATATGTCTAAAGGATAACCTATGTTATATAGTCACTTTCACATATTGGAACTACATTCAGTGAATTGTACTCGTTCCATCCTGATTGGATAACCAAACAAATTTTAGGTGATGGAGATGAGATCGTGTGTCCAGAGCAGTATGGCCCGTACTTGGGAGATGTGTTAGAGATGGACTTTGTTCATCAGGAGGAGTATGCAGCAGCTGATCCCGCTGCTCTATCTTAGATATTTTAGTTAGTGCTGAGACCTTGTATTGGATATTTGAGTTGATTTAAGACATGTAGTGGAGATTACTTTGATTCTAGATTTCATACATTATGAGACGATTCTATTTTTATCTAGCTGATGCTGAGTTGAGACATGGAGTTGTTATATTCTCTTGTGTTATATTTTATTGCGTGGTTTATCCATCATATTGTTACAGCGTTCTACCGCCGACTTTACGGCATAGGCTGGGCGTGTACACGGTTCATGCCCAAATATTGGGTGCGGGTTGTGACACGTATGCAGACCCAACGGGCGGTGAAGGAGGGAAAAGTGCCAGAATCGGTCACCATGCACGATGTGTTCCAGCATACACACAAGAGGCGGAAGGACGGAAGCTTCGTCAACGAGAGGGCCAAGGAGACTGATGTAAGTACTTATGTTTATGAGATTTATATTAGAATTAAAAGTATTCTGAC
Source organism: Iris pallida (assembly GCA_029216955.1). Taxonomy (NCBI): domain Eukaryota; kingdom Viridiplantae; phylum Streptophyta; class Magnoliopsida; order Asparagales; family Iridaceae; genus Iris; species Iris pallida. The sequence goes on from JANAVB010034218.1 coordinate 9,955,944, forward strand.
TATAACTTAGGTAAACTTAGGATTCACACTATAACTTAGTGAAACATAGGATTTAGATTACAACTTAGGTAAATCTTATAGTATAAACACATTCATTTGATAGGCTGCATATCGTGAGGCCCTTAGTCGGGCTCAGTCATCTGCTGTCGAGGATGTCGGTGAAACGACGTCCGCCCGGACGCCCTCTTCTATGGTCGCTCGTAACGACTTGTTCGTAGATACCGTCGGCAGCTTTAAGAAAGGGCGCCTGTACGGAGTCGACTCCCTAGGGCCGTTGCACATGGCGACTCAGAGATTTCCACCGACACCGCCTCCTCCTGCGGCCCCGACAGACGATGATGTGAGGTCACAGCTTGCACAGCTGCACGAGGTGGTGTCGTCCTTGTGGAAGAAAATTGCCACGTACTTTCTGTCTCCTTCTACTGTTGTCGGTCCGTCTGCTGCTGGTGCCGGTCCATCTTCTACTGGTGTCGGTCCGTCTGCTGCTAGTGCCGGTCCTTCTTTCGTCGATCATCTTTCTTTCAACCCTGCTGCCCCTCTGGTACCGCCTCCGACTGTGACGGCACTCCTTGACCTCGTGTCGCCAGAGCAGCTATGCCGACTTTCGGGCAATATCTTCGACGGATTACCGCCATACATAGTGGAGCAGTATTATCGTCGGTCGCAGGAGGGAGTACCACCACCGGACAATCAAACTCCTCCTCCTCCTCCTCCTCCTCCTCCTCCTTGAAGTATTGTATTAGAATAGTTTTTAAATTTTGAATATTTGTGGGAATTTCGGATATTATAATGACGGATATTAGTTTTTGATTTTTGGATAATTGGTGTGTATTTTATATTGGTTTGGATGATGCATATTTGTGATTATATATTGGTCTATGTGATTTTTGGATAATTAGTGTGTATTATATTCGTGTGTGATTTATATTGGTCTATGTGATTGTATATTGTGATTATATATTGGTCCGATGTACGGATGTTGTGTGAACAGGGAAAGCTCTACAATTTTTTTTATAAATATCTCAGTTAGCAACGGACTAGTGACGGGTTGGCGACGGATAACATCAATTACCGACCAAATTTCGACAGAAAATCCGTCGCTAACTGGAGTATTCCCAATATTTTCCAGTTAGCGACGGATAGCCGACGGAATATTTTACATAGCGATGACCTTTCGACGGAACATCCGTCGGCAAGGTTCTGATGGTACGAAAGATGCACAGATCTTTAGCAACGGACATGCCGTCAGTAAGCCGTCGGTCTCTCGTCGGCTTTTCCTTGGCGACGGATATTCCGACGCCAAATGTAGCGGCTAATTTACGATGGTTTGGCGACTAACTCTGACGGATTAGCGATGGAATACCGTCGCCATGGTTCTGGAAAGGTCAAGCATATCCATAACCGGACCGACGGATTATCTGCTGCGAGTCCGTCGCTAAGCCGTCACGAGTTAGCGACGAATAGCGACGAAACGATACCCTCTGATACACAGTAACGACGGTTTACCGACGGACTGTCCGTCGGTAAGAGTCTTTATAATTCACTACCTGATACTTGAATTCGACGAAAGAACGTCGGTAAGTCGTCGCTAATGTAACGAATACTGACGACGGAAAGCCATTGCTATTCCGTCGAGTGGCGACTACGTAGCGACGGACGTTTTTTAGCGACGAACTAATTACCGACGGGTTGTGAGAGATCAAAATCCGTCAGTGATCCGTCGCTAATCCATATTAGCGACGGATGGGCGACGGATGTGGTCGTCGCTAAAACAACAAATTTTGGTAGTAGATATGAAAGAGGTGGTGTGTTCTGTAATGTCCCACTTCGCATGGTGCATTATACTGAGTCTTTGACTCGAGGGTTGCGTTAACCCGGTTAAGTATTGATACAAATCGATACAGGAGATTTGTAGACCCGAGAAATATGTATCAATACGAAAAGTTACGTTGACCCGAGGAACGAATCGAGTGAGATCGATGCAAGTGTTAAGTTGGCCCGAAAGAAAGCATTGAGTCGGTTCAAAGATTCTAAGAAATCGAATCGATGCAGCGCACAAGTTCGATTCAAACGAATATTGATTTTAGTTGGTTTCGTGTGCAGGCTATACGTTTACGCTGAAATATAAGATGTCGGCATTTTGCCTTCTTTACAATGGGGTCCGCAAAACTAAATCACAACCTCGCAACGGACTAAAGCATAGGCACGGTAAGCCAAATCGGTCGGATAATTCAACGTAGCACGAAGTGCTTGAATGGCTAAGTCAGAAGAGTTGGCCATGTAACAAATATATGAAATCGAGCCGCATCGGCTCGAAAAAACGACAAGACGTATTGGCTTAAGGTGGGGAGGGGACTTTGACTTATCTTTCCTACTCCTTCATGCCCAAGTAAAATATGTAGTTGTATGCTGAGTTAACCTATCGAGACCACGGGGCATGGCTCGATCGAGAGGTGAACATATTGCGTGTCGAACACTAGATAGAACAATTAAAATAAAACGTACATCAAATGTACGATTCGCTATGGAACATTGAATATCCTAAAGGCAAGCGCTTCGGTACGCAAACCATAAGAACATGGGATAACTGTATCGACAAGTGCCTCAGCGTATGAGTTATTATGTGCCCCCGCGCACAAGTTAGTATTCTGGAACTTTGAAAGACTATATCGGTGCGAGTGCCTCAATGTACGAGCTATAGGACATTGAATAGCCTACCGAGGTGTGCCTCAGTTGCACGAGTTGGAGGTAAGAAACATAAGTCTAACGCATTAAACACTAAGGCATAGAATATGAAAATGCTGAATCGAGACGTACATCGAATGTACGACGCAAGGAATGGAGAATAACTATATAAAAGCGTGCGTACGTGCATAAGGCGTATGAAAGATAGCTTTGTTGCGAAGAGAACTGTTGTGGCACGAATGTGGCAGAACTGTCGAATGTGGCATGGTGTCTTCAAAATGTTTATAGCCTTCGGGGCGTTCATTGATGAACATTGAGTTGGAGTATTGTGCCAATGGAAATAGAGATAGGTGAATTGCTTGGTTGTATAAAAATAAGACGCGTTGCATGGTCAAATAGACTTAAAGATATATTGTATGTGTACGGGTATTTTCTTCCCTCGAACGTGGTACGTCCGGGCGCTGGGATCGTTCAGCCTAAGAGGGAGTGCGAGATAATCGGTATTGTTGGTGTACTTCATTAAGACGGTTTGCGACCTGCTATTGATGTGATAAGCCACTTACTCGATCAATTCGGGGGTCCTCTGATGTTTAGGTTAGCAACCGTACAGAGTGATCACCATCTTACATATTCGATATAAGAAATATAAGTCCATTCTAGCTCGGAAAGCTAGTGACATTCATATAGTTTAAAGAACGGTGGGCTGAATGTGTAGGCACACAGAGATCCTGTATAAGATCACTTATAACATGACAGGGAAGGATGATAGGCGTATTCACCTTGCAAAGAAGCAAGGGCGAGTGCGTTAGTGTTGGTAAGAAGTCACGAAACAACATGAGATTGCTATTGGTTACCTGCTTGCTTATGAGAATCGAAATAACATGTTTGCCATGATAACATGCTTTATTATTTTTGAATATGCCATGAAACCAATCCTAAGGAGAACATAGAAAGATAACAAAATTGTATGCGGCATGAATCAATACATTACTAAATGTCGGTTTAGTTAAGTGGGTCTTTGATCAGTACGACGAGGACGAAAGTACTAATCCCCCACTAGTTTGCTAGCAGGTTCAGGGAATGGTCTGCTCGCAGCGGAGCTTCGCTTGGTCGTACTGAGGCATGGAATGTCGTAGCATTTGAAGCGTACGATCGTATTGACGCTCAAACTTGCAACAGGACTGATGCGACCGAGATATAGAAGACATAATATATAGAACGATGAAATCCTTTATGGACAAAAGAGAACCTGAGTGTTGTAGCCAATCTGGCAAATTTAGTTGGGCTATTGAAAGCCTTTGTAACCTCAGTTCATTTATTGAATAAAGAGAATTGTTTCAGATACTCTATTTTTTTGTTGCTAATATCAAATCAAAGATAATCATTTGAGAACTTGTCATCTTGTCTTGTACGAGTGCAACTCCAGACTCGTACGACATTACGCTCCAGCAAGGGCGAACGATTCGGATAAATCGATGCAAGAACGAGCAATTTTTCGGGTCGGGACGTGACATGTTCAGATGTCATAAGAAAGATACGGTTATCTAAAGAAAGTTTCAAGAAGAAATGTTGGTACGAGAAAATATGGTTGTGCATTCAAGATTCATATTAGAAACATAGAAGATTCTAAGTGGACAGTCGAAGTCAAGAATGGAATCCACAACCATGTTATTGTCGAAACACTTTTGGGTCATCCTTATGCAGGACGATTGAACAATATGGAGAAGAAGATAGTCGAAGACTTGTCCACTTTCGGAGTTGTACCGAGACAAATATATTCCGTCATACGACATGAAGATGGGAAGAACAAGTCAACAATGAAGTCAATTTACAACGTCATATCTTCTTCGAACGCCATTCGGATGAAATCAAGAATGGTGATGCAGGAAGTGTTTAAATTACTTGCCGATAATCATTATGTTGAGTACCATAGAAGACATCCCCAGAGTAATGAATTCATTTTACTGTTTTGTGCTCACACACATTTGGCTAGGTTCTTCGCCGATGTGTTAGTCCTTGATTGCACGTACAAGACCAATAAGTTCAAGATGTTTATTTTCCATGTTGTTGACTTCACCTCTATATGGAAAATATTTTCAGTTACTTTTTGCGTCATGAAAAGTGAGAAACTTGAAGACTACACATTAGCGTTGGAGAAACTTAAAACACTTTACAATGGTCATGGTGAGCCGTTTGTTCTTGTTACCGACAGAGAATATGCCCTAATTAATGCTATACGTGTTGTATTTCCTCAAGCGCATACACTACTATGCACTTGGCATGTCAATCATAATTTCCAATCCCAATGTAAGTTGAAGTTCGGAAAGGTGGATGGTAAACTTGACATGGACCATTTTGAAGAATTCTTTAATAATTGGAATTGTATATGGCGAGCCTGTACGAAAGACAGTTACAATACCGCATGGAACTTGTTCAAGAAAAAGTGGGAGACGATGCAGCCGGCATACATTTCTTACATCAAAGATACATGGCTAAACCCGCACAAAGAATATTTAGTCTTAGCATGGACGAATATGGTGAAACATTATGGCACGACAACTACCAACCATGTTGAAGGAGCACACATAATATTAAAACAGTATCTAAGATCATCTCTCGGCAACTTTGTCTCGGTTTGGCAAGCTATATGTCACTTTCCGTTCCCAGAATACGTAATTTTTTTACTTTTTTCTGCATATGGTATCTGACACCTGTATCTTGATTGCGTCATCATGTATTTATAACTGGCCATGGCATGGAACAGTATCTCGTCGCGGATTAGTATGCATCCCCTTGTCCTTGTCTGGTTGTAGGCGTGGCTCACTGCTTCGTTGATAATATTTTTGGACAATATTGTGGTTAATTTTTATTAAATTAATTTAATTAGTTGTATCATGTAACATTTAAAATGTCATTAGTCATATGGTTAAGAGCATGCTTAAGATTAGGGTTTCCTTGAGTCAACTCAACCCCTATATATAATCTCTTCCACACTCACTCTCCTCATTCACTCTTTTCATTTTCTTCCTCAAAGCAATACTTAGGCAAGTACATCTTGCACAAATGAGAGGCCACTTGCATTTTTGATTTTTTGTTATTTTTTGATATTATTAGTCTAGATTGTTCATCTCTTCATTATGTACAAGTTTAGTTCTTGGTGTTTTTTATTTTAATGGTTACTTTTGTGCAGATATAAGTTTCTAAAAATGGGGTTTAATGGATTTTTGTGGTTTTGATCTATCAAACTTGGTTGTTTTCTAAAACTAATTGTTCTATGTTGTAGAGAATTTGATTTCATGCAGTTTTGGCTTTTATTTCGTTTAATTTCGAGTACGGATGAGGAACTTATGGCCATGGCAAGCTTTTGGAACTTTTATGGCTGAACTTGCTATTTGGGGACGACGACCCCATGCGCCGAAATTTTTATGCGCCCGGGAGGCCATGCGTTGTGAAGTCCCGGCAACGCATCCTTTTGACTCTATGCGTGTCATGCGCGTAGGTTCCCTATGCGTATGAACTGAAGACGCAACGTGAGTTTTGTCCATGCACTGGAATTCTCGTGCGCTGGAATTTTCATGCGCTGGAATTTTCGTGCGCTGGAAATTTTCATGCGCTGGAATTTTTGTGCGCTGGAATTTTCATGCGCTGGAATTTTCGTGCGCTGGAATTTTCATGCGCTGAAATTCTCCGGATTTACTGTTTTTGCTTGTTTGAGCTGTTTTGTAGCTATAATCTTATAAAACTCAAAACACGAAAGTTGTAGATCTTTGTCTTGGCTTCAAGAATATTCATGTCTCACTTTAATTGGATAACCTTGACTTCCTATCCTAACCTTAGTGTGCCATGAATGTCTGAGACTTGCGTGTCCTATGTGACTTTTATGTCACGAGGGGTCCATGTGACTTCCTGACTTGACTGTGTTCCTGACTTGATTACCTGTATACGTACTGGTACTTTTTCTAAATGTGTATTGAGATACAATATTAGTATGCACTGCGGTGCTATTTAATGAGTGCACTGAGGTGTGACTTTGCGTGCTAAGTGAACATTCATGTTATATGTTAATACATGCGTACTTTCCAGCACAGCCATGGTAATTGGTCAGTAATAGTATTGTGGTATATTGATTGTTGTTTGATGCATTACACTAAGCATAGATCTAGATCTGGGACTCCTTGAGCCGATGTGAATTCATACTTAGGGTACACGTACTATGGTACGACATATAGGAGGATGACCATGTGACCACGATATGTAATTTCAAGATCAAGATAGGGTTAATCTAAGCAACTTAAATTGGTAGAAGCATTGGAAGGGAACAGAATTCCGAGATCGTACGTTACCAGCCACCATTAGGCCATGTCCTAACGTGACGGGTCGGCCGCCACGGATATTGTTTAATTTTCCTATAGTAGATGACAATATCCGACTCATATGTGATATGCGTTATATGTTCCGCACGGTAGCCTTTCGGAGGACCGGTGCATAATCAAAGTGCTACGTGTATATATATATATATATATATATATATATATTATATATATATATATATAGGATACGGCTAGCCCTGCTTGGATACGGCACGATCTGATGATTCCTATATTATATATATATATATATATATATATATATATATATATATATATATATATATATATATATATGGAAAATTCTACAATACATCCGCTGGAAATGGATGTATCGATACATCCGAAATCTGGACCGTTGGATTTTAATCCAACGGTTCAGGTTTAATTCAGATAAAATAATACAGGAGACATCATTTAATGCTGATTTAGACTTCTGACCTGTTGGTAACTTGCTTTAGCAGGTCATTCTTCACTTTAATTTTTTCAATAAACACCCTAAATTAACTCATATTTACTCTCTCAAAAGTCCATCCAATTTAATCTGAACTTTTTTTTTTTGGGTTACAGGCCATGGTAGTCGTGGTGGTGCTGGTGGTGGTGGAAAGAGAAACAGAGATGAAGAAGGAAATAAGAAACGGTTCGGATCGCGTCGAACGTCGTCGAGCACCCCTAGAACAACGAGGAGTACCAGCTGCGCCGAGAAGAATCGGTCCGCTTCGCGTCGGACGTCGTCGAGGCCTCCTCGAACAAGGAGAAGTACCAGCGGCGCCGCTCTAATTTTACTGCCCATGCCATTGTCTGAAATTTTATTTTTCATTAGGAGTACCAGCTGCGCCGAGAAGAATCGGTCCGCTTCGCGTCGGACGTCGTCGAGGCCTCCTCGAACAAGGAGAAGTACCAGCGGCGCCGCTCTAATTTTACTGCCCATGCCATTGTCTGAAATTTTATTTTTCATTTAACAATTTAATATTTTGTTAATAAAGCTACATGTCATGGTGGTGGTGGTGAACTGAGGAAACCTGCTTCTGAGGTTGGGCGGATTATTTTTTAACTTTTCTAAAGATAATATTTTCGAGGAGAATATTTTTTTGGACAAAAAATGGCCATTCTCTTTGCTTTTAACACGGAGAATGGTACATTTAGGACGGAGAATGGTACATTTAGGATGGAGAATACGGCGAATGGCCATTCTCTTTGCTTTTAATATGGCGAATGGACGGTGAATACGGCGAATGGACGGAGAATGGCCATTCTCTTTGCTTTTAATATGGCGAATGGACGGTGAATACGGCCAATGGACAGAGAATGGCCATTCTCTTTGCTTTAAATACGGCGAATGGACGGAGAATGGTACATTTAGGACGGAGAATGGACGGAGAATACGGCGAATGGCCATTCTCTTTGCTTTTAATACGGCGAATGGACGGTGAATACGGCGAATGGACGGAGAATGGCCATTCACTTTGCTTTTAACACGGAGAATGGCCATTCTCTTTGCTTTTAATACGGCGAATGGACGGAGAATGGTACATTTAGGACGGAGAATGGTACATTAAGGAAGCCGACAAAAGCTCGTTCTCTCAAATCTTTTCTTTGTGTAAATTAAATCCAAGGAGGACACAATCCCTAATTTTAGTTATTGCTTAGCAGAGTCTGCTTAGTTGTTGTAAAATTGTGGTGTTGCTTCTGTGGCACTTTCATCTTTAATCTCATGTTTTCTATGAATATGTGTTCTGTTTGATTTTGATTTAGTAATCTTTCCGTATTTAGTTTTTTTGTTTCATCTAACAATTTAATATTTTTGTTATAAATCTACAGGGCATGGTGGTGCTGGAAGGAGAAACGGAGATGAAGAAGAAAAGAAGAAGTTCCGGTTCGCGGTGGACTTCGTCGAGTTCCTCAATCAAGCGGAATTAAACCTCTTATAGAGTTCCTTAATTGGAGTTGATCACGATAACCTTTTGTAATTTTCAAACGGATAGTAGAATCTTCCTCGAGCCCTCCTCAATCAAACGGCTAGTAGAATCTTCCTCGAGCTCTCCTTAATCAAACGGCTAGTAGATTGTTTGCTAGTCTCGAAATTTATTTGTCTTTCCATCTTCCTCACTTTTTGTACTTCTCTCTTGCTATATATACAATAGTTTTCTTGTTTCATAGTACTATTATTCATTCTGAAATACATAGAATAGTTTTCTGAAATACAATAGTTTTTTTGTTCTCAAGATGTCTACTCGTGTGGGGGGAAATATAGAAGACGTAGAAGATTGGATGCCAAATCCAAATGAAACCTTCATTCCGCGTCTGTTTGACTTTGCTTAATTTTTTACAAAAGTATGTAAACAGATTAACTTGTTCATTAATAGCACCATACCTTCTGCTCTCAATAATGTCTGGGTGGATGAATCTTCTTTCTGAGCCAGGTCCGAAGAGATAACTCTCTTTGCAATCCTTGAGCCAACGAGATTTTATCAAGTTTTTTGGAATATCTCCAATTTGTAATCTCTTCATTGCTGCAAAAATATGCCTACAAGGAATCCCCTTGGTCTCCATCCACATGCATTCACATGTTATGATGTTGTCGGCCGGAAGAAATGTAACCTTACGGTTGACACTGTCTGGCGACAAATACTTTTGGACAGTGCAAACTTCTGTCCCTCGTACGATGTGATGATGGGGAACAATATATGCATCAGAACGTGTGATTTCCTTCCTTACATCTATAAACACCTTTTTAGTGTAAATTGCGGCAAATTTACCTTCTATTACGGCCATGCTAGTTTGATTCACAACTGGTGTTGAGAATTTATCATTGACATGCTTACCCATATGGCCGTAACGTAAGGCCGCCAAACCGTGGTCACAATTTTGAAGGGCCTTCCAAAGTGGCAGCTTCTCATTCAAAAACCTTTTCAGAAAAGCGTTCATAGATTCACATCTATTTGTTGCTGTAGAACCGCCAAAATAATTACCACGTAGGAATGTGTCCGCCCATCGCTCCCTCGTTCTGTACAATGCAGTGGTCCACTCATTGTTTTCTAAATTATAATCTGTTAGCATCTGCTGCCAACGGTTTTCAAATTCTTCGACTGAATAGTACCTGTTTAGAAAACATGGACATTAACTAAAGTTGTGATATTGTAACAACAACATACTTCAAAGTAAAGTAGCAAGTGTGCTATGTACCTTTTAATCAGAAGACTCAGTTTATTGTGAAAACCCTCTCGGTGTACATTTTTGGCAGCATTGTTAAGGATATGCCATGAGCACGTTCGATGAACTACGCTGGGCATTAAATCCTCAATTGCTTTATTCATGGATCTGCAACCATCCGTAAGAACTGTCAATGGTAATTTGCCATTCATACACTCTAGGAATTTTTGCAGAACCCAAGAATAAGTCTCCGCAGTCTCATTGTGGATCATTGCAAACCCAAACACACAAGTCATCGCATGATTGTTTGTACCCACTAGAACTACCAACGGCATTTGACTTCTATTTGTTTTATATGTAGAATCGAATGCTAGTGAATCTCCAAATAGTTCGTAATCGAATCGACAAGAACCGTCAGCCCAAAAGAGATCGGTCAATCTGGAATCTTCGTCTACCTTGTAGTCGTAGAAGAAATCTGGGTCACTATTCTCCTTTGATTGAAGAAATGTAAGTGTTGTCGAAGCATGAACATCGTCGAGTGCTCTACTATCTCGAGCTAGAACGTTGTATAAATCCTTTCTTGTCCATCCAACATTATCCCAGCCACCTTTCCTTTCGACAAGTAAATTCCATATCTCTCCAGTCTCCATCCATGATTGCTTCATAAGCTTAATTTCTTCCAACTCTGCGGGTGTTATATTACGATGGGATCTCAAGAACGCTGATTCATAATTACTCGCCAGGCTATGGTTGTGAAGTACATGAAATTTTTTGACGGACCACATCTTTGTTTTATGGGTGTACCCAATACGAAAAATTGCTTTACAACCAGTTCTGCTTTCACTTCTTGGCTCACGAACCCTGTTTGGAGCTTCCTTGTATTTCTTGTGTCTGAATCTCGCATTCGAGCAACACCAACTACGGATCGTCACCATACCAGATTTGTTTTTCTTTACCTCGTTCTTTCTAATACTGAAACCATATGCTTTTGAATAAATTCGGTAGAATGTCCCTGCTTCTTCAATAGAGTTGAACTGTAGGCCAACAACATCTTCTTCTAAGAGCATAGTTGGATCTTTATTAATGTTGGCAGATTGCAATATTTTTTTCATTGTCGCTGCATCGAAATCCAATGGAGATTCATCGGCGTCCCTAAGAACAGAATAAAACAAAATAAACATGAGAAATATATGTAAAACTATAACGCATTTCTTAAATCCATTAGAAAGGGTGATGCGAAATAATATTTCGTTGTTTGAGTTGATGTCTTCATCTTGTTCTTTACTGTCTCCTAAGCTAACATCTTCCAAACTTTGCTCATCTTGCGGCAAATCATCTGACAGTCCTCTTGAATGGAGGATTTCTTCATCGACTAAATCTTTCCCACGACGATCACTTTCTCCATGTGACGTCGACATTGAAGAAAATAGTGTGTGTTAGAAACCAGCAGAAGAAACGAAGGACAAGAAACAATAGAAGAAGAAAGAGTAATGATATTATCGTACCTCCATATTGACCCTCTATATATAGCCCTCCCATCTGATGTGGCATGTTAAATAAATGAGCTTCTTAGCATTTTCCTAAATTAATAGTGTGTCATCTGACATGACTGATGACATGGCAAATTTTAATCCAAAAAGTTAACAACCCAATTTTCTCCATAATAATTTAACGTTAATATCAAAGTTATTTTACTGTTAATATTAATTTATGTTAATATTAATGTTAAGGTTAATGTTAATATTAATATTATTGTTAATGTTAACGATAATATTAATATTAATGTTAATGTTAATCTGGAATATTAACTTTAATGTTAATTTTTATTTTTAGTTTTATTTACAAAAAAAATTTGCCACGTCAGCTGCCAGATCAACATGTCACGTCAGCTGCCACGTAAGGATGGACAGTTTGAAAGTGCAATTTGGAGGTACAAAAAACATTATGCAGGAAGAAACAACTTCCAGCAAGGCAACAACACAACCTTTTCGTCTTCATTGTAACTCCGCCACGTGGCCCTCTTTTGATGGCTCATGAAAAATCTTGAGTGATTCTAGGAGCAAGCATAATTTTAAGGAAACAACTTCCAACAAAGCTTTCTCGTCTTCTGTGTACGTGCCTTATTAAAATGTGTAGCTAATAACGCATGAGGAAGCATGCAACAACAATCTCCACGTGGCCCTCTTTTGTAGGATAACACATGCATCAGCATTTAATGCTACGAAACCCTATTGTCTTGTTATGTATTGTGTATCCTATGTGGCATGAGACAGAGCCGCAGAAGACAATAACTTGCATAGGCGGCTATATTCAAAAATGACAAGAAGTTTAAAAAGTCATCTCCAATGCAAAAAAAGTATTGAGAAGACAATATAAAGTAATTTTTTACGACTTCCAAGACAACCTTTGCTCTTCTAATGATATGGTATCAGTGTTTATTATTAAATTGTGTAGAATAACGCATGCAGAGCATTTAATGCTACGGGACCTGTTGCGTTAAGGAACACAACATGTGAGAAAGAACCCGAGAGAGATAGAGAGAGAGAAAGAGAGTGTGAGAGATGGGATAAAGAGGAAGGATCGAGCTCGACTAGATTTTAAACTTAAAATTCAATTTTTGGTTATCATTACTAATAACTAGTTGGCACGTACTAGTTTAGACGAACACTAACCGAGCCCCGAGCAACGTGACATCAGCTAGCTAAGTTTCCAATACCGTGGCATTCATGTTAATTTAAACATTTACAATATTATTGAAACTAATATGACTACTAAAATTAAAAATAGTTTTGGATTTAACATTTACTTCAAACTAGTTAAAGTTAAAATTGCATTCTTTTTTATTTAAAATGTAATTGGAACTATAATTAATACTAACATTCACTTGTCCCATAGTTTAAGTCGTATTTCCCTCGATGCTAGGCTTGACGTAGCCCTTGCTTGTCAAGTCGTTGCACGAACACATTAGAAAAGAGTTTTGTTGGGCTATCGAAGTATAGCAAGCAGCGTCCCGTGTCACGTGCATTTGTTAAGCAGTGAAAGGGTGTGAAGGCCACTGGCAATGTCAAGACATCACGGACTATAGCTGGGTTAGACGACGACCCTTTTGCTGCGGGCCGAATCGGTCCCTTGGCCTAGGAATGGATTGGTTGAAGGAGCAATACACAAGAATAGACTGCCATAGCTGGGTTAGACGACGACCCTTGATTCTCGACAGGTTGTAATATCTAACTGTTGTTAGATAGTAGAACTAGACAGCGTTCTACGTCGTTTCTGCGGTGTAGGCTGGGACGCTGTTACGTTATGGAATGCCCTTACTCCGGGTGCGGGTCATGATAGGGTGCGCGAGAAAGGAACACTATCGCTATTGATTCGGTCGGGACCGATAGGTCGGGATCGATTGACTCGATCGAACGGGAACGGTTGAATTAAGATCTATTCTCTCGCCTGAAGTAAACTCAATGTGAGTGGCTGACCCTCCTCTTCTCGACCCCCTTCCTAGGTAAATTGATAATATTGTTGCGAATGAAAGGATAAATGCAAGGGCGCAAACACGGGAAAGGGATTGAGTTTTCAAATATAATGTAGACTATGTCTTAATAACTAAAAGAAAAATATGTCTTCGTACGGTTATGGACAACTTGTCGATAACGTAGTTTCCTCGATAAGCACAGGTTTAGCGGGGACTTGCATCGGAGCTAGCTACTTGCGTTGAAAGGACCCCGATTAACAAAGCTATACGTCCAGGATGGTTCCAGAGAAGCCATTCCATAACGTGACAGCGTCCCAGCCTACACCGCAGAAACGACGTAGAATGCTATCTAGTTATACTATTTAACAACATATATAATATCAAAACCTGTCAAGAACGATCAACTACGAATGGAGGACAAGCAATGTCAATATAATATACTCAATAAGCTATGATATTGTTGCGACCGTCCAGTGTACGTATTTATGTATGGTATTTATGGTGCACATCATCTTAATTCAACCTAGTAGTTCAAAGGAGGGAATTATGTATGGTATTTATGGTGCACATCATTAGGACGGGTTGCGACCGTCAAGTGTTGTGATAAGCTATGATATCAGTAGGTTTGGGATCCTTCGGATATTGGTCTAGCAACCTGTATCGAAGCGATCATAGTCTTACACATAAGGATGCCAAAGATGCATTACGGTACGAACCGTCCATGGTCATTGCGTGATGACAGGCCAGGGTCATTGCTGCGACAGACCATGGAGAACTTACATCAGGTAGCTATGGCAGCAGTGGAGAGAGGTGCACCGGCTACAGTTCAGGGAGCACCATGACTCCCTAGCAGATCACATATCGCTCTAATAATTCAAATCACATTTTATATTTATTGGTCCAAGGGTTGTAACTCGGCTTCAAATGGTTTCCAAGTCGCCTATATCTTTGTCTTGTATTTCATTATAATGTCTCTTATAGTATTTGTCAATTCATATGGAACTTCTGTTGGTGTTTGTACTTGCTCATTTTTCTGACAGGATACCGTTGACCACGTACTCGTGCCCCTAATCAGGGTGCGGGTCGTGACAGAAACACCGTGACCTTCATATAGATAGGGCCAGTGGGCTGAGATTAGCGCTGGGTACAGGCGCAGGGTCTGCCACCCTTATGCATATGTTTAAGTTTACGGTTGGTTGGTTGAGTGAAATGATATGATTTCTTATGTAAAGTTCTAACCTTGCAGGTGTCACGCCCCAGAACCAGAATACTGGAGAGCGGGGGCAGACATAGCCAGCTACGTATAATGAAATAGAATCTACGTCACTATACGGTCACGGCTGTCTAGATATATGAGGGTTTAACTACAATCCATCAGTCTCCTATGGTCAAGAACAAGCCTATTGTCTCAATCTCAAGCAATGTAATAACAGTTACAAGATGTCAGAACACCAAATATACAATAGTAAGGCGTCCCATACATTACATATTCGGGTGATCATGAAGCTAGTCGTACAAAATGTCAGGACTAGCAAGAGTTTCAGTCATACATGATCAACCCTAGGATTTGTCAATCATGTTACAGCCCGTAGGCAGACAGTAAATAAAGGTGCAATACGAGCTAACACGTGCTCGCCGGCTAAATGCCTCAAAAGAATAATTTTACAATAAAGTGGGAGGATAAAAAGAAACCCACTCGTTGCCAGGGTTACGCCTGGTGGTCACCATCTGGCTGGATAGTAGGTAGATCCTCTGGTGCAGCTCCGATATCTGGCCACACAAAACCAGCTGGGTCAGACCCCAGAAAGAGCAAGTGCCACAAAGGAGGCTTCACTTAGGAACTAAAACCAGCATATCACAAATAAATAGTTAAGGTAATTAAAAGATACTGATAATAGCTGAGATAACAATAATATATTGAACACGGAGAAACCATTCAAGTAGCCAGACTGCAACCCTTAAACCAAACAAGGACCGGGGTTGCAATCCTTCGCCTGAATAGAAACCCGCCTCAATTACTATTGATAAGGTAACAAGACAATAATTGAAGAGAGGACACAGAACTGCTCCGGAAGCCAGGTTACAACCCTTAAACCAAACAAGGACCGGGGTTGTAACCCTTCGCCTGAACAGAACTGGACCCCCGATCTTTATTGTTAAGGCCAGCATAATAATCATGGTATTGAAGCAAAGGTAAAACATGACGAGCATGACAGGGGGTTACAATAAGACAATAAACGAAGAGAGGACACAGAACTGCTCCGGAAGCCAGGTTACAACCCGTAACCAAACAAGGACCGGGGTTGTAACCCTTCGCCTGAACAGAACTGGACCTCCGATCTTTATTATTAAGGCGGGCACAATAAGCAGGACGATATATGATAAGATAACCATGGAACTATTCAGATAGCCAAGTTACAACCCTTAAACCAAACAAGGACCGGGGTTGTAACCCTTCATCTGAACAGAACTTGGTATCCCATCATTTATCGATACAAGAAATCATGTCCTGATACAATCTTGTACAGGATCAGGATAAGACTAAGCTGGAATAAACTTCATCCAATCAATCACGGCCAATCAAGAGTACGGCTTGATACTTTTAACTAACTAGGGTTATCACAAGCCTAGTTACTAGCAAGATGCAATGAGATTATCCCAACAGCCACAAGCCCTGCAGACCATCCGGTTATCCGGGTCGAATGTCCGTTATGAAGAATGCAACACGTGACTGTGTGCTGGAAATGTGCCCTACTCGTCGGTAGGCTACAAGTCCACTTAATGCGCCCAGATAACGGGATTGCCTGTAGCTGGGAATCTCTTCATGACTACTGAATCATTCTAGTTAATTAGCCTTAGTCAATTTCAGTAGGTACCCCTGACCGTGGTACTCAGGGATCCCCATCCTAGACATGATGCAAGACAGTACTGGTTTATTTGTACAAACGCAATCGCCTACGGTGTCCAGACCTTTCATACTTGTCATATCAGTTTACTTGTCAAGAGTGCGCCACCGCGGGCCACTATCGTGTTCTATTCTTACATTATCATGAATGAGAAAGATTGTATAAAATAACTAATAACATATTCTTGAAGCCAAGGAAAAGATCTACAACTTTCATGTTTTAAGTTTTTCAAGATTCTAGCTACAAAACAACTTAAACAGGCAAAAACAGTAAATTCCTGCACAATCGGCGCATGGGATTCCTGCACAAATCGGCGCATGAGATTCCTGCACGAATCGACGCATGGGATTCCTGCACAAATCGGCGCATGAGATTCCTGCACGAATCGGCGCATGGGATTCCTGCACAAATCGGCGCATGAGATTCCTGCACGAATCGGCGCATGGGATTCCTGCACGAATCGGCGCATGGGATTCTTGCACAAATCGGCGCATGAGATTCCTGCACGAATCGGCGCATGGGATTCCTGCACAAATCGGCGCATGAGATTCCTGCACGAATCGGCGCATGGGATTCCTGCACAAATTGGCGCATGAGATTCCTGCACGAATCGGCGCATGAAATTCCTGCACGAATCGGCGTATGAGATTCCTGCACAAATCGGCGCATGGGATTCCTGCACGAATCGGCGTATGAGATTTCTGCACGAATCGGCGCATGAGATTCCTGCACGAATCGGCGCATGGGAAACTCACGTTGCGTCTTCAATACATGCGCGTAAGAAACCTACGCGCATGACACGCTCGGAGTTAAGGAATGCGTTGCCGGAACTTCACGGCGCATGGCCTCCCGGCGTATGGCCTCCCGGGCGCATGAGGTTCCCGGCGCATGGGATTCATCGTCCCCAAACAGCAAGTTCAGCCATGAAAGTTCCGAAAATTTGTAATGGCCATAACTTACTCATCTGGAGTCGAAATCAAGCGAAACAAAAGCCAAAACTGAATGAAATTGAATTCTCTACAACATAGAACCATTAGTTTTCAAAAATAACCAAGTTTTAGAGATCAAAACCAAAAAAACTAAACAAGAAGGACTTAAAACTTAGATCTACAAAAATATAACCATCAAAACCGAAAACTTCCAGTTCTAAAGAGGCTTAGAATCTAGTAAGGAAGAGAATGGAACAATAAAGCATGAGATCCATCATGAAGCAAGTTTGCACTTGCCTAAGCTCTCCCTCTCTCTCCCTCCTGGTGGTTGAAGAAGTAAATGTGGAGAAGAAGAAGAATAATGAAGAGAGAGAATGAAAGAATGGGTTAATAAAGGAGGGTGGTGGTAGGTAGGAGGGTTCACCCCTTTTGGTTCATGATGAACCAAGGCAACCCAAGCCTAGCCGAACCAACCCAAAATAAACCAAGCCAAGCCAAGAAATATGCAATACAAAATAAAATACGTACACGTATTCCAAGATACGTAATACGAACTACAGGTATTACAACTCTACCCACCTTAAAAGAATTCCGTCCTCGAAATTTAATTAAGAGGCTAGAGGGACAAGAACAAGCTATACTAATCACCGGCAAGCTATATCAATCAAGCAACTTATTCATGTAAGCAAGGAATCGAAGGTGTAGGGCATAAGAAGGATATTATACCTTACGAGTCAAACAGGTCGGGATATCGCGATCGGATATCATCCTCACGCTCCCACGTCGACTCACCCAAAGAGTGATGACCCCAAGCAACTCGGACTAACTTGATAGTCTTGTTCTTGAGTGTTTTCTCTCTTCGGTCCAATATAGACACGGGCCTCTCCTCATACGAAAGGCTGGTACCAACAACCAATTCCGAATGATCCAGGATGTAGCTCGGGTCTGGGATATATCGTCGTAGTTGAGATACATGGAACACGTCATGCACCTCACGTAGCAATGGTGGAAGAGCGAGACGATATGATACATCTCCTACTCGCTCCAGAATGTCGAATGGCCCTATATACCTAGGACTAAGCTTTCCTCGTACGCCGAAACGAATGACGCCACGGTTAGGCGAAATCCTCAGGAATACATGGTCGCCGACCGAGAATTCAAGGGGTCGCCGATGGAAATCGGCCCAATGACGCTGGCGATCTTGGGCAACTCGAAGATGATCTCTGACTTTTCTGACCACTTCAACGGTCTGAGCAATCATTTCTGGACCGAGCATCTGCCTCTCTCCGACATCATCCCATGCTAGCGGAGATCGGCACTTTCTGCCATACAATGCCTCGAACGGGGCCATCTGGATACTGGCTTGAAAATTATTGTTGTACGAGAACTCTACCAGGTGCAGGTGATCTTCCCACGATCCACCGAGGTCGAGCGTACAAGATCTCAACATGTCTTCAAGAGTCTGGATCGTACGCTCCGACTGGCCATCTGTCTGCGGGTGATAAGCTGAACTGAACTGGAGGTGAGTTCCCAAACTTTCTTGCAAGCTACGCCAAAAGTGCGATGTAAATCTTGAATCTCTATCTGAAGTGATACTGACTGGTACACCGTGCAACCTGACAATCTGTCGGAGATACATCTCTGCTAGCTGAGCCGTCGACTGACCAACTCTGAACGGAAGAAAGTGAGCCACCTTCGTGAGCCTGTCTATGACAACCCAAATAGCGTCTCTGCCCGCCGGGGATCTAGGCAATCCAGTCACAAAATCCATGGTTACATGCTCCCATTTCCACTCGGGAATCGGCAAGGGTTGAAGTAGTCCAGCTGGTCTCTGATGTTCAGCCTTAACTTGCTGACAGACTAAACAACGAGAGACAAACCGGGCTATCTCCCTCTTCATGCCATTCCACCAAAAGTGCTGACGAATATCACGGTACATCTTCGTGCCACCGGGATGAATGGAATACTGCGAACTGTGGGCCTCTGCCATGATCTCCTGTCTGATATCTCCACTGGATACACAAAGACGCTTACCATGTCGAAGTGTACCGTCTTCATGAATGCATAACTCTGGTCTTCGTCTTGCCTCACACTCTGCTCTGAGACGCTGAAGCTTGGAATCTGCTGACTGCGCCATCCGGATCCTCTCGACTATAGTGGACTGGACTTGCATGCTGGCCATCAATGCCACACTGGAAGGGAGGACAACTTCTATACCCATCTTCTGAAGATCGGCCAATAGCTCTGGTTGTGCTGTCAGAAAATAAACTCCGGCTCTCCTGCTCAATGCATCCGCAACAACATTGGCCTTCCCAGGATGATACTGCAAGTGGACATCATAATCCACAAGCAGCTCTAGCCATCTCCTCTGACGCATGTTGAGATCCTTCTGGGTGAAAACATACTTCAGACTCTTGTGGTCGGTGAAAATCTCCACCCTATCTCCATACAGGTAATGTCTCCACAACTTAAGTGCAAACACTACAGCTGCCAGCTCTAAGTCATGGGTTGGATAATTCTTCTCATGATCATGAAGTTGTCGTGACGCATAAGCTATTACCTTCCCATGCTGCATCAGAACACATCCCAAACCTCTGCCTGAAGCATCACAGTATACTGAAAATCCTCCGATCCCATCTGGAAGCGTGAGAATAGGAGCCGTCATCAAGCCTCGCTTTAACTTCTCAAAAGAATCCTGACATTCTGCTGTCCAAGCAAACTGCACATCCTTGCGGGTCAACTGGGTCAATGGCGCTGAAATCCGAGCAAAGTCTGAAACAAATCGCCGGTAGTAGCCGGCAAATCCAAGAAAACTACGAACTTCTGCAACTGTGCTGGGCACTGGCCACGACTCAATAGCCACGATCTTCTAGGGATCCACTTCTACTCCTCCTCGGGTGATGATATGGCCTAAGTACGAAATGCGATCGAGCCAGAACTCGCATTTACTAAACTTGGCATACAACTGGTGCTCTCTGAGAATCTGGAGGATAATTCTGAGATGATGCTCATGCTCCGCCTCACTCTTACTATAGACCAAGATGTCGTCTAGGAACACAATCACGAACTGATCCAAATAAGGCATGAAGATACGATTCATGAGGTCCATGAATACTGCCGGCGTATTAGTTGCTCCAAATGGCATCACAAGGAACTCCCAATGCCCATATCTCGATCTGAACGCTGTCTTCGGGATGTCCTGCTCTCTGACTCTGATCTGATGGTATCCTGACCATAAGTCGATCTTCGAGAATACTGCTGCCCCCTTGAGTTGATCAAACAAGTCATCTATCCTCGGGAGAGGGTATCTGTTCTTGATTGTCACTGAGTTCAAGGTACGATAATCAACACACAATCTGGACGTACCATCCTTCTTTTTCACAAGAAGCATCGGGGCTCCCCAAGGCGATCCACTAGCACGAATGAATCCCTTGGTTCTGAGTTCTTCAATCATCTTGTACAATATCTCTAGCTCTGATGGCGCCATCCTGTAGACTCTCTCTGACACTGGAGCTGTCCCGGGAATCAAGTCGATGGTAAACTCGATCTCTCGCTCTGGCGGCATCCCTGGAAGCTCTTCTGGGAAAATATCTAGAAACTCTTCGACTATCCGAGGTAACTGTACTACTGCCACTGCCATCTGCAACACTGGAGGAGAAGGTTCAACTTCGCCTCGGGAAAAGGAAAACTCTGGCTCGCCTGGAATGCTAAAAATAACTCTGCCAATGTGGCAGTCGATCCTAGCATACTGGTCCCTCAACCAATCCATCCCTAAGACCACATCATAATCGGCCATCGGGAACTCTATTAATCTAGCGGGGAATTCTCTACCGCTAACTACGATCCGACACGAGGAAAACACTCTATCTACTCCCACAAGTCCGTTACCAGTAAGTATATTGAGCCTTACTGATAATGACTCGGGCTCCAGTCCTACCCGTGTCGCAAATCGTGCAGACATAAATGAATGCGAGGCACCATAATCAAATAATACTGAAGCTGGAAAGGTGTTGACGAGAATAGTACCTGCCACCACCTCACCTGGTGCTATTCCTTCTTCTCCCATGGTCAAGGCCAGCACTTGACCATGTCCTCTGGGTGCGGGTCCCCTCTGCTGAAAATTCCTCTGCCTGCTCTGGATCAGGGCTTAGGCTTGGGCATACTGTTGCGGTCTCTGCTGGTGGAACGCCTGGGCCTGCGTCGGCAATGGCCTCGAAAACGGGTACTGCAGCTGCTGCTGCTGCTGGACTGGTGTTGGTCCTATAACTGAAGGACTAGAGAAGGTCGACGAACTCCCCCTGTTCGGGCAGTTCCCAACCCTGTGGTCCGGAGCACCACAAATCAAGCACAAACCCTGTGCTCTGCGACATTCTGATACCACATGTCCTGGCTTCCCGCAGTGTGAACATCCCACTGCGGAAGACTGCTTCTGCTTCTGCTGCTGAGGGTGCGTCGGGGTAGAATGCTGAACCGACGTCACTGAGGTCGCCCGCCTCGGAGCCCCAATGGTCAAAGCCCTGGCTGCCGGGGCTGGTGCTGATGACTGATTCATCTGACCGTGAGATCGCTTTCGACCTCCGGTCCTGTCCACAATCCTCTGAGAGGTATACTCATGCCTCCGGGCTGCCCGTAGTACTGCATCAAAGGTCTGATGCTCAAACTGCTCCACCGCCAATAGAATCTCCAGATGAAGCCCCTGCTGGAACCGCTGGGCTCTATCGAACTCGGTCGCCACCAAGGTGGGAGCAAACCGACTAAGCCTGGAGAACTCGGCCGCATATCCATCGACCGTCCTGCCCATCTGCTTCAGATTGGTGAACCTCGTCTGTAGATCATACCGAGCTACAGCATCAAAATACTTGGTCTGGAATCTCTCCCTGAATACTGCCCATGAAATAGGGGCCACTAATCCATCGGCCTGCGCTGCCCACCAGCTGCGGGCAAGATCTAGTAACTGCAGGCGCACTACGGCCACCTTCTCATTCTCTGGAGTCCTGGCTGCTTCTAGAATCACCTCTGTGTCCTGAAGCCAAGCATCTGCAGCGATCGCATCTTCACTGCCGTCGAAGAAGGGAGGGTTCAAGCGCTTGAAGCTGTTGGCCGCGCTATTACCCTGATGACCTCCTCTGGTCAAGGCATCTGCCACCGCCTGGTGCAAGGCATCTCCGCGACGATCCTGGGAAGCTAATAAGGACCTGATGAGACCCACCAAAGTGCCATCCTCAGGCTCTGCAGGCTGGACGGGCTGAATTGGTGGTTCTCCTTCGGTGGGCACGACTCTGAAGGCTACTCCTGAATGCTGGGCTTGATCTCCAGGTTGCTGCTGGTCTGCGGGAGGTGCTCCGCCTGGCTGATCGGCAGGTCCAGGAACAATGCCGCTGAAGAAGACGATATAGGGAACAATAAGGAAGGACCAGGACAGATCAACGATACAATCATGTGATCAGGTCAAGATTTTCAGGGATCAAGAGGATACGAGTAGAGATCAAGGGCGAGTACTGATTGAGACATCTATTCGATAAACCCTCACATATCTTGATTTACAAGACCTGCATGGGCCACCACTTAAACCATGTCACGCCCCAGAACCAGAATACTGGAGAGCGGGGGCAGACATAGCCAGCTACGTATAATAAAATAGAATCCACGTCACTATACGGTCACGGCTGTCTAGATATATGAGGGTTTAACTACAATCCATCAGTCTCCTATGGTCAAGAACAAGCCTATTGTCTCAATCTCAAGCAATGTAATAACAGTTACAAGATGTCAGAACACCAAATATACAATAGTAAGGCGTCCCATACATTACATATTCGGGTGATCATGAAGCTAGTCGTACAAAATGTCAGGACTAGCAAGAGTTTCAGTCATACATGATCAACCCTAGGATTTGTCAATCATGTTACAGCCCGTAGGCAGACAGTAAATAAAGGTGCAATACGAGCTAACACGTGCTCGCCGGCTAAACGCCTCAAAAGAATAATTTTACAATAAAGTGGGAGGACAAAAAGAAACCCACTCGTTGCCAGGGTTACGCCTGGTGGTCACCATCTGGCTGGATAGTAGGTAGATCCTCTGGTGCTGCTCCGATATCTGGCCACACAAAACTAGCTGGGTCAGACCCCAGAAAGAGCAAGTGCCACAAAGGAGGCTTCACTTAGGAACTAAAACCAGCATATCACAAATAAATAGTTAAGGTAATTAAAAGATACTGATAATAGCTGAGATAACAATAATATATTGAACACGGAGAAACCATTCAAGTAGCCAGACTACAACCCTTAAACCAAACAAGGACCGGGGTTGCAATCCTTCGCCTGAATAGAAACCTGCCTCAATTACTATTGATAAGGTAACAAGACAATAATTGAAGAGAGGACACAGAACTGCTCCGGAAGCCAGGTTACAACCCTTAAACCAAACAAGGATCGGGGTTGTAACCCTTCGCCTGAACAGAACTGGACCCCCGATCTTTATTGCTAAGGCCAGCATAATAATCATGGTATTGAAGTAAAGGTAAAACATGACGAGCATGACAGGGGGTTACAATAAGACAATAAACGAAGAGAGGATACAGAACTGCTCCGGAAGCCAGGTTATAACCCTTAACCAAACAAGGACCGGGGTTGTAACCCTTCGCCTGAACAGAACTGGACCTCCGATCTTTATTATTAAGGCGGGCACAATAAGCAGGACGATATATGATAAGATAACCATGGAACTATTCAGATAGCCAAGTTACAACCCTTAAACCAAACAAGGACCGGAGTTGTAACCCTTCATCTGAACAGAACTTGGTATCCCATCATTTATCGATACAAGAAATCATGTCCTGATACAATCTTGTACAGGATCAGGATAAGACTAAGCTAGAATAAACTTCATCCAATCAATCACGGCCAATCAAGAGTACGGCTTGATACTTTTAACTAACTAGGGTTATCACAAGCCTAGTTACTAGCAAGATACAATGAGATTATCCCAACAGCCACAAGCCCTGCAGACCATCCGGTTATCCAGGTTGAATGTCCGTTATGAAGAATGCAACACGTGACTGTGTGCTGGAAATGTGCCCTACTCGTCGGTAGGCTACAAGTCCACTTAATGCGCCCAGATAACGGGATTGCCTGTAGCTGGGAATCTCTTCATGACTACTGAATCATTCTAGTTAATTAGCCTTAGTCAATTTCAGTAGGTACCCCTGACCGTGGTACTCAGGGATCCCCATCTTAGATCTACAAAAATATAACCATCAAAACCGAAAACTTCCAGTTCTAAAGAGGCTTAGAATCTAGTAAGGAAGAGAATGGAACAATAAAGCATGAGATCCATCATGAAGCAAGTTTGCACTTGCCTAAGCTCTCCCTCTCTCTCCCTCCTGGTGGTTGAAGAAGTAAATGTGGAGAAGAAGAAGAATAATGAAGAGAGAGAATGAAGGAATGGGTTAATAAAGAAGGGTGGTGGTAGGTAGGAGGGTTCACCCCTTTTGGTTCATGATGAACCAAGGCAACCTAAGCCTAGCCGAACCAACCCAAAATAAACCAAGCCAAGCCAAGAGATATGCAATACAAAATAAAATACGTACACGTATTCCAAGATACGTAATACGAACTACAGGCATTACAGCAGGCTAGGCGAAATGGGACATAGATGAGCACGATCACAATGTTTATGTTAAGATTATGTCTAACTGTATCTGCCGCAGGGACACGGTGGTGGACAAGTTCAGGATAGGTTCGGCTCGAGGCTGGACGTAACCACGTAACCACGTACTCGTGCCCCTAATCAGGGTGCGGGTCGTGACAGAAACACCGTGACCTTCATATAGATAGGGCGTAACCACGTACTCGTGCCCCTAATCAGGGTGGACGTAACCACGTACTCGTGCCCCTAATCAGGGTGCGGGTTGTGACAGAAACACCGTGACCTTCATATAGATAGGGCCGGTGGGCTGAGATTAGCGCTGGGTGCAGGCGCAGGGCCTGCCACCCTTATGCATATGTTTAAGTTTACGGTTGGTTGGTTGAGTGAAATGATATGATTTCTTATATAAAGTTCTAACCTTGCAGGCTAGGCGAAATGGGACATAGATGAGCACGATCACAATATTTATGTTAAGATTATGTCTAACTGTATCTGCCGTAGGGACACGGTGGTGGACAAGTTCAGGATAGGTTCGGCTCGAGGCTGGACGTAACCACGTAACCACGTACTCGTGCCCCTAATCAGGGTGCGGGTCGTGACAGAAACACCGTGACCTTCATATAGATAGGGCGTAACCACGTACTCGTGCCCCTAATCAGGGTGGACGTAACCACGTACTCGTGCCCCTAATCAGGGTGCGGGTTGTGACAGAATCATCGTGACCTTCATATAGATAGGGCCGGTGGGCTGAGATTAGCGCTGGGTGCAGGCGCAGGGCCTGCCACCCTTATGCATATGTTTAAGTTTACGGTTGGTTGGTTGAGTGAAATGATATGATTTCTTATGTAAAGTTCTAACCTTGCAGGCTAGGCGAAATGGAACATAGATGAGCACGATCACAATGTTTATGTTAACATTATGTCTAACTGTATCTGCCGCAGGGACACGGTGGTGGACAAGTTCAGGATAGGTTCGGCTCGAGACGGGGCTCGGCTTGGACTTCCAGATGCATGGAGTCCTTAGCGTTCAAGAGGAGCTACCACATTGGCGTTCGAACTTGCGAGATGTTCAGCCGAAGACTACTTGTTGGCTATAAAGAGGCATAATGTATGGAACAATGTACTCCTTTGTGAGCTAGAGAGATTATGAGCGTTGTAGCCAATTGGCATGATGAGTTGGGCTATTCAGAGCATTAATATTAAATCTACATTGGCTTTTCTGTTAATTTAAAATTTACAATATAATTAAAACTAATATTACAAAAATGCTATTTGCTTCCAAAAAATTTGGGTGATACCATCTTCCATTATGTGGCATATGACATGGTTGCTAACATGACAGCTGACATGGCAAAATTTAACAATAAAATTAATATTAAAATGAACATTAATAGTAAATAAATAATTTAATATTAAATTAACATTGATTAATATTAACATTAATATTAACATTAACATTAGCATTAGCATTAACATTAATATTAATATTGACATTAACATTAACATTAAAAAAATTTGGGTAATTAATTTTTGGGGTTAAAATTTGCCATGTCAGCTGTTATGTCATCTGTCATGTCAGATGTCACATAATGGGAGATGGCATCACCCAAATATGTTGGGAGCCCAAACGACTAATTGCTAATATTAATACAGTGGCATTACCGTTATTTCCCAATAGATTCGTGACTTGTTCGGACACACCCCTCCACGAGCGGGTTACATACACCCGCGTAAACGAGGGTTAAATAGCCTTTTCCAAAGAAGAGAACCCATCCGACTAGAGAGAAACAAAGGAAAGAAGAAGAAGAACAGTCACAATGGAGAGGAGCAAGATCAACTGCAGCGGATGGGCCGTCATCCCTACCGAGATTCTCTCGATGATACTGGTACTGTCGGGGATGCCGGCGGACGAGGTAATGTGCAACGTGGCCCCAGTTTGCCGTTCGTGGTGGAAGGCGCTCAACGGTCCCTTAGACTATTGGTCCAACGTCGACTTGGTACAGTGGTGCCGGAGGACCCAGAAAACTGCTGAGATTAGTTTGACCGTAATGAAGCTCGTGGCTCGCAGTGAGGGACATCTAGGGTCCCTCTCCGCGTACAAGCTCGACGAAGCAGCCTTCTCTTTTGCATGTTTAAGGCCAGTGCAAAATTTTATTTGGTCTTATTCTAATACTTTATTTTTTCTATTACAAAATTGTACGTATACTTTTGTTAATTTCTATTGATGTTTTCCCATTTTTATAATACAATGGAAAATTTCTAAGGGTTCTGCACATTCCGAAGTGCGACGTGAGTGATGAAACTTTCGTGAGACACTTGGAGTTTCTTCCTGTGCTGGAAGAACTCGACATTAGC
The DNA here is from genome assembly GCA_029216955.1 of Iris pallida. Classification (NCBI taxonomy): domain Eukaryota; kingdom Viridiplantae; phylum Streptophyta; class Magnoliopsida; order Asparagales; family Iridaceae; genus Iris; species Iris pallida. The sequence goes on from JANAVB010034218.1 coordinate 9,983,457, forward strand.
TACTGCCTCTACATCACGTCGACTGGAATAATTTCCGCCGGAAATTATTGCCGCCGTCTGGTCAAGCTGAGTAGGAACATGCCCCCTCCGGATTTCATGCTCAGGAACATGTTCGTGCTGGACACGAAAAATGAGGCAGAGGAAAAGGCCGTGGCTGATTCGATGCCGCGTCTCGAGCACCTACATATGGGATTCGGCATGTTCAATGGAGACACGCTGCGATCTATCATATGCAACTGCAAGGGTCTTCGCCTGCTCGACATACGTGGGTGCTTCAACGTGATCTTCGACAACGAACTTTGGAAAATTTGTTATTCAATTCAGACATTTAAAAAACCCTTTGATAATGTAATCCCAGTACCAGGAGAACCTGTGTACGAGTGGTATAATGAATTAGATACGATCTATCATTACTGGGGTTAATGGTGAAAACACTAGCATGCATGCATGCATTTCTTTATACTCCCTCCGTCCCAAAAATATAGTCCTATTTCTATTTTCACCAAGATTAAGAAAATCCAATTAATATGTCCAACAAAACAAAATCTCTCCAATATGCCCCTTATAGATGTTTTGAATTTTGCTGTTGTACTTATTGTGATCTCTAATTGGGTTAATGAATGCCATTAAACTTTGGAGACAATATTTTGGCAAATTTTAGTTTGAATTTTGGAGGCAATATAAACTAAAGTGTCTTTTCAGTATCCATCATTAGAGCTCAAGTATATTTTCAAAATACAACTCTTAAATGCATAGAGAATTGTAGAGTTTATCTTGATATAATTGCAGTTTAAATAAGGCTAAATTTGTAAATTACTCCACAAACATCCATTATATAAAAAGAAATGGGCTATAATATGGGACAAACCAAAAAGGAAAGTGAGACTATATTTTTGGGACGGAGGAGTATATATTTTTCACTAGTCTACATACAAGATATTTTTTATGAGTTCGATTCTCCATTTTGAGCAAGTTTTACTTTTGTCAATACTAATTTTTAACATGATTATTTTTTTTATAAATAAAATGGACTGTGATATAATGACGCCGAAGACGGCTCACTTCTGAGATTTCGACATTTTCCAACACAGATTTTACTATTAATACAACATCTCAGTGTAATCATATCCAAGAGATTTCGCCATTTCCCAACACAGATTTTACCTTATTCAAAATGAATTCTCCGTCCTATATGGACCATTCTCCGTCCTACATGTATCATTCTCCGTCCAACTTTCTGCATTCTCCGTCCTAATGTACCATTCGCCGTCCTAAATGTACAATTCTCCGTCCTAAATGTACCATTCTCCGTGTTAGAGGAACGGAGAATGGCCATTAACAGCCAAACAGCCAAACTAATTCATAGCCTTCAAAACCAATTTATATAGATTCAAAACAAAACTAAACAGCCAAACTATTTAAAATTCACAACCCTACACAACAGTCCTAAATGTACCATTCTCCGTCCTATATGGACCATTCTCCGTCCGACATCTATCATTCTCCGTCCAACATCTATCATTCTCCGTCATAATGTACCATTCGCCGTCCTAAATGTACAATTCTCCGTGTTAGAGGAACGGAGAATGACCATTGACAACCAAACAGCCAAACTAATTCATCTTCACGAGCCTTCAAAACCAATTTATATAGATTCAAAACAAAACTAAACAGCCAAACTATTTAAAATTCACAACCCTACAGAACATTCCTAAACGTACCATTCTCCGTACTAAATGTACCATTCGACGTCCTAAATGTACAATTCTCCGTCCTACATCCGTCCTAAATGTACCATTCTCCGTGTTAGAGGAACGGAGAATGGCCATTAACAGTCCCAAAAATTGTTCCATACTAAGTTAAAAGCATATAATAGCACCCAAAAAATGTTAACAATAGAAAAATTCTACAGAACCCAAACACCAGACTCGAACCTAGGCCTTCCATGTAAAAGCCAAACAGCACAACCAACTAAGCCTGGAATAAGACATCAATAATGTCTCTTATAGTCTACTACCAAATGCTTGCTTACAACACTCTTACAACCTTCACCCATTGATGACATGGCCCACATGTCAGCAATGGGTGAAGGTTGTAAGAGTGTTGTAAGCATTTGGTTGTAACTTTAACATTATATCCCAACTTCTAATAAGGAATAGGAAGAGTCGGTTAGGAACGTGTATATATATACATAGGGGTCCCCATTCATCTGAGTAGGTTGTACATTTAACATGGCTCCAAAAAGATCATCTGGTTGGGAACCATTGCCAGAGCCTTCTTCCAGTCGTCGCCGAGCCCCTTCGCATGGAGCACCCTCTGTGCCGCCTCCGGCCCATGACTGGCTGGCAGCGGCTGCGAACTTTCTGACCGCCTGCGGGTTGTCACTGGAGGTCATCGCTCGACCTCTTCATCCGGCGCCAAACTTTGACCTGTTGTCGATCACTCTGGAGGAACGGGATTCTCTGGAGAAGAGGGAAGCGTTTCGCCGCCTGTGCCATAGGGCGGGTGTGCGCACCCTGCAGGACTTTGCGGAGATCCTTCGGGAGGCCAGTGAGGGCTAGACCCTTTTTTTCCGTGTTTTACAGTTTTTTGTCCTCCTCTTGTATACTTCTCTGGAGAATGTTCCGGCGACGAAGTTGGGATTTAATGAAATATAATATTTTGTTAACTCAATTTGGTTTCGGCTACAATCAAACTTTTACAACCTTCTTACAACTTACACCCATTTGCTAACTATAGCATTGCTCTTTATAATTAACAAATCTTTTTACGTCAAATCAATATATCAGCGACGATATCCCCATCAATGACTTGTTACGTCATAGAATTGATTATGCTGCCAGCGTCAATCTTGCCGTCAAATCCATCTTAAATATGATTACAAAGTAAAATAGAGGACAACATTGAGTGTTTCAATTTTTCTCTTTTCAAGTACATAGTCTTCTTATTTTCAAAAATTTAATCAAATATTCATAAAATGGAAATATTGAGTCTTAAACTTCACATTCTTAAATATGTTGTCAAATATTTTTAAATAAATATGTTTCCACCACGTTTTTTCTGCCAAATTTTTCAATAATTTATACGGAACACGTGGATATATACTAGTAATAATAGTAATAAATTTAATTTTGGAAAAGAATTTTTTAAAATTAAGGTCTCAAAATCCCAAAGGTTTATGTAGTGATTTTACATGGATATATACTAGTAATAATAGTAATAAATTTAATTTTGGAAAGTAGTTTTTTAAATTTAATAGTAATAAATTCGACCGTCTTATACTAGTAATAATAGTAATAAATTTAATTTAAGACTCAAAACTATTCTAATTTTTTTCACTTTCCAAGGTCATATAAGACGGTCGAACTTTCCCTCTTCTTCTCTCAAACCCTCTTCCTTCTCCCAAACCCTCTCCCAAACCCTCTTCTAATCAAAATGCCGCCGAAGAAACAACGACCGTCGCCGAAGGGGAAGGATCCACGAAGGGATGCGTTACAGGCCCGAAGGGCAGAACTTGTAAGGGCGACGAAAACCAAGATTATGGTCGCTAGGGCAGCGGCGGAAGCAGCGGCAGCGGCAGCGACGATGAAAGCGGAGGCGGCAGCCAAGCCACGTGCAAAAAAGGCTAAAAACACTCATTGCTCGACAAAGACCAGAAAATCTATCTTCGATACAGAGTCGTCGGAAGACTCAACTTATGAAGATCGAAGGCGTACTCAAGCGAAGGCTAAGGTGGCAACGGATACAGAGTCATCAGCGTACTCTGTGGATTTTGAATCCTCATCAGAAGAGAAAAATGAAGAGGAAGAGCAATCATCAGATAAGTCCCAGGCTGGAGAGGAGGTAAAAAAATTTAAAGACTCTAAAACTAAGAAGATATACATTAAATATTTTAAGAAAAAGACTGTTATGCCTGAAAGATCAATTAAGATGGATGATGTCGAAGACGAAGCTTTCCTGGATATATTGAAATTCTATCAATTGGAGAAACTGAACAAATCCTGTCTTGAGAAAATCTCCCAAACAATAGTAAGAGAATTTTACTCAAATCTTCCGGCTGAAATTAAAAAAAAGAAGAGGATCAACCACTGGTGTTTCTGAGAGGGAAACTGATTAGGGTAAATGCTGCTGTCATCAACGAATTTTATGGATTTGATCCAGTTCCTGAGTTTGATATGAAAGATATTGATAATGTTTCCATGACGGATGCAATTCATGAGATTACAGGTGTTTCAATGGGTGCCAAGACCCCTCAAAATGTATACAAAGATCAATTAAAAACTTTGTATAAATTGTTGCATGCCTACGTATCTCAAACACTCAACCCTACTGGACATGAGTTTTCCATCCATCCCGAGAGAGTAAAATTTCTTTATTATATGGGGAAGAAAAAAGGATGGATATAGGTTCCTACATGTTCAGTAGAATGATGCATCTCGTGGGAAAACTAACTGCAAGGACAGCTCTCCCTTTCGGAGGATTTGTATGCTCGATGGCTAATAAACATTCTGTCCCAAGCTTAGCAGGGGATGTTTATATTAAAAACAAAGGCCCCATGAGAAAACTAACCTTCACTCGAATGTTTGGAAAACGGGCAGCAGCTGCAAGCAAACCATCAACATCTGGAAAACCATCAACTTATGGAATCAAAAATACTAAGGACAGGGTTGATGATCTATACAATTTTGTTGCTGCAAACTTTGAGAATGTCTTCAAAGAGATGAAGACTATATCCGACAACCAGAAATTGATTCTGGATAAGATTAACCAGATAGAGGTTGAATTTGCTGACCAAGAATAAGATTTTCCCTCCCTCGTGAAGAAGGTAAATGGGGCTAGCCCAAAATCTTATGTAAAAATATAGACTGTGCACATTGACACTTTAATGCTAGCCATCACTTTGATACTTCTATTTATGTTTCTGGATGTCATTTCTACCTATAAAGTGAGTCAATACTGACTATAATTTTTCTTCATCCGTCCCTCAAGGTGTAGGTGAAGGATATTTTGAGAAAGAAGAAGTAGGAAAAAAAAAGAAACAAGAAGAAGAAGATGGAGATATCTATGAAGATTCATCTTTTGAGTTTTGAATGTCTCTTATTTCAATGTGGAAGTAATATTTGACTTGTAATATTGTTCTGAATATTTGTTGGTCATGGCGGACAAACTAAATTTTGTGTTTGAAATATTGTAAGACTAAACTTTTCGCTTGTACTCAGTGCATAGTTCATAATTTGTTTTGAAAATGTAATATGGTCTTGAATTTAGAGTAGATCTGATATTTATTTGGATTATTGTATTGTGAATTATGCAGGTTCTATGTTGAATTACTAACGTGGATTGGACAGATTACTGTAACGTGAATTATGCAGTTTATTGGACTTGGAATGAAGTATACTTAATTTGATTATGATTTTTTTGTTGAAGCGTTTATTTGGTTGGCAGTTGGCCTTGATAGATGATATTGATATTTTGGTGTATTCCTTTGATTTACAGATGCCCATCACAGATTTCGTGAGTCCTGGGTGCATTGCTAGGGTTTACAGGTGGCCTCATTACGGATGCATTCCTAGGATCACTGAAACTTTATTTGATTGTAATGTGTTTTGCTTTCTGTAAAAAATTATTACATCGATGCCATCAGTATGAATTCGATGCCAGTGCATGTTCATCCCTTGTTATTGCTGAAGCAAAATTGTAATCATGCATGTTCATCCCTTGTTATTGCGGAAACATAATTGTAATCCTGCATGTTCATCCTTTGTTATTGCCATCAGTACATCGATGCCATCAGTATGAAGTCGATGCCAGTGTAAGGCATAATGTAATGTAAGAAAAATTCTCTTTGATAGTAGGTTAATTATATTCAAACATTCGCAAGAAATTTTGTTCAGCCATACAGTGGAAGCCTGATAAAATGATATTCGGATTATCTTGAAAATGATTTAATATAAAATGAATGTACTATGGTAAATGATATTAAAAATACTGTAAATATTTGGTGAAAAAAATATGAGATACTTGAACATTTCCAGTCCTAAATGTACCATACTTTGTTAAAAGCACAGAGAGTGTCCGTTCTCCGTTTTCAAAGAACAGAGAATGGCCATTCTCCATGTTAAAGTAACGGAGAATGGCCATTCTTCTTGAGCATGGCCATTCTCCGTGTTAAAAACAAAGAGAACAGCCATTCTCCGTCCATTCGCCGTGTAGAAAGCAAAGAGAATGGCCATTCTCCGTCCATTCGCCGTGTTAAAAGCAAAGAGAATGGACATTCTCCGTCCATTCGCCGTGTTAAAAGCAAAGAGAATGGCCATTCTCCGTGTTAAAAGCAAAGAGAATGGCCGTTCACCGTCCAAATAAAATATTCTCTTCGAAAATATTATCATTAGAAAAGTAAAAAAAATTCGTCCGATCAATACAGATTTTTTTAAAAAATATGTGACAAGATGATCCGCCCGACCTCAGAAGCAGATTTTCCTCAGTTCACAACCACCACCGTGACATGTAGCTTTATTAACAAAATATTAAATTATTAGATGAAAAATAAGATTTCTGACAATGGCATGGACAGTAAAATTAGAGCGGCGCCGCTAATACTTCTTGTTCGAAGAGGTTTCGACTATGTCCGACGCGAAGCGAACCGATTCTTCACGGCGCAGCTGGTACTCCTCGTTGTTCTAGGAGGGCTCGACGACGTTCGACGCGATCCGGACCGATTCTTATTTCCATCTTCATCTCTGTTTCTCTTTCCACCACAACCACCAACACCACCACCACGACGGCCTGTAACCAAAAAAAATATAATACAAAATATTAAATTAGATGGACTTTTGAGAGAGTAAATATGAATTAATTTAGGGTGTTCATTGAAAAAATTAAAGTGAAGAATGACCTGCTAAAGCAAGTTACCAACAGGTCAAAAGTCTAAATCAGCATTAAATGATGTTTCTACACTATTATTCAATCCGAACCATTGGATCAACATCCAACGGTCCAGATTTCGGATGTATCGATACATCCATTTCCAGCGGATGTATTGTAGAACGACCCTATATATATATATATATATATATATATATATATATATATATATATATATATATATATATATATATATATAGGAATCATATGATTCCTATATATATATATATATATATATATATATATATATATATATATATATATATATATATATATATATATATATATGATTCCTATATATATATATATATATATATATATATATATATATATATATATATATATATATATATATATATATATATAGGAATCATATATATATATATATATATATATATATATATATATATATATATATATATAGGAATCATATATATATATAGGAATCATATATATATATATATATATATATATATATATATATATATATATATATGATGATTCCTATATATATATATTTTTAGGAATCATCATATATATATATATATATATATATATATATATATATATATATATATATATATATATATATATGATGATTCCTAAAAATATATATATATAGGAATCATCATATATATATATATATATATATATATATATATATATATATATATATATATATATATATATATATATATATATATATATATATATAGGAATCATCATATATATATATATATATATATATATATATATATATATATATATATATATATATATATATATATATATATGATGATTCCTATATATATATATATATATATATATATATATATATATATATATATAATGGATTGGATAGCCCTGCTTGGATACGGCACGATCTGATGATTCCTATATTATATGCATTACTGGTTTAACCCAGACTAATTATAGAAAATCATAGGATTGATTGGCCGCTTGTAAATTGACTTGTTTGTGATATGTTTCTTCTGTTAGTAACTGAGGGATATGGACTATCATGGTGCGTTGTCCAACCCATGTCCTTGTTTGGTTGTTGGGTTGGGCTATTGTGCTGCGATAGGCTATGGACCGAAGTTGCGACCAGAAGCCCTTAACTTGACCATGATTATAGGTGGTGTCTCATCTCGAGTCAATATTGGCACCGTTTGTTCTTGTTTGGTTGTAAGTGTGCCGTATAGACTCGATGATGCTTCGTCACCCTATAACTTGTGCACCAAGCTTTATTATGTATTTATGCTTGGATTTTATCTTTCTCTTTTCTGCTCCTTTGTGGTACTTGCTATTCGGGGTTTGACCCTGCTGGTTTTGTTTGGCCAGATATCATAGCAGCGCCAGAGGATCCAGCCTTCTACCCGAACAATGGTGCATACCAGGAGCATGGACGCCAGGGACCATGAGTGGGTTTCTTCTTCAATGCTCTGGTATCTTTTATTTTGTACTTGGCATTTAGCCATCGACACCTGTTTAGCCGGCTGTTCTGGACATTTAGTTTCTTACATAATTATAATTAAATCAGACTGCAGCTGACTACGGTTATGTGCCTATGACTCTCGGCACTAGCTTATCATTTTGTATAGCTAGGCTCATGAATCATTTTGATGAAACGTCGGGGATGCCTTACTGCTTTGTCTTATATGATCATTATTTACTGATTCTTGTTTTGATTGATTGAGACATAGATGCTCTGTGAGACCATAGGAGACTTAATTGTAGCATGTACCCATTGTCTCTTGACAGCCACGATCGCTGTATGACGTTTGCATACTCATATGGTGTTGCTGGCCTAGTTACCCTCAGTATTTCGGTACTGGGGCGTGACACTATACATTTAATGGTAGACCGGATGATGAACGAAATTAAGACATCATTTGAGATGAGCTTAAATATTGTCAAGCATGAGCATAGAAAGGAAGCCCTCTTTGATGCTTTAATGTGTGTGATATCTCACAAGGCTTTGGCATTACTATTTGAGGAGATTGATGGGTCAAAGATTATCGGGTTTGATCCCGAGGTTTACGAGTGTGCATATCGATATACACTGGGCCTCTCTTATGCACATGAGATTAATGAATATCGTCGTCAATCTATTACTATTTCAGTAGGTGATGTTGATAAACGTTGGAGGCAGTTTTCTATAATGTCTGTGGTGAAGAGTGGCAATGATGTTTTCTCTTTTCCATAAGTGATACTTCTCCATTCAAGGTGGTGCCTCAATAGGAGTGGAGCGGGAGTGCATTGAGCTTAAAATCTCAGAAATTGCATGCCCGGTGACTACTAGAATGTATGAGCCGTCCGTTGTTTCCAATCCTAAGGGCAGACCTCAAACAAGAATGAGTAAAAGCAGAAAACATACATGCCAAGCGAAAATACTGTGGATGGATATACACCGAGTTTGTAGATTGACAGTTTTCAACCTGAGATTCACAGTTACATTTGGTCTATTATTGATTTCCCAGGAGATGGCCATTGCGGATTTTATGTGCTTGCAAGACATGTTGGTTATTCTAACAAAGACGGATGGAGACATGTAAAACAGGAGCTGTAAGAGGAGTTAGAGACTCGTCCTCTATTTTACACCCGCATGCTAAGTGAAGAAACAGTTTGAAGCTTGTTGACAAGTATTCCTTGCACTGATAGTGTTACCGGTGAAGACCACTACATGTCCATCCCGTCTGCCAGATATTTATTTTCTAATAGGTACATGGTAGCTATTGTAGTTATTTCGTCGGGTATTAACAATACATTCTTCAGCTCATCCTGGAGAAGGATCTTCAGCATCGCAATCAGCAGCAGCAACAGAAATTATGGGGCTCCTATCTCCTGGACGTCTCAGCACTTCTGCACATCTGACTTCTCCATAGAAGGTGCAAGCTATTGAGGACACTGCCACGACTTGTATTAATGATCCGGAGCCCATCCCCTCAGATGAACCGGCTCTTGACTTCGACGATGATGACCGGGATCAGGATTATGACTCGCTCTTGGCACGTCCTGCACCTACTCCAGATAAATATAAATTACAAAATCTATACAAAATTATGTATTATGATTTTGTATATTAACTTATTTTGCTTAATTTTTGTAGGCGTCATCGTTGCAGCAAAGCCTGTGGCTCCTCCTCCTCCTCCTCAGGAAACTATTCAAACGGAGTCTGAAGGAGAGAGTTCTTCTTCAAAAGAAGATACTGTCCAAGAAGAATGTTCCCCATCCACGGAGGTACAACAAGAGCCTGAAGTAGAGGCCCAGCAAGAATTGCCTTCTCTTGCTGAAAACAGAGAAAAAGAATTAACTGCAGAAGAGCCAGCAGTAGATGAAGAAATAGTTGCAGAAGAACCAACTGTAACTGAAATCCTCCCAGAAGTTGAAGAGCCTGCAGCCAATGAAGGTGATGAAGATATTGTCAACTCATCAACTGAAGTCGGAGACGTAGTAATAACATCCTCAGTTGTTGCTATTGATCCGGTATAAGTTCTTGAGACGACAATGTCCGAACCTGAATCGTTTACAACAGTCACCATTCCTCTCGTAACAATCACCGCCACCGAAACTCAAGTAGTTTCAGCTCCAGAAATGGCTGGAGGAATAATTCATACACATGCTGAAGACATTGTCTCTGGAGCTCCTATGAATCAATCAGCCATGGTAGCAACATCAACAATGGCTTTAACTCAACTTGCTACCAAGGCAACAACAACATCTGCTCCCAGTCTTCAGAAGAGGGATTTGGTAGACCTTGCTGCCACGCCGAGCTCTAATGCCGAAATGAATCTCTAAGTTGAGATCCATACTGAAACTTTCTACAAAACCTTGGCAGCTTTGATCAAGATGGTCCTGAAGAAGGGCCTTAATTATGAAAGCTTGAAGGCTGCAATTGCTCTCACGATCAGGAATGTTGCTATGTTTAATAACGCTGAGAGAGCCGCAGCTTTGGAGAAGGTAGTGGAAGGACTTGAACAGCCTATTAAAGAATATCTAAGGCTGTCAAGTGAAACTCTTGAAAGTCTCATCCAAACCGAGTATGATGCTTTATCAGCTGACTACATCACTCGGGAGACAATTTTCAATGAATCTCTCCCGGAGTACAGCAGCAAAGTCGCCAAAGAGAAAGCTTTATTGAATATAAATAAACCCCTTCTGGAGATGCATAAAAAAGCCTATGAGACTTCAAATACGAGAATTCATCAGCAAGATGATAGAATTCGTGAAGTTGAGGTGGAGTTGGTTCGCTTAAAGGCAGAAAGAGAGCAGATGATTGCAACTAGAGACCAACATCTGACGCAGAGCTCAATATTGAAAGAGAAGGTTTTTGGTGCTGAAGCTGTCATTAAAACCCTTGATGATGCCAAGGATAAAATGATAGCTACTTTCGTCGAACTCTCCCATCTCTGTACTCCAGAAGCCCGACGATCTATAGCTACTGCTACTGTGTTGAATTCTCGTGAGAAGCGTCTAATAGAGCTGCAAAAACTGCTCGAAGATGTATCTGCTCCGCCTTAGGCATTTTTGCATTTAATACAGAATTTTGTATTCTTTTGTCTTTTTCATTCTGTAATATTTTTAAGAAATGAATGAAATATTTGTTTTATGACCCTATCATTTATTTTGAATTTAAACAATAGGTATGAGATAGAAAACACTTATCAGAGGTAATATGGACATGACAAGTCTTCTAAACTCAATAAATTATATCTATCCAAAGGTAATGTGGACATGATAGATAATGAATCTTGTTTTCTTTTTAGAGTGTACAATACTATCATAGGTAATATGAACGTGACAGATTGTAATTACTCAAAAAAATAGATTAATATCTATTAAGAGGCCATATGGACATGATAGATACGAAAAGAAGTAAACTCAATATCTATTCAGAGGTCATGAGGACATGATAAATAATAAATCTTCTTCTTTTTTAAATCAGCTGGTAAGACAGAAGATCAAAATTCTCTTTTAGGAGAACAAATAATTAGTTTAACCAAACCTTGGTAGCTGGGGAATAAAGAAGAAATTCAGACATAATATTTCTTCAAGAATTTGCCATTAATTGGCATCATAAGAAAATCTCCATTAGGTTTAGACAACCTATAGGCACCATTAGAGAATACTGTCTCGACTACATAAGGACCTTCCCATTTTACTTGGAATTTTCCTTTCCTCTTATGAGTCATCACCATCGGTCTTCGGACAGCTAGAACTAGCTCACCAATTTTAAATACCCTCTTTTTAACTTTACGATTGAAAGCTCGAGATATGCGGGCTTGATATAACTCGATGTGCTGTTGTGCTTGAAGACGCTTCTCGTCTAGACCTTCAAGTTCTTGAAGTCTCAACCGATCATTATTCTCTGTAGTTAGCTCATTAGCAATGGCTATTCTAAGAGATGGAATCTGGATTTCCAGTGGAAGAACAGTCTCACATCCGTAAACTAGTGAGAATGGTGTAAAACCAGTAGGAGTTCGGACTGTCGTTCGGTAAGCCCATAAACATTCTCCAAGTTTCTCATTCCAATCACGTTTATTAGAAGAGATAAATTTTTTGAGAAGTTTAATAATTGTCTTGTTGAAAGCTTCGGCCAAACCATTAGCAGCTGGATTGTAAGCTGTAGAAGCTAAATTCTGGATCCGATTCTGGTCACAGAATCGATAAAACGCCTGACTTGCAAATTATGGTCCATTATCATGAATTATCCTTCGGGGAATCCCAAAACGATAAATGATATGGTGTTTGATAAAGCTAACCACATTAGATGTTTTCATTTCAACAAGGGGAACCGCTTCCGCCCATTTAGAGAAATAATCCGTATGGCCAGGATAAACCGATGTCCTATAATAGAAGGAGGATTAATCGGACCAATAATATCCATGCCCCAAGCTTCGAAGGGCCAAGAAGCTGCTGTGGGATGTAAGAATTCAGAAGGTTGGTAAATAAAATCAGCATGAATCTGACATGCTTTACACCGTCTGGCATAATCTACAACATCTACTATCATGGAAGGCCAATAATACCCCATTCTTCGAATACGGTCCTGTAATTTCGGACTCGGTTGATGAGCACCGTAGACACCATCATGAGCTTCACGAAGTGTTTGCTTAGCTTCACTCTCAGAGAGACAACGCAGCAAAAGTCCATCATAAGAACGACGATATACCATATGCAAAGAAGAATCGTAGTAGAATCGAAATGATCGTCTTTTGATTGATGCAGCTTCTTTTGGATCTTCAGGTAAAATTTTATGAACCACATAACCAATAAATGGACTTCTCCAATCCCTTTGCTGAGAATTTGATTCTGTAGTATAACTTTGTTCGATATACAAATTATTCTTGTCACAGAATAGATCTCTATCCAACAAAGTAATGGTGTTTTGTCTTCTGATTGGAACAGCTAAGTCTGCAGCTAAACTAGCAAGAGTATCAGCTTCCAAATTTTGAGAATGTGGTACGAATTCAATGAAGAATCCTTTGAATGAAAGGACCAATTCGATTATCACTTGATGATAGGGAATAAGGTCAGGATTTCTGACTTCATATGTCCCTCTGACCTGATTAACAATCAGTTGAGAGTCTCCATAAGCTTCCAGGAACTCAATGTCCAATTGTTTTGCTACTTGAGACCAATTAGCAGAGCATTATATTCTACCATATTATTGGAACATGGTTCATTAAGAGAATAAGCACGGTATATGACCATTTTATCAGGAAAGACCAAGACAGTGCCTACTCCGGAGACAATATTGCCTTTAGGTCCAACCCGTGATGCTCCATCAAAGTATAGTTGCTAAATGTCATCCTTCAAAGTCATGTTGCAATCCACGACTTCATCTGGAATGTCCTCATATAGCTTAGAGGTTTCAGGTATAGGGTGAACAGCTAAGAAATCAGCTAATGCTTGACCCTTCACTGACTTTTGAGGTACATAGACCATATCATAAGGAGTAAGCAATATTGTCCAGGTGGCTAACCTGGAGTTAAGAATACTCGGCTTTCTCATCAATACCCGAATAGGTTTTATTCTGGATATGACATGAATAGTTTGTCCTGACACATAATGTCGTGTCTTTTGAATAGCAAAGACCAAGGCCAGACATTCTTTCTCCACAGGAGTATACCTGTGTTCAGCTCCAACCACCATTCGACTAAGATAATAAATTGCATGTTCATGACCCTTATCACTTTTCTGTGCAAGAAGAGCACCAAGAGAATGATCTAAGACTCGAACATATAGCAAAAATGGTCTTCCTACTACTGGAGGTACCAGAACAGGTGGATTTGTAAGGTATTGCTTGATATCATTGAAGGCTTTTTGACATGCTTCATCCCAAACAAATGATACACCTTTTTTTAACAGACGAGAAAAAGGTTGACATCTTCCAAAAAGATTGGATATAAATCTCCTGATATAAGTAATGTGACCTTGGAAGCCACGGAGTTCTTTTAGATTACGTGGAGGACGCATTTCAAGAATTGCTTTAATTTTATCAGGATCAACATGGATACCTTGAGAAGTGATGACAAATCCCAAAAATTTGCCATTGGAAACCCCTAAGAAAGACTTAGTGGGATTCATCTTCAGTTGATGTTGACGCATCAACTCAAATACTGTCTTCAAGTCTTGAATGTGATCATCTTTTAATCGACTTTTGACAGCAATATCATCCACATAACATTCAACTGTTTTCCGTAGATGTTCTTGAAAGATATTGCTCATGGCCCGTTGATACGTAGCACCGGCATTTTTTAGACCAAACGGCATAACCGTATAGCAGTAAACTCCAAGGGGTGTACGAAAAGCGGTATGCTTTTCATCTCCTGGATGCATCTTAATTTGATTGTATCCTGAAAATTCGTCCATGAAAGACATGCGTTCAAAACCACATGTATTGTCTATCATGACATCGGTAATCGGAAGTGGAAATTCATCTTTTGGACAAGCTGCATTAAGATCTCGAAAATCTATGCAAACTCGGACTTTTCCATTTTTCTTCATGATAGGTACAATATTGGCAACCCAGTCTGGGTGTTGTTCTTCACGAACAAAGCCACATGTGATCAGCTTTTTGACTTTTGCTTCAATTGCATCCATCATATCTGGTCGAAAATGCTGCTGCTGTTGTTTTACAGGTTTGGCATTAGGAAGAATATTGAGTTTATTAGTAGCTACTTTAGGATCTAGACCCGGCATATCCTCATAACTCCATGTAAAGATATCAATATATTTTTTAATCAGCTTTATCAACTCTTCTTTTTCATCTTCAGAAAGGTTTTTACTGATGAAATTGGTTTAGACGTAGTTCCGTCTCCAACGTCAATCTGGACAATTTTATCTTCTACAGGTGGCTGTCGCTGTTCAAAACGAAGCTCCCATTGAATGTCCATTTGTTGTGCCCAAGGGTCATTTTCAAATAGCTCAGATTCACCATCAGTTTGAACCATGTTGACTGAAAAGACGCACTCAGATCTAACATACCGGTTTCCTCCAGAATCTGAGGATTGTAAAAAATTGGAAGAAAATTCTTCTTCCATATCTTCTTTATACATGTGGGATGTATCAGATTCAATGAATTTGATTTCTTCAGAATCTGAGGATTGTGAAGAACTGGAAGAAAATTCTTCTTATATATCTTCATTAAACATGTGGGATGGAACGTATCCCAACCCATGACGAGTTTTTTGGTAAAATGGATCACCACATAATGGTAACCGTCTACCTTTGCCTTGATTGAGACCTAGCATAGTTTTCAAATCATATCCCATATTCTGGATAATCTTAAGAGATTGTTGACTATATTTGTCAATTCTGTTTTTTTTTTCCTTTATCTTTCTCTATGAGATCATCTGTCTGAGTAACATGGATATTTCTAGCCAAGCCAAACACAATTTGGCACTTATTTTTCTTATTAGACGGGATCACG
This sequence comes from Iris pallida, assembly GCA_029216955.1. Lineage (NCBI taxonomy): Eukaryota > Viridiplantae > Streptophyta > Magnoliopsida > Asparagales > Iridaceae > Iris > Iris pallida. The sequence goes on from JANAVB010034218.1 coordinate 9,999,316, forward strand.
AAATAAGATTCTTCGTGACGTCTATAAGTTACACAAGCTTGTGATGATGAAGCAACAGGTAGAAGATAAGGAGAATATGTTAGAAACCTTTGAGCATAGGGTCCAACATCGACATAAGAAGGAAAAGAATTTTCCTTATGATTAATATATAAGGTTTTCTCTGTATTTATGTCATTTTTATGTTGATGACTTTGATTATCAGCAGATAAAGTCATTCTTTCAATAAATTTGACAGCCATATACTCCAAAAACAAATCTTCATTAATATGAGAAAGTACAGAATGATCAATATTTACATTATTTACAAACTGACTGCTACGCTTTGGATTGATCATTAACGGACCGTCATCCGTCTTCAGCGTAGACTTGCCAAGGTTAATAATCATTGGTTCTGGATCATTTGTACGAGAAGTACGTCCCTTGACCTTGATCATGAGAGGTTGAACTTGGCTCTTGACTGGAATTCTCACAGATTCCTCAGACGAAGCTCGAGTTCTTCCTTTAACCTTAATCATCAAAGGTTTGTCATTGACAGGTTGGGGTTGGATTCGACCTTTGACTTTAATTTTCAAAGGTTGATCTTCTGGAGGATCTTCTAAGACAGATTGATCTTCTGTAGGTGACCGATCTTCAGCCATATCAGATATTTCTTTCGCATGCTCCTGTTTGTAGAGTATTGAATCAGAGAAATAGGCTTCAACACCCTTAAAAGGATTAATATCTGTGAATTCAATCTTAACAATCCCTTGAGAATCCACATACTTGAAGCATTGGTGGAGAGTTGAAGGCCCAATGTTATGCTCATGTATCCATGGTCTTCCAAGGAGGATGTTGTAAGATACATCTGAGTTGATAACATAAAAGGTCGCCATAGTTCGAAAATCACCTATTTGAATCTTCAGACGAATCTTTCCCAATGGTTTACTCTTTCCAGAGTTAAAACCAACTATTGTTGTACTAGTGTAAATTAAGTCACTAGTAGGAATCCTCAAGGGTCATAGCATACTCTGAAGAATAATGCTAATAGAAGACCCAGGATCAATGTAAATCCTGTCAATTTCAGTAGAGTCAATATACCCTGTGTAACACAGAGGCTTGTCATGTCTATTATGCTTCAACAGTATATCTTCTTGTGTGAAAGTAATGTTAGGAATTGATTCCATCACACTATGATATTGGGGACACGACACCGGTATATTATCAGGACTCTTGAGTTGAGCTAAGCATGAATCTGCTTGTAGCAAGCTTCGCTCAAAGTTTCTCGACTTTCTTTAGAAAGACGAAGCAACTCAAAGATAGAAAGTCTAGCCGGAGTATTAGCTAATTGGGCTAGAATATCAAACTTGTAGGGTTTTATCACTACCCCTTGATTTGAAGCAGATTTCAATAGGACGTCAAAGCGTACTGCTTTCTGTTTTCCTTTCTCAACCACAGATGGTTTAGAAGGTCTTGCCTCAGCAGGAACAGGAGATGGTTGAGCTGGTAGTGTTTCAACAATGTCCTTCACTTCTTTGGAAGTTCTCTCATAATCTTTGTGGTATTCTTTACCAGATCTCGTACCAGCAAAGGTTTCTTCTTCAGACTCAGGAGAATAAAGTACCATATTACAGGTTTTAGTCTTCTTTCCCTTAGTCTTCTTCTTGCGAGGATTTTTATGAGGGACCTCAAATCCCAATCCAACAGTGGATTTTTGACCTTAAATTTATAAAGGAAGACGCATTCCTTTATCATAGTTCAAGCCTTCCGCCTTTTGAAAGTCATAGCCCATCTTTTTCATGAGATGGACTGATTGTTGACTGTACATGTGAGTGGGTAGCGGACTTTCAATAGATGGTTCAACAGAGGAAGGAGGAACAGAGACCTCTGTAGCCACATGAGTAGGGGTATTCGGGACAGGAGGAAAAATCCCTACAGGAGCTTTCTCATAAGTAGCAAAGACTTGTTGTGCCCTATATAAAGGGACACTATTCATTGCTAACCATTGCCGATAAGTGAGTTTAAGTTTGGTAGGATGAGCCAAACTTGGAGGGCATATATTCAAACTCCTCAGCCTATCCTCCAGAGGAATGTCATCCGATATATAATCTAAATCATCATAATCCGGGGTAACAACATGAGAAATCATATTGCAGGTTTTGATTTTTCTACCTTTCTTGGATTTTGAAATTTTACTTTCATTCTCCATTTCAGGTACTAAATCAGGGTGTACCCACATAATTTCACCATTTTTCAATGTGAAAGGCAATAGTCCTTCACTTTGCTCTCTAGCTGGCAGGAGATTCACAATCTTCATTATCGCCTTTGGAATTGGGACGATCCCATCTGGAACTTGCTGTGGAGGAAAACCTCCAAATTGAATAGAAATCATATTAGTTGTGACTGTATGCTCATCATTGGTTAAAGCGATAGCATTAGCATTTATCAACTCTTAGATTTTCTTCTTTAAGACATAGCAAGCCTTGGTAGGATGATTTATGTATCTATGATAGATACAATACTTGGGATTATCAGTCAGATTCACCTCATTAGGTCTTTTTGGCTCTAGAATCTGGAGTTTGCCACTCTTTACAAGACATTGAAATATCCCTGGGATATCATTGTCATCAAAAGAGTACTCTTCTTTTGGTTTGGAAGACTCCGGATGATTTGGCGTCGTTTTGGGTTTTGAAAGATTAACCACTAGGGTTTCCTTCCCTTTTCCATTGCGATTGTCGGAATTATTACCTGAAGAGGCTTTCTTTTTTTTGTCTTCTGAGGCAAAGATTATCCCATGTTCACGAGCCAATCTACCATTGGTCTCGGCTGAAACTGCTGCTATAATAAACAAGGCCCAATCTGTGGATTGAGAGCCTGTAATGACAGCAATGGTTGGTCGCAGATTCATTTTGCATGTATCAATCAATGCTGAATTTGGCATACCATGAGGCATCTTCAAAGTTGCCTGTCGGAAACGTTCAATAAACGTCCGAATATCCTCTTTCTCTTTCTGTTTAATCTCTATTAAGGAGGACATATTCATGTCCATGCCTCCTTCATAGAAATAGGAGAGAAACATTACTTTAAACTCGTCAAAAGACGATATACAATTGTCGGGTAGACTGCGATACCAGTCATATGCTGAACCCGTCAAACACCCAATGAAAACTCGGGTGAGAAGAGCATCATTCTTTTGCAAATGTACAGTCATAATATCAAAATAATTGATATATTGACTTGGAGAAGCCTTTCCATCAAATAACACCATAGATTGTGGCTTGAATTTTGGAGGAAAGGGTACATCATTCCAATGGGGAGGATAAGGTTGTTTGATCCCTAACCTCTAGAGTTGATCTTTGTGCTTAAGAACCTCAAACTGTGCTTTTAGCTCACGTACTGCTTGAATAGCTTCACTAGTTTGGAGAAGCACATTTGATTGGATAGTGGCTGGATGTACCATAACCCCCACCGGAGGTGGTACATCTTCTGGAATGAGAGGATCTGGAGCTGCGGAGTTTTGATTGATAGCAGGCTTTTGACTAAGATTATTCAAAGGTGTATCAACCCCTTGACTATCTTGAGTTTACGCTGCTACCTGTACCGGGGTTACCACTGCCGGCTGAACAGTATGTTGAGTCGTTATTATTTGATGCATATTTTGCATCATGGCAAGCATGTCTTTCAGTGATTGTTCCACTGCTGAGAGACGTTGCTCTGTATTAGAAGTGGACGTCTCTGGTTCTTCTCCGATAACATAAGATTCAACCTCCCTTGAACATACAGAGGGATTGGTGTAGAGGTATGAATCAATGCTATCAGTTTCTGACTCCAAATACGGGGTACCCCTAGCTTTTGAATCTGAAGATTGCAACGATCATTGACTTCTTGATCGGGTATGCTGATATACCCCTTCAAAAGTGTCAAGGAGTCGGTTGAACTATTGTTGGCTTGGAGTTCGGAACGAATTGCGTCTTAGACGTCGTCCTCTATTGATATGAGATGCCATATTGACTGATGCATAGGACAGCTCATGTTCTTGATTATCAACTTGTTGCTGAGGCACATTGTAGCTTAATCGGTCAAAAATTGACCGTTTAAAAGCCGAACAACAACATTTGATTACAATCTGGTGACACTCACAATGATGATTTTCTTTGGAGAGTATCACAGAAGATTTTCTGTTTTTACGCTTTTGTACAAGTAACTCGCATAAATCAGAAGGAGTGGAAGGAGTCGTCTTCTTTATTATATTTGGGACATAGAAACGTTTAGTCCCTTGCGTATAAAGAAGATTACTGGCTGCATTAGCAGAACCAAACTATAAATTTTTACACGCCTAGAGTTCTGTGCGTAAATCCTGAGATTTTTGTGCACAAAAAACTTGTCATGACCCGCTCCCGAATAATCGGACACGAGTCGGACACGCCCAGCCTTCATCATTGGACACGATAAAGTAAGTTGTACCAATCTAGGAAAATCTAACCAGATAATCATGAACAAGTATGAAATCACAGCATCTATAAACGTATCCCAGAAATCAGAGTAAAGTACAAGTCTCATAATTTATTACATTCCAGCAAAATAAAAGATAGAGTCTACTAGTCTCAAAATACAAGGTAAAATTTAAAGTGCTAATGGTAAAGCTCTAGGCTTCTGCAGCCTCTAAGTCAAGAGCAACTCCAGCTAGCTCCCCTGCATCAACTGGCTCTCGGCCATAATAAGTGTCGCACAGGGCCTCCAACTCACCTACAACATATCCTATTCAGGAGCGGAGCAAAGTACAGTTCTAGGTAATGAAACATGAACATGACATGAACAGAGTATAGGAATACAGGAAATGAAATACATGAATGAACAGGAAAGTACAGAAAAATAGTACAGGAAATGAATACAGGAACTATAGTACATGAATGTAAAGTACATGAACATGTAAAGTACAGGAAATATAATGTACAGGAATAAAACTATAATCCTGTAGTACCAGATATGATAAGTGCACAATATCGAAATACATCTAGTCCATGTGACCGGCTGGGGTGAGAACGTGCACAGGAGTACATGAATATGGTACGACTTAGGGCCCGTGTGCACGATGCGAGGACAAAGCTAGGCACATGAATATAGTAACCGGGATTGGTCACATAGCTAGTGTATTTCCCCACCCGATACTAATAAGTACAAGAACAAGAGGACAGGAGTACAGGAGTACATGATATCGTGCCATGACGTATCACAAGAAAGAGTACAAGAATATAAATGCACAAAACCGTAGAAAAGTACTTGCCTGGCTTCGGGAAAGTACTGGTAATCAAGGAAGCTAGATATCCTCCTGGTTTATTGAGTACAAGTTAATTAGGATTAAACTAACTTGTTAATCTAGTTCAAAAATTAGCCTAGCTATATCACAAGTTTAGGGTTATAGAGGAATTAACTAATTTGATATTCATTAACTTGATTAGAAAAATACTACAACTTAACAGGGCTACTAAAACATGATGGAACTTATTTATTACTCTCAGGTTACTATTGGCCTATTAAACTTACCCTAAGTTTATCCTGAAGTAAAGGAGTGCAATGAACATAAGTTATATTAAGTTCTAGGATTTAAAATACAACCTCTACCACTGTCTAACCTTACACAGGAATTAACATGGTCTTATTCCTAGTGTAACAGTACCTATACACTGAATAGAATAAACTAATATGGCACAGGCATTCAGGTTCTAAAACTCAGGTTTTTAAGTTACACTGAAATTCCTCTCTCAGGCTTAACCGAGTTTCATCTCAGGTTAACTGAGATTCCCTACTCATGTTAACTGAGATCCTCTCTCAGGCTTAACTGAGTTTCATCTCAGGTTTATACTGAGAACTAATCTCAGTTTTATACTGATTTCATTCTCAGATGACACTGAGAACTATCTCAGGTTTACACTGATTTGATTCCCAGCTACCAGGATCAGTGAACCCTTCCTGAGCAAAGTGGAGGAATACAAGGGACTAATCATAAATCTGGAAATTGAATGGGGATACGATATAGATTTCCAGGTTCATCAAATTACTAAGATACTGATATATGAAATCTAACCTCACCATGCACCCAATACCTTATCCTGGTTGTAACATTACTTCCAAAATTATGCAAGTAACAGTTAACAAAAATCTTTGAATGCTGAATTTCAACAGTCCTATACCCAGCTATAAGCAATCCCAATCATCAAAATCGAAAGGTAACCAAGTGAAGAAAAATGTAAGGGCAAAGAAAATAATATTGATACTGATTTGTTCATTTAGGCTTGCTCCTACAAGCACCCGACTGACAGAGGTCTTATCTTTCCCTAAACTCATGCTCCCATCTACTGATGGTCAGAAGTAAAATCAGTTGGTTTACAAACGTTTAGTTAAGGGTTTTCTAAAGTCACTCATAAGAATAAAAGTTGCCAACTTAATAATTGATGCTTTAGAGAAACATTTCAAACGAATACACAAACTGTCATAGAAAAACTTACCACTGATACTTGATTTCAGTAAGATATGGGATCTATTTTGTTTAGAAATAATCCAATATCTCCTTTATTGACCAGGTATCAGTGAGATTATTTTCCCTGTGTTTTCAGATGTTTGATCCCAGGTGCATCAAATTAAACTCTAGTATTACTAAATGACATTACCGCTCCTACATCACCTGTGTTCACTGCTCCCCACACTCTCGATACATCAGCCAACCCTACTCTATACTGACATATACCACTGGTTAAAGAAATCAGGGCATTCACTAAGGCCACAGTACTTTACAAAGTGATTCTAGGCTAACTGATACAAGTTTTCCTACAAAATCTAATCTCCAGCTGAGTTTGCTTAGGATTCAAATCTTTAAATGAAAAATGTCCATATAAACTTTGAGATTTTAGTTTGGGGTCAAGAGGACAGTACACTAAGTTTATCAGTTAACCATACTCTTGAATATCTAGTCATGGAATTCCTTCGAGCCTAAATATCATCAATTAACAGCAATGATTTAAGACTCTTGATACACATCATCCACAGCATTCTAAAGAAGAAAGTCAACAAGGAAGATTACCTGATAGTGTCAGATCGGATACCACAAAATAGGGCACGAGTTCACTGTCTGTCCTGATCTCGATTTCTGAAACCCTGAGTCGAGTATTGTAAATCAAAACACAGGAATCCACAATCATGATTCAGCATCTATTCCTGGTTGAGAACTCTCTATAGAAATTCAGAACCAAGAGAAAGGACCGAGAGGTTTGAATGCTCACCTCGGATTGAATCAAACATTTCTAATACAACGAAGATAGGAGTTCAGGAAAATACAAGGATCAGGACACGTTCCATCATTGTTCTAAAGGATTTAAAATAAAACATTAAAATTCACATCAAAAGACAATTTCAAACTCAGCATGATAAATCTGAAATTTATCTCACCAATTCCTGTTCTCGAGTTGATTAACTAAACAGTCAAGGATTTGATGGAAGAGCTAAATCCCGATCTAATCCTCTGATAAAAATGTCATAAATTTCCAAATCAAAACAAGGATCGACAATAATTCATGAATCCAAATTGTTCTCGACAATAGTAGATCTCACCTTGCAATCAGTGGTTGATTCAATCGATTCAATCTCGAGAAGAATTCTGAAACAGAATGCTCGATCGATCACTTCGATGAGGAATCTAAACTAAGAATCAACAATTTAGAACTCGATCGGATCATAAAATTTGAGAACCGATTGAACTACAAATTCCTACCAATTTGAACAACCAGGCTTCCAGCTGATCCTCGTAGTTGAACTTGTTCTCTATGTTATCTGGATCTCCACGATCACTTGCCGTCTTCTTCTTCTTTTTCTTCACCCAACAGCCATGGCCAGGGAGCTTTGCTACTGAGTATCAGGAACTTGTGGAGAAGGAAATGAGTAGGTTATGATAGAAGAAAGGGATCGACTGCTTAAATAGGCGGTTAGAGGAGGGTGGGGGAAGAATTGCCGCGCTCATGAAATTGTCAGAGTTTGTTACTCTGCACATGGTCGATGTGGTATGCCGAGATCAGTAGGAATTTGAAAATTAAATTTGAGCCGGGCTAATAAAAATAACCTAATGTTGTGATATTATTGGGCTGCCTAATGCTAAGCTATTGATTGGGCTCAAACCTCTTGATAGAAGAAAGCCCAATAGTAATTAATCAAAGAAAATAATATAACATTAAGTTTTAAACTGTTCAAAAATATTTTATAAAGAAAATTTGATTAACTAAAACATTGGAAAAATTAATTTTGGAAGGTAGGCTCACAAATCTACCCCTTAAAAAAATTTTGTCCTCGAAATTCAAGGCACTCAATGAACTTTAGAACAAATCCACACAATTTAAAATATAGGCCATTTATTAAATTAGAGAAATTTTAAAACAGAGTACAATGAAATCAATCAAACAAATTGGGATAGCGCTCCCGCATCTCGTCCTCGTGCTCCCATGTGGACTCTCCCGGAGAGTGGTGTCTCCACATGACGCAGACAAGTGAAATAGCCTGATTCTGCAGCTGCGTCTCTCTCCTGTCAAAGATCTCCACTGTCTGCTCCTCGTAGGTCAATCTCGGACCTACCTCTAGCTCGGAGTAGCCCACCACATGGCTCGGGTCTGGAATGTAGCGTCGGAGCTGAGACACATGGAAAACATCGTGTACTCCCTCCAAGCTAGCTGGAAGCGCTAGTCGATATGCCACATCGCCAATCCGCATCGTCACGTCGAAAGGCCCGATGAATCTCGGACTGAGCTTCCCGCCTCTGCCAAATCTGATGACGCCCTAGTCGGCTAGATCTTCAGGAATACTCTATCTCCAACCGCGAATTCAAGTGGCTATCTGCTGCTGTCCGTCCAGTGCTTCTGTCGATCCTGTGCAACTCTGAGACGCTTCCTGATCAGTCTGACTTTCTCAGCTGAGTCTACCACCATCTCTGGCCCAAGCAAAGCTCTCTCACCAACGTCGTCCCAAGATAAGGGTATACGACATCTCCGCCCATATAGCGCCTCGAACGGGGTCATCTCGATGCTAGCCTGATAACTGTTGTTATAGGCAAACTCCACCAGATGTAAATGATCCTCCCACGAACCGCCGAAGTCGAGTGCACAAACCCACAGCATGTCCTCCAATGTCTGAATGGTCATTTCGGACTATCCGTCCGTCTGGAAATAATAGGCGGTGCTGAACTTCAACTGTGATCCCAAGCTCGGCTATAAACTTCTCTAGAAGTGTGATGTGAAACGGATGTCTCTGTCCAAAACAATGCTAACCGGTACTCCATGAATCCGCACAATTTGCCGTATGTAGAGGTCTGCAAGCTTCTCGGTCGACAGCCTCACCTTGAACGGAATGAAATGAGCAGACTTCGTCAGTCTGTCCACGATAACCCAAATAGCATCCTTGCCACTGGGCGTACACGGTAAACCAGAGATGAAGTCTATGGTGATATGCTCCCACTTCCATTCTGGAATAGGTAAAGGCTGGAGTAATCCTGCTGGTCTCTGATGCTCTGCCTTGACTTGCTGGCACACAAGACATCTGACAACAAATCTGGCAACCTCTCTCTTCATCCCATACCACCAAATATATTATCGCAGATCCTTGTACATCTTGGTAGACCCAGGATGAATATAATACTGCGACTGGTGGGCCTCCTGTATCACTTCCTCCCGCAAGTCCTTCGGCACACACAACTGGGTTCCGTGCCTCAGGGATCCATCCTCTGCAATGGTGAAGTCGTCAAGCAATCCTGCCTCTGTTTGAGCTCTAAGACATCAGAGTCCCTCATCAAGAAACTGGGCCTCCTTGATCTTATCTAACAGTCCTGACTGTATCTGCATGTGCATCAGCTGCCCTCCTACTCCTGGTAGAACAATTTCAATCCCAAGGCTCTCAAGATCTTATAGAAGATGTCGCTCCATAGTGAGTAACATAGCAACAGGATATCGACTAAGAGCATCTGCCACCACATTCGCCTTCCCAGGGTGGTACTGCAGATTGATGTCAAAATCTTTCATGAGTTCCAGCCATCTGCGCTGCCTCATATTCAGCTCCTTCTGATTAAAGACTACTTCAGGCTTTTGTGGTCCATAAAGATGTCCACTCTCTCCCCATATAAATAGTGCTTCCATAGTTTCAAGGTAAAAATGACTGTTGCAAGCTCCAAGTCATGTGTGGGATAATTCTTCTCATGAGGCCTCAATTGTCTAGAAGCATAAGCAATGACCCTCTTGTTCTGCTCAAGCACACATCCTAAGACTTTCCCTGAAGCATCGTTGTAGATGACGAATCCTCCCGATCCTGATGGCAAAGCTAGAACTGGTGCTGTCGTGAGCCTTCTCTTCAATTCTTCAAATGCTGACTGGCAGGCGTCGCTCCAGATAAACTCCTCTTCCTTTCGCGTAAGCTTGGTCATAGGCTCTACGATATTGGCAAAATCTTTCACAAACTTTCTGTAGTATCCTGCTAGACCCAGGAAACTACGAATCTCAGCTACTGACTTGGGAGGTGCCCATGCTTCCACTGTTTCAATCTTCTTGGGATCCACAGAAATCCACTCTCCAGTCACCACATGCCTTAGAAACTCCACTCCATCCAAGAAAAACTCATATTTTGAGAGTTTTCCGTACAGCTTCTCCTTCCGCAAAATCTCCAATACTATCCGCAGATGCTCCATATGCTCCTCCTCGATCTTGAATATATCAAAATGTCATGAATGAAGACTACGACAAACTTGTCCAGATACTTGTGAAAAACCTTATTCATCAAGTTCATAAATACTGCTGGGACATTGGTGAGTCCGAACGGCATCACCAGGAACTCATACTGGCCGTATCGGGTGTTGAAAGCTGTCTTCGGAATATCCTGCTCCCGCACCTTCATCTGGTGATATCTCGACCGAAGGTCAATCTTGGAAAACACCTTCACTCTACTAAGCTGGTCAAACAGCTCATCAATCCGCTGCAACGGGTATCTATTCTTGATGGTGATGTTGTTGAGTGCACGGTAATCGATGAACATCCTCACCGTCCTATCCTTTTTGGGCACGAAGAGTACCGGTGCTCCCCAGAGTGAAGCACTGGACCGAATAAAACCCTTGCCCTCCAACTCATCAATCTGATCCTTCAACTCTGCAGCTTCCTTCGGGTTGATCTTGTAGCAATGCTGGGACTTCGACGATGATCCGGGCAATTGGTCGATGTTGAACTCCACATCTCGATCTGGCGGCAATCCTGGCAACTCCTCGGGGAAGACGTCGAGATACTCTGCAATCAGTGGGTGTGGCAACTCCTGGTCTTCTGCAATTGCTTCGAAGTAAACTTCTTCTGGCCTCTCTGCAACTCGTCTGCTGATTTCGAACGGTGGAACTCCTGGCGGACTGAAGATCACCTTCCCTTCATGGCAGTCTATTACGGCAAACTGCTTGCTTATCCAGTCGATGCCGAGGACTATATCAAATCCGGGCAATGGCATCACTAGAAGTCGAGCCCTAATTTCCCTCCTAGCAATAGTGATAGGGCAGTCCACCATCTCACTCACTGGTACTACCCCTCCTCCTATCATAATCCGACAGTTCCTCCTAGTGGGCTTGGGTGTGAAGCTGTGTCTATATAGAAACTCATATGATACGAAGCTATATGTGGCTCCAGAATTAAACAATGCAATGGTAGGGAATAAATGTAAAAGTATAGAACCTGTGATCATATCTAGTACTGCCTCGTCCTCCTCAACTGCAGCCATGACGTAAGCACGTCCCTGCTGTGGTAGTCCTCTCTGCTGCTGGTGCTGTACAAAATACTGCTGCTGAGTAGGTAAAGTCGGAACCCTCTGTGGTGCAGCTGGTAGTGCTCTGGGTGGTACAGTTGGTGGTCCTCCAACTCCTCTAGGTCCCCCTGTCAGTCGAGCTGCAGCCTGTGGGCAGTCCCTCATCTGGTGTGCGTCTGATTTGCAGAATAAGCAGAGTCCGAGCCTCTTGCGGCACTCGTCGAAGCGGTATCCCGGCCGGTAACAGAATGTGCAAGTAATTGCCTACTGATGTCTCTGATGCTGATGTACAGGAGCTCTGGCTGGGCGGTGATGCTGCTGTGCCGGCTGCTGTGGCCTCTCCTGAATCTGAGTCTGAACCCTCTTTACTGGTGCCTGGAAACTGCTACTGCCTACGTCTCGATCCCTCTTCAGCTTCGGATCTGCCTCCTTCTTTACAGCCTGAGCAATCTTGAGGATGCTCCCAAAGGTCGTCGCCTGACTAATCGCCACCGTGTGTCACAGCTCCCTGGTGAGAGCCTTCTTGAATCTCCAAGCTCTGTCCTCCGACGCTCTGACTAGGTTCTCCACGAATCTGCTGAGTCTAATAAACTCTGAAGTGTACTGCACAACCGTCATCGTCCCCTGCTGCAGCGTCTCGAACTGCATCCTCAGCTCATCCCGCTCCACCTCTGGAAAAAAACTTTTCCTTGAACAGAGTTTTGAAATCTGTCCAAGACACCTGGGGCTCCGCCAACTGGAGCTCCTTCCGATACCAAGCTCTGGCCAAGTCGAAGAGTCGCATGCTAGCCACCTCCACCTTCAGATTATCCGAGATCTGTGCCATCTTCAAGGTCCTCTCCGCATTCTCCAGCCATTCATCCGCATAGATGATCCCCTCGTTGCCCCAGAAGTCCATCGGGCAGAGGTTCTGGTACTCCATGGCCGTTCCTGGTCTCGGTGCTGCTGGTGCTACACGTGCTGCTGGAGCTGGTGCTGCCAGCTCTCTGGTCCTGAGTGCGTCGACGATGGTCGCTCTGAACTGTGCGGCCTGCTGACTCTGAGCCTCTCTGAACTGCGCAGCCTGGTGATTCTGGGCCTCCATAAACTGCTGGAACATCGCCATCACCTGAGCACCGTCAAACATCATCGTCGAAGGTAGCGGCAGAAAGATCGGAGGCGGTAGTGGAAGCTGATCTGCTGGAACGTCTGGTGCGGCCTACTGATCCGAACTGCCTGCGACTCCGGGCTGATCCGCGGTCTTCCTCGCAGTGACCATCCTGTAATAGAAGAAACTTCGTAATTGATAAAAAACCTAACCTACCAGAAAATGTAAATATTTATATAATAACCATATGTACCCGAGTACCCGATTTCCTATGCTGTGATTCAAGTTTCCCTAGTGTAATTCAAGTCCCCCAATAGTACTCTAATACCTAGGTACTATTAGGATAGACCTGCATGGGCCACCACTAAAAACATGTCACGACCCGCTCCCGAATAATCGGACACGAGTCGGACACGCCCAGCCTTCATCGTTGGACACGATGAAGTAAGTTGTACCAATCTAGGGAAATCTAACCAGATAATCATGAACAAGTATGAAATCACAGCATCTATAAACGTATTCCAGAAATTAGAGTAAAGTACAAGTCTCAGAATTTATTACATTCCAGCCAAATGAAAGATAGAGTCTACTAGTCTCAAAATACAAGGTAAAATGTAAAGTGCTAATGGTAAAGCTCTAGGCTTCTGCAGCCTCTAAGTCAAGAGAAACTCCAACTAGCTCCCCTGTATTAACTGGCTCTCGGCCATAATAAGTGTCGCACAGGGCCTCCAACTCACCTGCAACATATCCTATTCAGGAGCGGAGCAAAGTATAGTTTAAGGTAATGAAACATGAACATGACATGAACAGAGTACAGGAATACAGGAATGAATAGGAAAGTACAGGAAATAAATACAGAAACTATAGTACATGAATGTAAAGTACAGGAACATGTAAAGTACAGAAAAATGTAATTTACAGGAATGAAACTATAATCCTGTAGTACCAGATATGATAAGTGCACAATATCGAAATACATCTAGTCCATGTGACCGGCTGGGGTGAGAACATGCACAGGAGTACATAAATATGGTACAACTTAGGGCCCGCGTGCATGATGCGAGGCCTAAGCTAGGCACATGAATATAGTAACCGTGATTGGTCACATGGCTAGTATATTTCCCCATCCGATACTAATAAGTACAAGAACAAGAGTACAGGAGTACAGGAGTACATGATATCGTGCCATGACGTGTCACAAGAAAGAGTACAAGAATGTAAAAGCACAAAACCATAGAAAAGTACTTGCCTGGCTTCGGGAAAGTACTGGTAATCAAGGAAGCTGGATATCCTCCTGGTTTATTGAGTACAAGTTAATTAGGATTAAACTAACTTGTTAATCTAGTTCAAAAATTAGCCAAGCTATATCACAAGTTTAGGGTTATAGAGGAATTAACTAATTTGATATTCACTAACTTGATTAGAAAAATACTACAACTTAACAGGGCTACTAAAACATGATGGAACTTATTTATTACTCTCAGGTTACTATTGGCCTATTAAACTTACCCTAAGTTTATCCTGAAGTAAAGGAGTGCAATGAACATAAGTTATATTAAGTTCTAGGATTTAAATACAACCTCTACCACTGTCTAACCTTACACAGGAATTAACATGGTCTTATTCCTAGTGTAACAGTACCTATACACTGAATAGAATAAACTAATATGGCACAGGCATTCAGGTTCTAAAACTCAGGTTTTCAAGTTACACTGAAATTCCTTCTCTCAGGCTTAACCGAGTTTCATCTCAGGTTAACTGATATTCCCTACTCATGTTAACTGAGCCTCTCTCAGGCTTAATTGAGTTTCACCTCAGGTTTATACTGAGAACTAATCTCAGTTTTACACTGATTTCATTCTCAGATGACACTGAAACTATCTCAGGTTTACACTGATTTGATTCCCAGCTACCAGGATCAGTGAACCCTTCCTGAGCAAAGTGGAGGAATACAAGGGACTAATCATAAATCTGGAAATTGAATGGGGATACGATATAGATTTCCAGGTTCATCAAATTACTAAGATACTGATATATGAAATCTAACCTCACCATGCACCCAATACCTTATCCTGGTTGTAACATTACTTCCAAAATTATGCAAGTAACAGTTAACAAAAATCTTTGAAGGCTGAATTTCAACAGTCCTATACCCAGCTATAAGCAATCCCAATCATCAAAATCGAAAGGTAACCAAGTGAAGAAAAATGTAAGGGCAAAGATAATAATACTGATACTGATTTGTTCATTTAGGCTTGCTCCTACAAGCACCCGACTGACAGAGGTCTTATCTTTCCCTAAACTCATGCTCCCATCTGCTGATGGTCAGAAGTAAAATCAGTTGGTTTACAAACGTTTAGTTAAGGGTTTTCTAAAGTCACTCATAAGAATAAAAGTTGCCAACTTAATAATTGATGCTTTAGAGAAATATTTCAAATGAATACACAAACTGTCATAGAAAAATTTACCACTGATACTTGATTTCAGTAAGATATGGGATCTATTTTATTTAGAAATAATCCAATATCTCCTTTATTGACCAGGTATCAGTGAGATTGTTTTCCCTGTGTTTTCAGATGTTGATCCCAGGTGCATCAAATTTAACAAGTATTACTAAATGACATTACCTCTCCTACATCACCTGTGTTCACTGCTCCCCACACTCTTTGATACATCAGCCAACCCTACTCTCTACTGACATATACCACTGGTTAAAGAAATCAGGGCATTCACTAAGGCCACAGTACTTTACAAGGTAATTCTAGGCTAACTGATACAAGTTTTCCTACAAAATCTAATCTCCAGCTGAGTTTGCTTAGGATTCAAATCTTTAAATCAAAAATGTCCATATAAACTTTGAGATTTTAGTTTGGGGTCAAGAGGACAGTACACTAAGTTTATCAGTTAACTATACTCTTGAATATCTAGTCATGGAATTCCTTCGAGCCTAAATATCATCAATTAACACAATGATTTAAGACTCTTGATACACATCATCCACAGCATTCTAAAGAAGAAACTCAACAAGGAAGATTATCTGATAGTGTCAGATCGGATACCACAAAACAGGGTACGAGTTACTGTCTGTCCTGATCTCGATTTCTGAAACCCTGAGTCGAGTATTGCAAATAAAACACAGGAATCCAAAATCATGATTCAGCATCTATTCCTGGTTGAGAACTCTCTATAGAAATTCAGAACCAAGAGAAAGGACCGAGAGGTTTGAATGCTCACCTCAGATTGAATCAAACATTTCTGATACAACGAAGATAGGATTTCAGAAAAATGCAAGGATCAGGACACGTTCCATCATTGTTCTAAAGGATTTAAAATAGAACATTAAAATTCACATCAAAAGACAATTTCAAACTCAGCATGATAAATCTGAAATTTATCTCACCAATTCCTGATCTCGAATTGATTAACTAAACAGTCAAGGATTTGATGGAAGAGCTAAATCCCGATCTACTCCTCTGATACAAACATCATAAATTTCCAAATCAAAACAAGGATCGACAAGAATTCATGAATCCAAATTGTTCTCGACAATAGTAGATCTCACCTTACAATCAGTGGTTGATTCAATCGATTTAATCTCGAGAAGAATTCTGAAACAGAATGCTCGATCGATCACTTCGATGAGGAATCTAAACTAAGAATCAACAATTTAGAACTCGATCGGATCATAAAATTTGAGAACCGATTGAACTACAAATTCCTACCAATTTGAACAACCAGGCTTCCAGCTGATCCTCGCAGTTGAACTTGTTCTCTATGTTGTCTGGATCTCCACGATCACTTGCTTCTTCTTCTCTTCTTCTTCTTCTTCTTCTTCTTCTTCTTCTTCTTCACCCAACAGCTATGGCCAGGGAGCTTTGCTACTGAGTATCAGGAACTTGTGGAGAAAGAAATGAGTAGGTTATGATAGAAGGAAGGGATCGACTGCTTAAATAGGCGGTTAGAGGAGGATGGGGGAAGAATTGGCGCACTCACGAAATTGTTAGAGTTTGTTACTCTGCACATGGTCGATGTAGTATGCCGAGATCAGTAGGAATTTGAAAATTGAATTTGAGCAGGGCTGATAAAAATACCTAATATGTGCTATTATTGGGCTGCCTAATGCTAAGCTATTGATTGGCCTCAAACCTCATGATAGAAGAAAGCCCAATAGTAATTAATCAAAGAAAATAATATAACATTAAGTTTTAAACTGTTCAAAAATATTTTATAAAGAAAATTTGATTAACTTGGAAAAATTCATTCTGGAAGGTAGGCTCACAAAACTCCATCAGCATTACGCATAATTTGAAGGTTTGGTACTTTGCGTAAAGCAGTATAAGAAGGTTGTTAGTGAAAAACTGAAGTTTTAACACAATAAAATTCTTGTTTTTACGCTGCATGCGTGTAGGCAAATTCACTTTAGATACAAATGCATCATTGTGAACTTTATCTACCATGTCACCGACAGGAGATTTACCCTTACGCGTAGAGCACAAAACATGAACATCTGCCACGTCATAGACGGAAGATTTACCCTTACGCGTAGAGCGCAAGACTTGAGTGTCTACCACGTCACAGATAGGAGACTAATTTTTACGCACAGAGCGTAAGACTTGGGTGTCTGCCACGTCACAGACGGGAGACTAATTTTTATGCCCATGGCGCAACACTGAAGTAGAGACTGCCTCGTCACAGACGGGATCCCCAACAACATGAGTGGGAAGAATTCCCTTGCCTTCAGACAGTAGGGAGATCAGAGGATGTTTTGGACTTAGAATCCAAAATTTTCGTACCTTCCGCAATTTTTAAACATTGGAGCAGTGATTACCCCCAGTTCGGAGCATTTCTTCGTAAGCAGTCTGGTCTACGAAACAAGAGATTCTGGGTTGATCCCCAGCAGAGTCGCCATTTTGTTTCACTTAACAAAATGCCTAAAATTGGCTTTTGAAAGAAAATGTGAACAAGTACAAAAGTACAAATTATTTTGGAAAGTATTGCTATAGAAGTCTGATCTGAGAACGATCACTTTGTTCCTTGGACCATACGATGATGATGAAGAGAACTGCTTAAGGAAGATGAACAATCGAAAGAACTAAGTCACCAGAAAGGTATCGACAAACGGCACTGATGGCACAGTCGAATGCTTTCCTGCTTTGCTTTACCCTGTTCTTGAGAAAAAGTTGAAGAAATGCTTCTGGAAAAAATACTATGAAAGTATGAGTTTTCTCAATCTCCTTCTCTATCTCCTCTTGATGTCCTCTTGTGTTAAAAATAAGTCTATTTATAAACTAGACCCTATGTGCGTAAAAAGCAACATAATTCGGTCTCTACACAAGTAACTGTTACCCAAGATGAAAATCAACCTCTACGCGTGATGACACGTGTCCCATGTAGAGTTTTAGTCTCTACGCATGGTGACACGTGTCCCACAACTTCAGCAATATGGGGAGAGCACGTACACACGTTTCTCGATAAGTGTGGCATGAAAGCCACGTATGCAGACCACGTTCTCACATAGCCAGAAAAGTTTGGGCGAAAAAATAACCCAAAACAAACTTCCTGCGTAAAGTAGCAGACTGGGCATAAAATAACCCAAAATAGACTTCCTGCGTAAAGTGGCTGAAAAGTAGCCTTGAGCGTATAATTAGCTCAAATAAACTCTACGCACACAAAAGCCTTGAGCGTAAAAGCTCGAATAACTTTCATGCGTAAAAGAAGCAGTCTCTTGAGCGTAAAGTAGCCCATCTGCACGGTAAACGACAAGTGTTGTTGGGTTTTGTAAAAAAATCTTCTCGGCTTCTGTGCAATTTGCTGTCAGAAAATCATTCTGTCAGAACAGTATCACGCATTAAATGCGATGTGGACAGCCTGTCTCCCGCGTAAAGGTTTGAAGATGGCTCTCGCGTAAAGTAGTTCGCGTAGAGTTTACTCTTTGATCTCTGTGTAAAGTTTGAATCTAACTTAGTTTGACTTGCGTAAAGCTCTCAACTTCTTTGACTTGGTATAAAGTTTATTTTATGCTTCTACAGGCACGTCGTCATCGGAAGAAGACAAAGGACTAGAAGGAGCTGCTTCCTTCGACCGAGATGGGGGAGCCGGTGTCTTCGTCTGAGACCGGCCAGTCTGTCGTTCCCCGCTCCTCGCGGCCCACTATAATTGCTGACTCTGTCTTGAACTGAGTATTTGGGGAAACCATTGCCGGTATCGATTGATCACGGATGAAACGCAATGAACCTTTCCAATTGATGGATTGGCTTCTATGGAAATGAATCCAAGTGTTTTGTTGGATGTTTTCTTCGCTGCTTGGTTTTGATGAATGTGTTTTCGTGTTAGTTTTTGATGATTGGTTTTCATTGTTCGCTTTCATCGTATTTGCATTCATTCTGAATCTTGAGAGAAAGAGACCGAAGTATGCTAATCAACTGTTGGTGCCAATGTAGGATGCGTGAACTGTTCGTGAAGACGCATGAAGTCCCTCCTTCTCTCAACTAAGATTCATCTCGGTGAGTTGCTCTAACCGGGCTTGCATTTATTTGTACGCCCTAATAAAAATGATCTCTAGTCCACTCTGTTGTCTCGTTCCTGTGATCAACGATACCTCAATAACAAAAGATAAGAGTAGATAAATAAATGAATCATATATAAATTGTAACTGTCGCTTGCTTGCTTCAATATGAACTGTATGCTCTTAGAATTGCCTAAAAGAGATAGCTCGGTATAGAAATCACGGCTTGACCGTGCAAGAAGAAGAAAGAATGGAAATGTTTACATGTTGCCTAGACTTATGCATAGTAGTATTATTTGATAGCTGCATTCGTATTGGTCTAGACAACTTGTGCACAAGGTGGTAATCTCTCGATCGATTCTGGGGGCACCTGGAGTCGATCGACCTAGGAGAGAACAGACACTGGGGCTAGAAGTCCCCGCAATAAGAGGGGGTGTCAGTTTATTAGTAGTTGGGCTAGAATGTTCCAATTGCTAGTAATGGGAATACCCATGGACCACAATAGTTAGGTTCATACATATAGACATAGTTTTACTGCAAACCTAACATGTAGGGACGAGAAATGAGAATGCTTATATATATGCAAATTGTGCTAACCTTTTTGTGCAGGGATGACTGTCGGCGATGGTATGTTGGTTATGAATATTCTGCTGTCATATTTCTTATGAATTGTTAAAAGAACCTAGACAAGTAGAAAGAGCACTAGTAAATATGTAGCTTCACATGTTGAATTAGTGCAGATATTGTGAGTTTCGGCGAAGAGCCGCTCGCCAGTACATAATATGTGCTGACCCACATTGTGGGCATCTTTTTCAGAAAGCAAAGGAGACAGGGGGATTCCAAGTGAGGCACTAAAGCTCGTCTAGCCCAGTAGAGCTGTGGACTGCCTCGAAGCTTCATTTTCTTTTCCAGTCAAGTTGCAAGTTTCTTTTCCTTTGAAGGTGTCCTTCCATTTTCAGCATGTAATAAAGGGATATGATGTATGGGCATTGGGATTATTTTCAAAAAAAAAGTTTTAAAGAGAATCATGTAGCCAAGATAAGGCAATCTGAGTTTGCAAAGCTTTGTACTTGTATTCCTATCAAGTTTATCAATAAATAAATTATTTCTATTTCAAATTCTGTGTCCAATATTTGGTTTTCTGCAATGAACGGTGCATGCGTGTGTGTTTTGCTTGACTAGTTGTGTTGTGCAGGTACATGGCCTTGTGCAAGCACAACTTAGGCTTGCACGGCATCACGCCTTAGCGAGGACGAACGATCCCGCAGGGATCCAGGAAGACAGACGACCCTAGCGGGATCGGGGCGTGACAGTCGGTGCAACAACTTTTCTTTCTGGAAGGGGTTCGACAATTCTTATTGGTCTCTCAAGAGGACGGGCGCATTGCGTTCCTTGCGCGCCGACACAGTGGATCATTTTTTTGGCGGCGGCCGCATGACTGAAAAATAAAATAAGGGACTGTCAGAAAATAATATCAAAGAAAATAGTCAGGACTGCAGGACAACGTTCAGTCCTAAACACAATAGAGGACTGCAGGACTGCATGCAGTCCAAATTTACTTCAGGACTGCAGGACTGCATATAGTCATGCTTTACTTTATGACTGTCAGTCTGTCTGCAGTCATGTCATCTTCGTGCGTGATTGTAGGCCAGAACGGCCAAACCGGTCTGTTGGTGTTCTAGGGTTTAGAAAAAAAAAGGATTTGTCGTGTTCGAAAAATTCCTACATGAACCGTAAATGTGTTCTAACCTATTTTATCAAACTATTTAGAGAATTATCAAAGTTTCAATAATTTTGAAATGAAAATATACCAAAAATATGTCAAAACATACCTAGATTGCGATGAAGGTTTGGGCTTGGGTGCCATTGATTGGAATTGAAGGAATGGAGAAGGAATTTATGGTTAGAAATTTGGGGAGTGGAGTTATAGAGAAAAGAAAAAATGGTTTAGGATTTGAGAATATAGAAGAGAGAAAGAAAATGATAAAATGAAGTGTTAGAAAGGGTTTTTTTTTGGGGGGGGAGGCTAGCCCCAAGTAAAATTGGGCTGTCCCCAGTAAAAGTTTCACTAAACTTTGTATTGTCTTCTCAATACTTTTCCAAGACTTTTCAAACTCACTGTCTTTTGCGAATATAATCTTGCCACCTATAGAAGATATTGTCTTGTGTCTCATGCCACCTAAGAATCATAACCCAAAACAAGACAATAGGATTGGAGATGCTCAGGAGGGATGCCTTGGAGGAACAAATATCATTATTCATTACTTTATCTTTGATTATTCATTAATTTTATTTTTTCTCTAAAGAATTGTTTGGATTGTGTAACTAGTAAGATGTGTAAATTAAAAATGAAAATGTAAGTTTTTAAGTTTATACTAGTTATTGTCTACTATAACTAGTTTCAATGTTTGTTCAAATGATATTTTGTAAGTTGGAAGTGGTCAAACTTATACTTTCGATGTTTTGATGTTAATATAAAGAGACGAGAAAGTTAAAAATGAATTATACTAATATAACATGAACTAATTAACTTTTGTAGATAAATTAATAATTATTTTTGATACTAATTTTATTTATTTTTCTTTGATTTAAATACTATCAATTAATATTACTAATTATTTAATATGTTTTATTTTAAAGCATGTATAATTCACATTGAAGCAGAGTATTTTTCACACAAAAAAACCCTTTAATTAATCAACTCAAATAAATATCACTACACTTATTCACTAGTCTCTATATAAATCTTCACTAAATGTCAGACTTTATTAAACTTTAATTAATAACCTTAAATAACTACCACAACTGGTTATAAATATTATTCATCCAATTTTTAATGGGAGACGAGAGAACACCTTCTCTCGCTCTCATTTCTCTTCGTCTCTCTCCTCTAAGGCCTGGTTTGTTTCAGGATTTAAGGAACCAAGAAAAGAAAATTGTTCCTTTCTTTGTTTGGTAGCCACAAACTTGGAAATCAATTTTCTGATAATGGAAAAAATTGGTGGTAATATGGTTCCACTCATGACCCATGGGATTGATTTTCCCTCCTCCTTTCCCAACATTTATTAAAAAGTTATGACAAAAGTAACCATGTGTCATTGCTTATTTTACCATTAATGTTATTTTTTTAATATTTTTTATTTTAAAAGGTAAGGATATTATTGGAACATTGTTGTATTTTGCTTTCCTTTCCTAGGTAGTTTCCTTGTTTTTCCAAACAACGGAAAGGAAATATGACAGGAATCATACTTTTCCATTCCTATGAAAAATACAAGGAAATTCATTTCCTTTCCGTGAACCAAACGAGGCCTAAGTTCTTGCTCCTATTTATTTCACCTTTTTCGACGGGAGCTTCGAGTATGGACTCTTTTATGACCTAAGCTTTCTTTTTCAACGGGACTCTAATCCTAGTCTCCATTTGAGAGTGATTCCTCCTTCGTAGGAGCTTCGACTTCCGAACTTGTCTCATCGTAAGGGGTTGTTTGGATATAGCATCTAGATCGCAAGTGAGAACTTTTTGCTGCAACTGCGACAGCTACTTCGAGTTTCACCGTTTGGTTCGTGGTTGCAACTGTAGTAAAAGTGAAAAATCTCAATTGATGTACTGTACTTATCCCCCTCATTTTTTACATAGCACCTGCAACCAAAAAGAAGGGGAAGTGCACTGCAAGTGGTGGGGAGTGGTTTGCCCTTTGGTGGGTCGCAGCGAACGATACGGAGGCCGGCATGGCTGGAGCTGCTTATGGCCGACGTCTCCTACCAGCACATGACCTTGCCAGAAGTCTCGAGATGGACCGGATCTGAGCAGCGGTAGTCGACCCCGCTGGATCTGAGCCCTCTCATCGACGACCTCGACGTACCGGCGAGCTTACTTGTCCGTAGCCCAGGGTTGGCCCCACCGCAGTCGCGCTCGTTGGTGAGACGGTGGCCCTCGGCCGATGATCTTGCTGAGGAGGACTAGGAGAGATAGTGGTGGAGAAGGCGGTGGAGAGAGGAGACGGTGGTGGAGGAGGCGATCGAGAGAGGAGTTCGTTGGGGGAAGATGATGAGTATATAATAGAGAGAGAATATGGGATATATGTTTAATTGTCTATTAAAAATGTTTAATTTGCTTAATTTATTTAGTTTAATTTGTTTAATTACGGGAATTTAGTTTTTTAATTTAATATTCAATATATTTTATAACTTTAACAACTATTCAAATAACCGAACTCATTTTTTCCACTTTTAACAACCATCTAAACAAGAAACTCATTTTTCTTCCACTAGCACGAGACAAAAAATACTCTATCTAAACACATTTTGAAAAATGCCACTTGCTATAAGACCATCTCCAATGGTGATTTCTAAAACTGAGTTCTTATCCTACTTTGCATTATACTTAAGGAGATTCTTATCCTAGTTGGAAGAGTTTCTACATAGAAATTGTAGACATACAAAAATGCTCTCCAATGGTTCTCCATTTCTATCCTATGTGTCACATAGTAAAAGGACCAATTTAATGGTGTGGGGCCAATAATAATTGTCATGAGAGATAAGAGAATTTCTATGAGAGTTTCTAAATGTAGAAATCCTCCTAGAAAGTTTCTATCCTACGTTATTGCCACCTAGGATAGAAATGGTGATAGAAATCACCATTGGGAGAATTTTTTTCTAAAATAAATTTCTTCCATAGAAATAGGGAAGATAGAAACCCCCATTGGAGATGGTCTAAGTCCACTGAAACTCAACTTGCTACAAGTGTCACTTTTACACTTTCAAAGAATTACCTCTATCCAAACAACCCCTAAGTCAAAGTCTTAGACCATCTCCAATGGTGATTTCTAAAATTGAGTTCTTATCCTACTTGGCATTGTACTTTAAGGAGATTTCTATCCTAGTTGAAAGAGTTTCTACATAGAAATTATAGACATAAAAATGTTCTCCAATGGTTCTCTATTTTTATCCTATGTGTCACATAGTAAAAGGACCACTTTAATGGTATAGGGCCCAATAATAATTGTCATGAGAGATAGAAGAATTTCTATGAGAGTTTTTACAAGTAGAAACCCTCCTAGAAAGTTTCATCCTACATCATTGCCACCTAGGATAGAAATGATGATAGAAATCACCATTGGAAGAAGTTTTTTCTAAAATGGATTTCTTCCATAGAAATAGGGAAGATAGAACCCCCATTGGAGATGGTCTTAGCAGCGTAATCTCTACAAATTCTTTTTTTTCCTTTTTCTAAAAACCAACGCGTGCGGGTTCATTTAAATCGTGATTCCCCGCGCACGATTTTTAGCCGATTGTCATGTCACTTTGAACTCTTCGTATGGATCTGTTCGCTGTACTTGTGTCATGACCCGCTACCCAAATTGTTGGGCCGGGCCGAGTCATGTCCAGCCTACGCTTGAGATAAGCGCAGTAAGCTGTTCTAAAGATAACAAGATAAGACTAATGTGCTAACAGTTCTAAGTAAAGAAGAGTCATAAATGCTCCAAACACAAAAGTCATCTCATAATAATAAGTCCAAGTACAAGTCTGAAAAGTAAAACTGGATACAGTCCAGTTACAAAAAACATAGTCTAATACATGACTACTCTCAAAAGTCTAAAGCAAATAGACAACTAGACGAGGTTCCCCGCAGGTATATCCTCGTAAGACAAAGCCTGGTCCTCGACAGTAATCTCATAATACGAATCACAGAGTAACTCCTCAGTAAGTATACCTACAACGTTATCCTGTCAGGACGGGAGCAAGTACTATTTCTAACAACTAAATATATGAAGCATGAACTGAAATGTAATAAACTGGAATCATGGCATATCATGGTTTAATTGGTTCTTTTTAGAAATGACAACATAGTTTAAAACCGTAGTAGTATGTACGTGAATCGTTCAATAGGTGAATAGGATGTAGCGGTACATATCAACTTTTCTGGTATGTACATACGTACACGAACGGCATCGTGTGTATATCCATACACAAATGCGAAATCAGAGCCTATGGCAAAGTTACATATAAATGTTACCTGCGCGGTCGACGGTAAATACATACGGAGAAGGGGTCATGTTCACGTACTACTAACAGTTTTCCCTTAACGGTTATTTAAACATGTGAGAGATATGAAAAACTGCCCTAAACATGGTAGAGACTGAAAGTAATACAACATGCAAAGTGTTAACTTGCTACCCCAAGGATCAGCATTTAACATGGTTGGTAAATCACAGTTTATTGTTATAGCAGTATGTAAACTTTATAGAAAGTACTTGCCTTTAGCAAAGCAAAGCAACGATAAAAATGCTATAGTTACCTGGTAACTCGTACTGTAGAAATAAATACATAAACTTAGTTTTTACACTAAGTTAAACACTAAACACTAGTGGTGCAACACGACTTTCTAACTAGACACCTAGCCAAATGGTGACTTTAGCATAGGAGACCAATGTGGGGTGACACAATACTCTAACTAACTTTCTAGGGCCTTACACTAGTGCGGGTGAGGTCCAATATGTCTATAACTCAAAACAACACAAAACACTGAAAGTCGTAATTATTCAATAAATAAATCAAACTGTACACTATGTTCCAATAATTTTTGAGATAGAAAAAAAGCTCAATTTTATATAAATAAAGTACCAAAATGATCCTTGTTAATTATAGAAATTTATACTAATTTTTCTGGAATTTATAAACCCTCATAAATATTTATTAAAAATCAGCAAACATAAATATACTGAAAATGAGTTCTGTTTTTCTATTTTTATAAAATACCATAAGCACTTAGTAATGCTGGAAAATTATAATAAATTGTCTAAATTAACATAGTATTTAAATACAATTTTTCCAGATTTTTACAGCACTTAAAATATTTATAAAAATCCAAAAATAGCAAGCAACGTTTCTGGAAATTAATTAATTAATTATTTACTATTTTTGTCCATGTATTCGAAATGAACCGAAGTCCAGGTACAGGACCCAGAGCCATGAATCAAGCCAATATGACTTGTACAGACTCTGAATATATTAGACACAATTGGGCCCAAAAACTTATGCTAGGTTTGGACATCAATGGCCATAACAAATAAAATACAGGAATTTAAATAATAATATATTTTTAAAGTGGTAAAATATACAAGTACAAAATATAATAAAATAATCTGGTAAAATTCTACATAACAATATTGTTTACAAGGTAGAATTTCAAATACATACATAAATATATAACTACAATATTTATATACATATAAATATATAGATATTCATATATATATATAATGGATATATAATATATATATAAACATATATAATATATATATATATATATATATATATTATATATATAGATATATTATATATATATATATATAATAGAAATATAAATATAAAATATATATA